>CM076578.1:1876906677-1877506677 GCA_034641835.2 Pinus albicaulis
AATGTTGTGGATGACTTGTTGGATACAAAGTCCAACACTTGCCCACAAGGTGACATTTCTTATGGCAATGAGTAATAAACAATTGCATCTTATTTTAAACATCATTTTCCTTGTCGAATGGGCCTTTGACTTTTTGCCTCATTTATTTATAAAGTTTCAATGTGTATGGATATCTTCTTCCAACATCTATAAACATTATGATTATTCAAACCTCAAAAGGAACATGTGCAAGTTCTTTTATATATCTTATGTGAATATTTACCATGTTTATCATAATCAAAATCAATTTGATTAAAGGAAAATTTATACCTTGAACATTCACCATTGTCGCCTTCTTGAGGAGGTGAATTTGATGAGGTAGTGGCTCTCCTCTGAATACTAGCAATGAATTCAATGACTAGATAGAGCTTTCAACATCCTCTTCTTTTACATTCTCATTAGCTGCATGTTTATTAACATCTTCTTGCAAAGTGGGTGTCAAAATTTTCCAGTCATCATGAACACAAACTTCACAAGCTTGAGGTAATGAACACGAAATAAAATTCCTTCTTGGAATAGCTTCATGTGCCTCCTTGGCTTTGGAGAATTCTCCATGTTTTCCATAACCAAGACCCAAATAATTAGGCCCTTCCTCAACAACATTTGGCTCAACTATGCCTTGTATTAACTATGCCTTGTACATGGTTTCCTTTAACCCTTTACTTTCATAGCACATTTTCATCAAAAATTTGGACCGTATTCCTCTAGTGTGTCTTTCAAAAGCACGTACACATTCATTTTGAGAGGAAATTGAAGACAGAAACCAATAGCTAATTCTTCTAACTAACCTTGACTAAAATGAGCTAAATTGTACTTTGATACCAACTTGATTTGAATATGGAAAAACTAGTTAAATATTGTGCTATCTCCCTCATTAGTTAAATAAAAATGTGTTTAGGATCGTTTTAATTTAGCAAATTGGGAAGGGGTTTGTGTCAAGCTTTAAGTGTATTTTGTGAGAAATTTATGAGTTAATTAGCTTTTAAAAACTCGTGTACAAATAAAATGTAAAATTTTTATTTAGGAAATTTTTTTCCCTCAATCCAGATTCCGATCATTGGACATGTAAGAGGAAGAAAGAGGGAATTCACTTTTCAAATTCTAGACCTTGTCTAAACCAAAATAAACTAGAGGTTTGGTTTTCAAATAAATTCACTTATTTGGAAAATTTCTAGCTACCAAAAGTCCATATGCCAATCTACCTCCCAAGAAATCCATTTAGTACACCATTGGTTAGTTTTTTGTCTTCCTATATTCTTTATCAACCTCTTCTAGTGATTCTTGAAAGGTGGATACTTAAATCCTTCCTAAAATTTTGAGCTCTAAAATGAGAAGACATACAAGGTCATTTTAAGTCATTCTTCTATCCAATTATAAAAACCAAGTGAATATTTCTACATATTGTTTTCTGTCCCATAAACTGTACAATATATGTGGAGTTGCCTCGCCCTAAGCGAGATGTTTAACAAACATGATAATAGAGAAACAATTAGTGACGTCACCAAAAGATGTAGCCTCTTCAAGGTATCATATCCTCTCATCAAGGTCAAGAATATATTCACCAAAAATGTCCTATGGAAATGATGGTTTAAGAAACAAAACTAGATAAAAACCTTCAGTGAGAACAAAAAAATCTAAAATCTCTTCGTCTTCAATCTGCTCGTAAAGTTAAATTACATGTCTTGATCCATCTATGGTAAAGAAATCAAATAGTTCTATCAATTCCACCTTGCAACTCTAAGAGACATTGAATTAAATTTCATCTCAAGACAGGGCTTTGAGAGGAAACTCTCAAAGCCAACCTTCGTTATGGCTTTGAAACACATGGTAAGTATCAAGACTTAGCAACTTTATTTGCATAATTTTTTCTAGCATGGACCTTAATGTCATAGCCTTCTTTTGCCTAAATGAATGCAAATTTCCTTGCCATTTAGCTTGCGACATTCATTATTCATGCTCATGGAACATGATTGTGTTGCAATTCTGATAACATTTGCTATATGCAGAAGCTAATAAAAAATGATCGAAAATGACATTTTTGCTCTGTTTTTTTGAAGATTTAAGGAAAATTACACCAAGTAGCTTCCAACCTCATATGATCATCATGTCAAACTCATCTCAGGATATTGTCCAAGTAAGAGCCACTTAAGCAAGAAATCTAGTATACATGACTCCAATTTCAATTAGCAGCAATGACAGTTCTAAGTATGGTGCAAACATTGCTCCAGATCCTCAATGGGGCATGTTTGATGACAATAATTGGGGAGTGAGAGAGGGAGATGGTAGGAGAAAAAATTCAAGGAATCCATGGGAAATTGAAAAATATATAACTAATAAGGTGGAAGACATTTGTAACCTAAGAGAGAAACCTGTTAGAAAATGGGTGAAGTTGGTATTACACACCCAATTGGATAACCTCGAGGAGAAAACATTTCTCCCACTTTATTTGTTGGCATAACCTAGTAAGTGTTATTCACTAGCATGTATTTTGTAAAGGCCTTGACCTAGTTCCCATTAAACTCCATCCACCAGGTTGTAGAGGATTCCAAGCCTAATTTCATGAAAAGTAAGTTGGGGATGATCACATTGACCTGCTTGATGACGTGTCTATGAATATTAACTACCTTGAACTATTTTTTTGCATAGGGAAAGAGACACATTCCCATGTCTGAGCATGAAAATGTTCTTTGATATTTTTAATGCCTCTAGTGTTTACTTCTACAAGTTCTATAGGCAGAGTCTGTAAAGGGCCAGGTAGCCTCTGGATCTCATCTTTTATGAAAGGTGACATATCTAGTAAATGCCCCTATAGTCAATCTCTAGAATGGATATAAATAGAAGTTCTTCATTTTAATATCCGTAAAACACAACAACTTTAAGGTAAACTATGTACATGTGTCATTTCTCCCACAAACTAAAGTGTATAAGTAGTAAATTTTATACCAAGTGTGCTCCCACCATGTAAAGCGCAATTTGGTGAAATTATCATTTTTATAATATCTTTTTCGATTAAATTTAGTTTCACACATGATCAATTATTGCTTTGAAAGTTGTGTTCTACATAATTTGTGTACACTAAATTACAAATTGATTTTTGAAATCTATTTTGTGTAAATGTCGACCAATAGATATATATCATGGAGGATGAACGACGAAGATCAGCAGAATCCCATATGGAGGTTCAGGGATCGGGGGATGTTCACGGTATTTAAATATAATCTTAAATCTCCATACATGTGTGTACATATGGAATTGATTTTTTTATTAAATTTGTGAGTTAAATTAGTTGTTAATAAGTTTCATATTTTAATTTTTAGGAGGTAAGAGGAGAAGGTTTTCTACTCCATCCATGGAGCGTGGCCAAGGTTCAACCGGTCGAGGTATGAGTGGTAGCAGGTTGCGGGAAGGGGGTGATATTTATTCCCCCAAAGGCCAATCAACGGCTGCTGGTTCTCAACAGGGTCACTGTGGGTCTGGTTCTCAGCAGCGTCATTCTGGGGTTGGTTCTCAGCAGGGTCATGTTGGAGATGATGTTAACCAACAACATCAAGGTTGCCATCAATTTCAATAATTTTTCATTAAATTTGTACAACTTTTTTTACACGTGTTTTTTCTAATATACGAAATTATATATATATTGATGCAGAGGCTGAAAATGTTCGAGCTAGTGGTCAAAATAGACGCAGGGCAGCTCGCTACATTCAAGAAGAAGGCTGTCAACCCAGCACAACTTATCCGGCTGAGATTACTAATATACCATGGGAAACCAACATGGCGGAATGCACCTTACAAAGGTGTGAAAGCCTTCATGCAAAATTGCAAAGAGATCTCATGGCTTTGTCTCTACCTGCTGAGAGTAGACAAAGCCTTGAAATAGTTTCACATTCATTGGGTGAAATGGTAAAGGTGTACAGAAATTTGGGGCCAACGACTGATTCATTTGTAGAATTGATGAGAAAGAGAAAAGAAACAGTGATAGGTCCCGATAAATGGCAGGACATAAAACAAAAAGTTACAAGAGCAGAGGCCAAGTCAATGTTTAATTATAAGGAAGGGCCAAAAAGAAAAATGTTGAAGGTGCAGTATTTCAAGCACCCAGACAAAGTTGGTTATTTGTATGATCGACATCTTGCGGCCTTTGGAAGGCTTCCATGGAACGATGAGGTTCCTGTTTATTTTGCACAAATGTTTTATGCAGAATTTTTTTTGGGTATGAAACCTGACTACAATGACCTTCCTTCAGAATTTTTTGGCCCGAGGAGAGGTTGATTATATCAACGTAAGGGCGCTAAGCGAGATGTGGAGTTGCCTCGCCCTGAGCCGCCATTGGTGAGTCGACCGTTTCGAGTCGAAACTCTGCGATCAGAGATGGATGTGACTTCTCAAATAAGTCGAGAAGCAAGAGATGTTATGATCGACAATGTTCATAGCGGATTGAGTGGAGTCAATCTTTGTTTAAATCGACAAAGAGCACGTGAAAATGCACGTGCCAATTTTGTTTATCGTACAGATGAGGAGATTTACAACATGAATGTTGAAGATCTCCAAACATATGCAATAAATTGTCACAATGGTCTGCAAGACCTAATTTTTCATGAGGAAGAGGGCACCGGAATGGTATGTGTTAGTGACCTTAGGGTTTGAAATTATTTTTACATATACATGTGTACAATTTGTAATAAATACATGTGTATGTACATGTATACATTTATTTTTATGTGTACATTAATCTAAAAAAAATGTATGATTATATGTTAAAACACCATTTGCAGTTCTCAGGCATGATGCGTGATGAAAATGTTAATATTACATTCGGGACCTCCAGTTCAAACGATGCAGATGGGTCTGACCATCATGATATGTTGGCACATGTTAGTGTTTTTTAAGTGACTCTAAAATAAATAATTGTTGCCACACATGTACATGTATGTATATATATATATATAATTTGATAAAATGTTTTAATAGGTACCGATGCCGTCTGATGTTTTTGGGATGGCGGTACCTTCTTCTTCCTTAGGAGATGTACCTTCTACTTCATTGGGAGATGAGCCACAAGTATGGACAATTTTTCACAAGTTTAAAATTTATGTTTAAAAGTTATATATATATATATATATATATATATATACATTCTACCTCTAAAAGTTCCATTAAAAATTGAGATATATATATATATATATAAATCTATATTTTGAGTTATTTAAAAAATTTTGAATTTACGTTCCTATAGAAGATTTCTTTAATCCAGGGACTCTAGCGACGGAGATAGGAACATCCACAGCATTTGAACAAGTTGCCTTTAGTTCATTTTTTTAATATTATTGAAAGTAAGTTTATATATGTACACGTGTATTTTAATTTTAAAGTTTTTAATTTATATAAATTATATATATATATATATATATATATATATATATTTAACTGTACATGTATATTGTACAGTTTACCACTGCAGATGTTCTTATGGGAGAACCTGTTCATCAAATGGAGAGGGAACCTTACGAGGTATTGCATGATTTTTTGTTATATTTTGTTTTTTACATGAAGTTCTAGATATATATATTCTCATTCATTTTTAAAACTTCAAATTTTAATGTTCAAGTACATGTGCATTGTGTATGTAGGTTTCCTATTCATAGGATAGGGCACGGACTGAGACCCAGACGCTAGATCCTCCATTTGATGGACATGATTTACAGTGGATTTGATTTCAAAATTTAGATGGTTTTAAAATTTGTTAAACTTGATACAGTTTGATACTCAAGTGAGATTTACAATTTTTGGACATATTTTATTACATTGTTATTATATAATTTGTTTTATTTATTTTTTGGATGGTTTTAGTACTTTTGGCATGTGAATGTGAAGTAATGTTGTCATCTGAACTACATATGGCATGTGATATTTAATGTTAAATTTTTTTGTTGGATAGTTGAATTATAATTGGCATGGCATGTGAAGTTTTTAAAACTCAAGTTTTGGATGGTTTAAATCTACATTTTGCATGTGATATTTAATGAACTTTAAATGTTTAATGTTTTAATGTTGCACAATATATAATCAAAAGGGTTTTAAAACTTAAAGTTTTGGATGGTTTCAAACTACATTTGCACATGTGGTAAATTGAAATGTTACTTGTAACAAGACAGTCCCCATTGATTTCATTGTATATGTTGATTTCTGATTTGATATAATTACATGTATGATGGTACATTACTTGTAAAGTCATTGGATTAATAGTGTTCATTGATTTCAGTGTAAGCGCAAAAAATTATTGACAATGTAGAACGATTTTTGTGTTATAATAATGAAACCTAATAATATTGGAGAGCAAGAGAGACTTGAGGTATGGTGTTTACTACAAGAGTTCGAGCTAAATATTTAAATGGTTTATGATTTATGATTTTTACTTTCTTTTTAATATAATCGATACGGAAAGATGACAAAACTAATAAGGGTGACAATAAGAATAGAAGAAGAAAATAGTTTAAGATTGATCACAATAAATTCTATTTGTAATTGATTACATTCTAATTATTCACATTCTATCATTCAATATTATTACATTGTCACTTTGCATTCAAAAATTTTATTTCATCATTTTCCATTATTAAAGTTATTCTACAATATTTATCATCTCAACAAATTGAGGTAACTAAGAAAATTTAAAATTAAAATGACTTGATAAATCTCAAACATATTTAGCATATTTAAAATGGTTATATTAATATTAGATGTATTTACATATTATTGATAAAATTAATCATATGTTTCTCATATTATTGATATTTTTTCCTTGGTTGCACACAACTGAAACCAACTTAGATCCATCTTAACTACGGATCTATCAAGCGCCGAGAGGGATCAAATCTCTCGAGGTGCAAACCTTTCCTCAAGTTTTGCACTCAAAAAAGAGGTTTGCACCTCTAGATATTTGATCCCTCTCGACGCTTGATAGATCCATAGTTATGATGGATCTAGGAAAATAAATTTCTAAAAATAAGTAAGGGAAAAGCAGCATAGGGAACAATTAGGAGTAGATTTAGGGCATAGGGAACAATTAGGAGTAAATTTAGGAACATGTGATAGTTGGGTGAGATAAAATCATATTTTAATAAAATAATGGGAATTTTTAGGAGAGACAAATAGTGGATATGACATGTATTTTGGTGAATAATCAAATTTATGGAATTAAACAATTAATTATTTTTGTATGTGAAAACAAGATTCACACCTAATTCTCACCTAAAAGACTAAATTAAACACATTATTATTAAGGGGACGAGGAGCTTTCTAGGTTTTGAGCTCCCCATTGTTAGATGAGTGTCGTAATGGCATTCCATGTATTTTTGTGAGAACTTATGATATTGTGATATTCTAATTACGAAATAGTGATCTTGAGTACATGCTGGATAATGTAGTAGATAGGAAATTTTTGATAAGGGGAGATTAGGGATGTGACCAAATTCCTATCAGTGAAAAAAAATTTCTTCACCTTCCTATAACTCATTGTAGCTTTGGGGGCCAAAGGTAAGAAGAGTACCTTGGAATTTCTTGGGTGAAAAACCAAGTAGGTCACCAACTTTGGTCTAGTGCATTGGAATTCATTAAATAATTGGTCATTGGAGCTGCTTCAAGCAAGGAGTGAGCATCGTCACCAACCTACATTGAATATTTTACACTCCCTAGGGTGAATGATACTTTAAATTGATTGACAGTCTAAGACTTTCGAATTTTTCCGAATGCCAAATGATCTTACAAAGATAGTATTTATAATATCCTAGTAGGTCATTCGGTGACAAATTTTACCGGAAACTTGAAACAAAGAGAATCTATCCTTGGCTAGGACATCATGTAAGATGCCTGCCATAAACAGTAAAATTGTACTTAAAAGCTGAGATTCGAGCAAGTGGGGACAACCACTTGTTATCTCGTCCCTTGGAGGCTAGGCCATATGGGGAGCGAATCTGACCTTACAAAATAAAGTGAAATAATTTGTACCATACGGTCGGAAAACATATAAAAGAACAATTAATATACAAAAACAATTAATTTCATTATAATATATATATATATATATATATAACATTTTTCATCAATGCACATGTATAGAAAAACTACTTTCAATTGATACTAGAGCATGTGCTTGTACCCAAACAATTTGTAACATGTGCAAACCACAAATAACATAAGCAGCTCAATTTTTAGTTGAGTACTGGAAGTTCTAAAACATATTTAATCCAAAGATAATAAATTTTTGGACACTTCACTCAAAAAAATTCTAATGGAATTCCATCCTCAATAATCCGTTCATGATTGGATTTTGACATTTTCCATTTCTTAATTTTCGATTTTTTCTTTGATTGAACTTCTATCAACTTTATGCGTGCTGCACACACCAAGTGACTATATTGACAACTTATGGAATCGGGTTCATAGTCTTCAAAGTAAAAAAAGTCTCCACTTTGATGAGTTTGTCTAAAAAAATAACCTTTCAGTATAATAGACCCTCTGTCATACTGAAATCCGTGATCATTATAGTCTTGTAATAATTTCATTTTTCGTTCAGTGCAACGCATCAAATAATACTTCACATTTTCATCGTTTTCAATAGGTGCAATTACAGCAAAAACATCTCCTGCACAATAAAATAAATTTAACATTTAATTATGCATATTTAAATTTATTTGTAGATCTTTAAATCATTAGAAAGTAATTCAAATGTTACCTTCTCTAACAAGATCATAAACTCGATCACCATCGGATGATATTGTAGTTTCCTCTGATTGCATTTCTTCAAACATTGCAACAGACATTTTTCCCTTTGTATTTAGCTCTATATGTTTCCAATCGTTCACATACATTTTGTTTTCACAGACGTCATTGGATTTTGTGTTGTCTATGCAAACATCACAAAAGCAAGAATATTTTCTTTTATCCAATGCAAACACATTTGTGGACAATTTTGTTTGAATTGAATGCAATTTTCGAGTCCCTTTTATTGTTCCAACTTCATTTCCAATTGATCTATTTACGTCTCCGATTCCAATATGCCAGAAAAACCTTTATATGGAAAATTAGAAAAAGAATTTGTAAATATGATATCAAAATAAAATTAAAAATAATCATTGCATGATAAATGTACAATGTTTAAAATTAGATTTCCAATATAAATTAAATTGAATGTACCTTCGCACTTCTCTTGATGGGTTTTTCTCATGGCTTAGAGTAGCGATGCACCATTGAAAAAATTCTTCAGCGTTCACAAGTCGGCATGCAGAGTGGTTCATTTGATATCTTCGAAGTACTCATTTTATGCATGCTCCTGCACCATCATGTTCTCCTTTTCCATGGCCAGTCTCAAAGAAATTCCAACAATGTTTAATGCAGGTTTTCTTATGAAGACAACACAACCAAAAGAATGATCGTGCAGATTTGAATTGACCTATGCATCCGTCTGACCATATCCAATGTTCATTGAATGTTATTCCACGATTTTTCAATGAATCATAAATTCTTCCAAAACAATGTTGTACAAAACATGTATCATGTGTACGATCGTCACTGATATAAAAGTGATATTCTTTAATGATATGTCGATTTTCACTCGTGCTTTCTATATGATCGACATTTTGTTCAGCATGTCTATATAGAATATGGACGAGCATGGAGACTTGGTCAGAGTGATAGTATTCACTCTGAATTTCTTTTTGTGGAACAAATGTGTAGTTTTCTACAAAATCAATCACTGACAAAATGGTCCCTGGTGGAAAAACTTCACGAGATTTTTTGAATTGCAAGTCTTGCCATCGAGCTCTATGGGAATGCTTGGTGTATTTGTAAATTTTTGCCTCAAACTTTCTCAAAAAGTCTATCAGAAAAATTTCGTCTTCTAGTAATTCAATTCTTTTAACACTATTTTCACCTTGAATCGATGTATCGATATATTCATATCTCTTCCATTTCACTTTCATGTTGGGCAATGATTGATCATTTATATCAATACGATATTTGTTTTGAAATTTAGTCAAATTTCCACAATCATCGCATTTTTTACCACCAACACATTTCTTTTTGTAAAATAGTTCATCTCTTTCTCTTTCACATAGAATTTGAGATATGAATTCACGGATAGTGGAAGGAGGAGGTGAATCCTTCCATAATGTTCTACCGAAATCAAGGAATGTGTCATAATATAACTCAAAATCCACATGATAACGGCAACAACAAGTGTCATGTACGGTGATAGGTTTTACATACCATGGTTTTTGTTGAACAAAAGCACTGAGTGAAACATGAATTTGATGATTCTCTTCTTTGAACTTGTTGAATAACTCTATCTGAGTGGTTTCCAAGAGATGTTTTTCATGTTCTTCGTATTGATTTCGTGTTATTCTTCTTCGCATCACATGTCTTGTAGTTGGTGAAACACGCAAATTGTTCTTCCAATATTCATATATTATTTTTTTAACATTTTCTCCAAGTCTATCTTTGTATGGTTGCCTACAAATAGCTCTCCAACAAGCGAGTTCATCATTTACATCTATTTGTAGTCAAAATTTTCGATGTTTGTGCAGAGTTTTTCGTGAGGTTCCCAGTGCTCGTGCCATAGATGTTATCAAACGATTATCTTGAGTACTTGGTGAAACTATTGCCATCTGTATTCCTCTACGTATATTTGAAACATCTTTATCTCTAGATCTCTTAATTGACTTTATAGCACTAATATTTTTTATCACCTCTTCATTCATTTTTTTATCTTTGGTTGATTTTCGAATACCCAATAGTGTCGTCGCTTCTTTTAATTTCCTTAATGATAGGAGACCTTTCAACATTTGAGCTTGAACTGTCACTTGCTCATTTAAGAAATACTCTTCAAAAATGCGGTTGACACGATATCGTATAACATGGTCAGGTTTTTTATCTCCATATGTGTGAGTGTCAACATTTTCTAACATCTCATTATCGATAGTGATTTCATCTGTACATATTAGAAAAAATAGTACATATTCAATAAATAACTAAATTAATAAATATGTCAATAAATATTAGGAAAATTTTAAATATATCAATAGATCATAATATTTACATTTACATACCCACTTCAATTTCTGCTTGAGGTTGATTTTCTTCTTCAATATTTTGAGGAGTATCTCTGTCTGTTTACATTAAACAAAATATTTTTCAAACTAGTTCATCAAATAAAAATTAAGCTTCACATTTTACATTAGGAGAATTTTAAATATATCAATAGATCATAATATTTACATTTACATACCTGCTTCAATTTCTGCTTGAGGTTGATTTTCTTCTTCAATATTTTGAGGAATATCTCTGTCTGTTTACATTAAACAAAATATTTTTTAAATTAGTTCATCAAATAAAAATTAAGCTTCACATTTTACATTAGGAAAATTTTAAATATATCAATAGATTATAATATTTACATTTACATACCTGCTTCAATTTATGCTTGAGGTTGATTTTCTTCTTCAATATTTTGAGGAATATCTCTGTCTGTTTACATTAAACAAAATATTTTTCAAATTAGTTCATCAAATAAAAATTAAGCTTCACATTTTACATTAGGAAAATTTTAAATATATCAATAGATCATAATATTTACATTTACATACCTGCTTCAATTTCTGCTTGAGGTTTATTTTCCTCTTCAATATTTGAGAGGGCTTCTAACTTTCTTTTGTGAGATTGTCTTGTTTCTTCTCTACGTGCCTCAGGGTCTCTTTTTCGATCATATTTTCTCGCACAAGTTCTTCTATTTCCCATGATAATAGGGTATGAAGTTCAAAAAATTTCCTTCAAAAAATTAGACAATAACTCAATTACAAAAAATATCACAAAAGATTTAATTTTAAAAAATTCAGTGTAAGTTTTTTGCAAAAAATACATATTCCAATCCAAAACACTTACTTTAAAAAATTCGAGAGAAAAATGTCTTATAAAAATGAAACGAAGCTCGAAAGATTTACTTCAACTCAAAACACGTACATACCTCCAAGAAATGTCTTTTGAATGTACGTCCAAGAAATTTCTTACAATTTTTGCCAAAATCACGCCGCCTCTAAGAAATGTCTTCCAAAAAAATTCTTTAAACTCAAAATTGTAAAATGAACCAAGAATAAATTGTGAATCATTTCGTGGCAATTTATATTGACGCGAAATGTGTTTTAGTAGGGGGCTCCGCAAAATTTTCCGACTGATGGAGAGTTATACAATAGTTCGGCCGAACTTCTGGTCAAAAGTTTGGCTGAACTATTAAGACGTTAGATTTAATGAACCTTAAGCGGAAAACATAGTTCGGCCGAACTTCGACTAAAATTTCGGTCGAACTAACGCGTCACCAATTATGCAAAAACCAGGCTCTGAAAACGGTTCTGCAGATTTGGACTGATTAAACTCCATGAAAGGTTGTCAATTAACTGTCGGAACCAAGAAAGTCATTTTCAGAATTGAATCTACTTTCAGGAAATATAACTTTTATGGAATTTCATAAACGTTTATTAATTTTAATTATTTTTCTAATAAAATGGGTGCAAACAATTTCTGAGGGTCATTGTGATTCAGTGAAATCAAAATTTTGTATCTCCCAAAATACATTGTAAAAAAATTGAAAAAATTATGGGGCATTACATTGGTCCGTCGTCTCTAATGGGTAGCTTTTATATTTTTAGTTTATAACTTATATGTTAAGAAATTTCTTGCGACGCGAAACATATCCAAAATATGCAGTTTTTCGTATTGGACCAGTTCAAAAAATTCTAGTAATTATGATATGCATCCATTGGCTTTGTAAATATGACGAAACCAAAGTAGATTCTGTCTAGATTGTTGTAACACATTTTGTTTTCTCAAAAACACAAATTTTCAATGAATACAACATTGCGTCATAACATGAATTCTTATGAATCCTTTGATTGTTAAGAAACACACACTCAAAGAAATGCTAAGTTGACATATCAAATCTGCATAAAAAAATTTCAAAAAATAAGTAATAGAAAGCTAACAAAATTTCTCACAACTTTTATTTTTATTGCAAAATGAAATTCTACATAGAAAAATTGTTATAGTTTGCAGAAAGTTGAAGAACCGAAAAAAATGAAATTTTTTTCTCAAAAAAGGGCAAAAAGTGTAACCTAGCTTCACATTTTCACCCATGTACCAATATGATGTCCAAAGGGTCTGTGATGCAATACTTTCTGAAACAGCATCCAAAAGATGTGGATGCGGTAGATTTGTGGAGCCAACATGTGCTCCAATTGTTATTGATAGGCATCATTATAGATTGCCTATTAATGAATGGATTGTTGCTGTGACTGGGCTTGGGGTTATTATATGGGGAGTAATATTATTGTACTCATATTTTTTGAGATAGATTGGAGCATGATCTCCATCATTTTTGTATGAGTTGTTTTTAATAGAAGACCTCACTATTTTCTGGTTTTATATGTGATGGATGCTTTTATTTTTTGTATTTATGAAAATAATTTTTTAATTTCTTCTTAGTTTATATATAGTAAAATTAATTTGGGATTGTATGTCATTTAATAAGTTTTAAGTGGTGCTCATAATTATATAACTGTAAATGAAAGATTTCACACTCGATCAAGTTTCACATCAGAACATCAACATGAATGTCTATTTCTTCAATGACACACAGAGTACATTAAAACCCAATTTACAGAGATTGTATCTTGCATTGTTCATATAACTGTTTATGGAAATTCAATCCCATTCACACAGAATTAAGTCGAATAATATTCATTAAATTCCGAGACAAATTCTTTAATGACACATAGAGTACATTAAAACCCAAATTACAGAGATTGTATCCCACATTGTTCATATAACTGTTTATGGAAATTCAAGCCCATTCACACAGAATTAAGTCGAATAATATTCATGAAATGCGGAGACAAGTTCTTCAATGACACACCGAGTACATTAAAATGCAAATTACAGAGATTGTATCCCACATTGTTCATATAACTGTTTATGGAAATTCAAGCCCATTCACACAGAATTAAGTCGAATAATATTCATGAAATGCTGAGACAAATTCTTCAATGACACACAGAGCACATTAAAACCCAAATTATAGAGATTGTATCCCACATTGTTCATATAACTGTTTATGGAAATTCAAGCCCATTGATGCAGGAGCATCAAGGGCGTTTTTTTTATTTTGTAAATATGTTAAAAGGGGGTGTGATAATTTTTAATATTTTATTAATTAATTTGAATAAAATAGGAGAAGGTGAGGATTTTTGTAAATATCTTTTTATTTAATAAAAGGATATGAGGGAATTTAATTAGTTGAAGGATTTTAGGGATAAAGACCTATCCTTTAGGGATGTTGAGCGATTTAGGGGTTTGTTGAGGAATTGAAGGGATTGAGCATTTAATTAAATGATTGTATAAATAGGAAGGAGTTTTGTGAGAAAAGGACATTGAGATTAGAGTGAGAGGATTGAGAGCAGGCTTGAACAGCCAAGGCTGTAAGCCTCTGGCAAATTGTAAGGGCCATGAACGTTGGATATTTGGCCAGGAAGGAAAATTTGCATTGTCAGTGTTTGGTGTGTTAATTCAACATTTGTTTTCTGTATGTACATTATCGAGTTGCGTAAAATTAAATTTGTGTGAATTGAAGGGAATTCGATCCTTTTAAAGTTCTGGAATATTAATGTTGTAAGGAATTGTGTTTTAGTTCATGTGGAAGAAGTTTAACATTGCAGAATCTTATTAAACTGAGTTGATTGGATCGATTAGGCTCGATCTTCAATTGGTAGCTACGGTGGTCAAGAAAGTGTTTTCGCCTTTCTAGATTGATTGGTCTATATATCCTGGGTAAGAGAATGGGAAATTAATTCATGAGATTGTAATGAATTGCATAAAATGGAGATTCAATTTGACATAACACTGTCAAGTTTATTATATTTAGGGTCAATTCAGAAAGAGGAACGTTGAATGAGAATTATGGATCGAATCTTATTTCTGTTATGAATTATGTTGGGCGCTCATAAAAAAATGAATGTGTTTTAATGAGTCACATTGGTATGCATTACTAGCACAGTGAAAATTTAGTTGAAGCGGTGGAACACTTTTCTTGGAACTGAAAAATGCATCGGCTTGATTGAACCAGTTTCAAAGATTATTGAGTGACAGGTGCTGCATACAAGAATTGGGCAGGATGTAGAGTTAAATGTGTTCAAATGGAGCGCAATTGTTTAAAGAAATTTTGAATTGAACTTCGGCGCTGAATAGCTGTGGTAAGAGCGAGGTATGCATCCCGTATCCGACATTGGTTCAGAGTTGCAACGACGTAGTTTGTTTGCTTTCGAATGTAAATCGTAGATTTTAAAGCGGATTAATCGATGTGTCGATCTTAGAGATTGTATTAAGACATTGAGTTTATGTAAGGCCGAGTGAAAGATTGTGATTCTTGGTGGATTAAGAATTCATCTCCAATGGCTTGACGGTTTCTCTGCTGTTCATTTACATCATATGAAAATATTCATCATTGAATTCTGTTTAATGTGAATTGTACGCAGCAACAGAACTTTTGCAAGATCGACCAAATAATCATGAACGTAAGAATGGGGTAAATCTGAACTTAGATGAAGAATTGTATTCTCAAAGCGAAGTCAAACCTACGTGCTCAGCAACGCACAAGCAGTTTGGTCTGTCAAGAATTGTTGAATGCAGGTTCTGAACAATGCATGTGATGAAGTTTTTCAGAAGGGCGTAGAGGTCTTTTGTTGAAATCTGTTCAGATTTTGATTTGAGTTTGCGTGCAGGAATTAACACAGTTTATTGGAATCATTGAAATGAATCGATCTTTAGTGTGGAGAGGAAGATTGTCAGGGAAGCAATGATGGAGCGATGACTATGAAGCAGCGTTGGAAAACAATTTGCAGTGTTGAAAGGTGTTACAGACTTGAAAAGTATGAAGACCAATCCAAGGGCGATTTAAATGGAACGCTTACAAGAATTTAAATTGACAATCTCTATTTGTAAATCGGAGGTCAGAGAGCGCAGGAATGTATTTCTGTAACTCTGTCGAATGCAATTAGAACCGGTTTTAATAACTGTGTGGAGAAATAGCAATTCCATAATCATTACTGAGGTGCAGATGCTGAGATGCATGGTGAGTAAAGAATGTTGGTATTCCAGGACACTTTTGGAATGAAATCAAATTGAACTGTAGGAGCGCAGGTTGAATGGAAAATAGAATATTGATAGAAAGGAGAGTTGATCTTACATGGGTAAGTCATATATGTGTTATTGACATTAAATTGTTGGAATTGCCATGACTGTGTGTTAATTGATAATTATATTCAAACTGGGAAGTTTTAAGGGCGCACCTAAATGTTGAGTTAAGAGGTGATAAGCTTTGGTCAAGAGGTTAAATAAATGGAGTTCTAATTAAAGTCTTCACTTAAGACTTCAAAATGAATTTATGTGTAGAGGGATTTGAACTCACATTATCATTTGGTTGCTATGAAGGATTCAAAGAATGAACATGTCAGTGAATGAGTTTTTTTTTGTTTAAGTTGGGCATTTACTGAAATGTAATTTGTCATGAACAAATATATGGAGATCCTGGGTATTGCAGGCTTGTGCTAGCCCTGCATCATTTTTGGTATCAGAGCTGGAATGCTCTGTTGAAATATTTATTTTCTGAATAATGACAAGAAGGTTTTGTTGAATTGAAATGTATTTTTGTTGAATGACTGAAAGGAAGATCAGATTTCTAAATCTGATATGCAAACTACACAAGTGAACAGGATTGCAGGGAGGAAAATATCATGCAAGATCTTAAGAGGTAAGATGATTTTCTGATTTGAAATTTGTAAGTGAAGTTTATGGTTGCAGAGAAGATGGCAGTGAACCTGGCATTCAGCGAAAGACTGAATAAGGAGGACAATTGCAGTGTCCTGAAGAAGAAGGTGAGTTGAAGAGATAGCTTAGAGAGTGAGCAGAGGAGAGTGCTCAAAGAGGTTCCAGAGACAGTGAACCAGTACTTACCAAAAGACTGAGTGAGGAGGGCTTGGTGAGGTAAGTGGCAGCAGAAGAGATTGCTGTCGTAGAGGCTAGTACAACTCATGATGAGTAACAACTCATGGAGAAAGTGATCATGGAGGATCAGAGAAGAGGTTCAGAGGATTTCCACAGAGGTGAGATGACTAATGAAGTCAGAGAAAGAGAGATTGTAGTAATAAAGGTACAATTGCAGGTACTGGAAGAATGGCTGCAAGAGCAGGAAAATCAGAATAGAGGTTGGATCTTTCCACTGAAGGGAAAGAGAGTGATTTGGCGACAATTGCAGAGGAGGTTGAGGCAAATTGTGATTGCCTTGTTGAAAAAGAAACTTAGAATTCTTGAGCCAGAGTTGGAATTTGAAGATTCCACATGCAGATTTGTTCAGAGGGGAGTGCTTGAAGAAGCAGTCAAGACTGAAAAGTCTTGTGGTTTTAAAACTGATGAGTTGTGTGTGTTTGCAGGTACAGCACAGGAAGAGGAACAAGCTTTAGAGTTTGTTCAGGAGAGAGAAGAGTTGAATCTGAAGGCTATTCAGATTAATGCTAAGATAGCAAGATCTCAGAAGGGAATGAAGACAGAGGAAGCAGAAAATGATAAGTATTCTGAAAGAGAAAGCAGTGATGCTTTTGTTGTTACAGTACAAGAGAAAATTCTTGTGGATGCTAAAGAAGAGAAGCAGTCTGAAGCGCAGATAAGGGAAGTAACAGCTGATACTGTTGAACATTTTATGCAAACTGAAAGTTTATGTATGAATGCAGGTGATGATGATATGCTTCAGCAATGCTACAAAGAAATTGCATTATTGGAATACCTGCTGAAGAATTCGGAGTATGACAGAGAGATGGCAGATGAAAGAGTTCAGTACAGTGAACGAGTGCAGAAAGATGTCATGGAAGAAGATGATATGAGAGAAAGACTGGTTGACAGTCTTGAGAGATCTTCAGAGGATTCTTTGGGAAGTTTGGATCAGCATACTGATGTGCTGATAGTGGAGGAGAATTCAGAACATCATACTGAAGTGCTGGCAAAGGAGGACAAGGCACTGATGCCTTATGATTTTTGTTCTAACAAGTGTTTTGTGGATGCAGGTATTGTTGCAGAACATTTGACTCAGTTGAGCAGTCAAATGAAGGGAGAAGAAGTTTTCTGTTCCAGAAGACAAGAGGGCATGGATGATCGGGTGGCAGTCAGAACAGAAACATGCATAGAAGCAAGAAGTAAGCAAGTGACAGTACAAATAGAGAAAGTAAAAACTGAGCAAGTCGTCTTAGCTCAGCAGATAGCTAGAAATCAGCAGCCGGGAGATTTATTGGACCAAGAGATTGAAAGTATCAGAAAACTGATGACGAAAGAATCCCAGATAAAGACGACAATAAGAAAGAAAAGGAAAGACAACCAGAGAAAAACTGTAGCAGACTTGGAAGGCAGAGCAAGTGGAGCACTACAGCACAAAATATGGGAACCTGGAAGACAACAGCAGATAACAACAGTAGCAAAGCAAGAAAGATTACAAAATAAAATTTGGGATCCAGGAGTAAATATCCAGACTTATGACCAGGTGGTCATGAGTTTTTTTTACATGGGGAGTCTGATGCAGGAGCATCAAGGGCGTTTTTTTTATTTTGTAAATATGTTAAAAGGGGGTGTGATAATTTTTAATATTTTATTAATTAATTTCAATAAAATAGGAGAAGGTGAGGATTTTTGTAAATATCTTTTTATTTAATAAAAGGATATGAGGGAATTTAATTAGTTGAAGGATTTTAGGGATAAAGACCTATCCTTTAGGGATGTTGAGCGATTTAGGGGTTTGTTGAGGAATTGAAGGGATTGAGCATTTAATTAAATGATTGTATAAATAGGAAGGAGTTTTGTGAGAAAAGGACATTGAGATTAGAGTGAGAGGATTGAGAGCAGGCTTGAACATCCAAGGCTGTAAGCCTCTGGCAAATTGTAAGGGCCATGAACGTTGGATATTTGGCCAGGAAGGAAAATTTGCATTGTAAGTGTTTGGTGTGTTAATTCAGCATTTGTTTTCTGTATGTACATTATCGAGTTGCGTAAAATTAAATTTGTGTGAATTGACGGGAATTCGATCCTTTTAAAGTTCTGGAATATTAATGTTGTAAGGAATTGTGTTTTAGTTCCTGTGGAAGAAGTTTAACATTGCAGAATCTTATTAAACTGAGTTTATTGGATCGATTAGGCTCGATCTTCAATTGGTAGCTACGGTGGTCAAGAAAGTGTTTTCGCCTTTCTAGATTGATTGGTCTATATATCCTGGGTAAGAGAATTGGAAATTAATTCATGAGATTGTAATGAATTGCATAAAATGGAGATTCAATTTGACATAACACTGTCAAGTTTTATATATTTAGAGTCAATTCAGAAAGAGGATAGTTGAATGAGAATTATGGATCGAATCTTATTCCTGTCATGAGTTATGTTGGGCGCAGGTGCAAGGTTTAAATTCTCTGTTTGTAATTAAAAAGGGCGCAGGTGAAGGTTTAGAATCTCTGTTTGCAATTGAAAGGGCGTAAGTTGGAAAAGAAACTGACAGCGTTTGCAATATTTCGGGTTTTCAATATGATATATCAAAGGCGTAGCTATAAAAAAAAAATCGATGTATGAGCATTTGCTATGATATGAAATTGGTGTTAAGTGTAGCGCTGAGTTTCTGAACAATGCGTACTGCATAAAAACTTAAATCGAATTTAAGATCATACGCTGTTTGGTGAGAACTTATGTGAATAAAATTCCTTGTTTGTGAATGTTTTATACATTGCTCAGAACAGATCACGGAAATCCACAACCTCCACGAAGTTAACAATCTGTTTCAGTTGCGTTTTGTTGCATCTGCCAGTTTTAAAAGCAGGCCGTGTAACCAGAACCGAGTTAATTGATTATAGACTTGTCACAACCATATCTGCAGGTGCGTTGATTTGAAAACGTCGAGCAGTTTGAAATCAGTGAGCAAATATATGAGAATTAGGCATTTGGTAAGGGCGCAATCTTTTTTTGTTGAGTTTAAACTCCAGCATTATAAGAAAGAAAGATTGGAGTTGGGATGATTCACATGATAAACATAAAAGGTAGATTGTTCATAATATTGATCGAAGCAAACTTTCAAAGGAAGTTTTTTTAAATATGCATTAAAGTCTGTGGGTTATGGAAGCATGATTTTGTGTGGATATAGGCTGAAGAGCTTGTGTGTGTGGGAATGATTGTGTATAAACAATGTCTGGGTGCATTTGTTGGATTGATCTTTAAATCTGATCTTGAAAGCGCATGTAGAATATCTGGTTTGAAGAGATGGTGTTAAATGATTGGAAAAGCTTCCGCATGCAAATAATGAATTTGTGAAATTACAGCTATTGAAACTTGGGTTGAAAAGGTGATTGTTTAAGTATGCTTTCACACCACTGTAAGAAGAAGTATGGAATAATTATTTGAATAGTGAGTTGTTTGACAATTTGATATCTATGGAATGGTTGAGATGGCAAGTTTAAGGAAAATGCCAGGGATTGGAAATTGGATTTCGGTAGATTGCTAAGGAGCAAATTTTAGATGAATGATCCTGGATATTGCAAGCTCCAGGCTTGCATCACATTATATAAAATTAACCTTCCCCATTGCTCCTTGTCCATTTGAGTTGAATAACTCATAATGCATTTCACCAAAAATTCTGTCCAGTCCTCCTTTTGATAGTCCTCTTTTTGATAGTCGATCAGCTTTATTGTTTTTCTCCTTGTAAACATGACAAAGTTGTTAGAGCAACCAGAAGTAGGGTATCTCTTTTGAGTTTCAAAACAATTTTATGTTTATGAGCATTGCACGGTGGTAGATAGTGTAGCTATATCGCTGCATTGACTGAAGGGAACCAAATCTTTTCGATATCTCCAGGTTTTCACATGTTTTCTGTATTAAGGGAAATTAAGAAAATCAGAAACCTTTTTCGAGACCTTCGGGTCAGTTAATTTTCCAAAAAGAAGACTGCACTCCCATAAATTAAATCCAAAAATAGCGGTTTGAAGTTTGAATATGCGCGACTGTGACATTTTAAACTCACCTTTCCACATAAGTGAAAAACAAGATTATCAATTTTTTTATAAAATTAATCACAAAGCATTAGTTACAGACTTTGACTTAAAATTAGCCGCCCACTCGTAAAGCAAATTAAATTAAATTAAACTAACCTTTACAAAAATGCTTTACTTTTCCGTAAAATAAGGGAATGAATACAGCGTTTGCACTCCCCAGCGAGTAGAATTTGGGCAAAAAGACCTTACTCTCATAAAATCAATTAAAAGGCAATAATATTTAAAAGACACTTACAAAATAAATTGGAAAAATTTAACACACCCTAAAATAAATAAATAATTCTATAAAATTACAAAACAAATTGAAAAAAATTAACACACCCTAAAATAAATAAATAATTCAATAAAATTACAAAATAAATTGAAAAAATTTAACACACCCTAAAATAAATAAATAGTTCTTTAATATTAATCATAAACCATAAGTAAAAATTCCATACAATTAATCAAAAGGATTTCTGCTTACCGACAGTTTCTTCCTTTTAAGTGTCAAATGTGAAATAACAAATTTGATAAAATAAATTAAAAAAATCTAAATACTTCGCAGATTATATATATAAGAATGAATATTCATATTTCCTTTTTACATTTTGTAAATTTTCAAGTTTTCACTTACCAATAACAAAAGGGCAACATCTAATTTTCTATGAAACTCGAACTGGACAGGTTTGAATTGATGTTAAATATTTCTATTATTGGGAGGATTTAATAAAAAATTACAATATTGTTGGAAAGATGTTATAATTATAATATTGTTGGAAAGATGTTATAAGAATTTATAACATGTTAATAGAATCTTTATGTTACACATTTACCACTGGATAATTGTGAATTAATGTTAAATATTTCTATTATTATTGGGGAGGATTTAATAAAAATTTATAATATTGTTGGAAAGATGTTATAGTAGGTTACTAGAATCTTTTAGGCTACACATTTTGGTAAATGGTAAGACTACTATTTTTTTTAACAATTTTGTAACATTTGGTAAATGTTATACATTTTGGTAAATGGTAAGACTATTAATATTTTTTAACATTTGGTAAAGAAAGTTTTTTTATCACATTTCTTTATAAAAAAACATTATATATGTTTAAATATTATATTTAAATAAATTTGAAAATATTAATAAAAATATATATATAATTTTTTTATAATATAAATGATAACATTGCTTTATAAAAATATGTATGATTTTATAAGGAATGTGTATATTTTATTAAGAAAACATGCATAACATAAATGTGTATGTGTTTTTGTATTCTCCCATTAATTAATAGTTTTGGTTTACTAATAATCATTTCTTATAATATTTATGCTAATAAGTAAGCTTGGTTTATAATTAGAATGGAAAATATTATATTCCTTAAACTTGAAAATGTTTAGAGAAAAATTAAAATCCAAACACTTCAATTCTTTGATAATGACCATGCTAAAATTAAAACTCAAACACACTAAGAAAACTTTCCACTCACAAAATGAAATATTTGTTTTCTAATAGGTAGCTAATGATTGGGATTAGTCATAGGTATTTAATGTAGGTGAATTAGCCATATAGCCCCCATAGATGAAGTGGCCATTACTACCCTCAAATCTAATGTAATAGTTGGAAATTTTACTTAATTACTGTGTTTTCCCATTGGATATTTGATATTAGGTTTGTTGCATATTATTCTTAGAGCATTTGTTGTCATATCCTAGTATGATTGTCGTGCCTTGGGGGAAAATTATTTGAAGAAAGATTTGCTAAAAGAAGAGAACAAAATAATCAAGATGTAGTTGTAGAAACAAATTCTTGAGAGGATGTTGAGTATTTCTTTGAAAGATAAGTATGTTGATTTTCATAAAGAATCAAATGAAAATTTTTGGAACACCAAGATTTTGAAGTCTAAATATTACAATATAAGAGGGGTAACATATTCCCTCCATGTCATCGAATTGTCTTTGAATGTTCTAAAAAAAGTTTGACATTTGTTGACATGTATGATCCTTTTTATAGCTCCTTCCAATGATAACTAAGTTGGATATGTTTGAGAGGAAAGAGGAAGGGTGAGGTTCTCATACATAGAGCTCATTCTATGATACTTATGACTAGTGTGAGAGATGATATTCTTAGTATGAGAACCCTCAAAATAATGTAAGGAATTCTAGTAAACATTAGTGAAATATGTTTTTATGTTTGTGTTATTATCAATAGAATTGAGACATTGCTGAGATGGGTAAGAAGTTTGTTTTCATCATACAAGTGTTGAAGAAGATAAACCAGTTTTATTAGGGATCATTTATAATGTTGGAAAATATACAAATAGTTGTAGTAGCATGAGGATAAAAATGAAATTAAAGCATGGAGATAATAACATTACATGAGGATATTGTGGAGATAATCATGGAAACACAATGTTACATTAATTTGGGTGTCATATTTGCTGAATTGAAGAGAACCATCATTAATATTACTAATTGAATTATGACTATAATTAAGGAATTAGTTGTTGATGTAGGAGCATTAAGGTAGAGCCAACAATGTGACAAGCTGGTCATATGTTGTGGCTTGGGAAGATGACTAGCAGTCCTAATAATTTGAAGACTTTAGTTTTAAAGTATTTTGTTTAAAGTTAATTTGGGCTAACATAGCTATTGTAATCTGTAGGTTAAAAGAATAGTAGATTAGGATTAGTTATGCATTTAGTTGAATAAACTGTTTTGAAAATGAATAATAGTTTCTCAACCATATGGGGATTTTGGGAAAGGCATAAAACAAAACCAAATCCACCATTGTGGGGTTCTGCCTTCCTTAGAGAAAAGGAGAGAGAACGAGAGGGAAATAGGTGTGTGTTGAGGCCTCGGAATTTCGCTGCCAAACAATGGGGGAAAACCACCTGGTTCGGACCTCAAAGAAACTCCTTTTCCGTTTGGTGGAGTGGCTCCAACTGGGGATAATGGGACCAGTTTCGCAATAAGGATGATTTTGAGGGTATTTTTTTATACAACACGCAAATGGAGAATGATTTTAATCTATCATATGCATCTATCTAAACTATTTATTCTACTATATACCCGAGGTGTTTCTTCCTTTATGCGATCTAAAGAGATATCCTTCAACTACTAGTAATATAGATCATTTAATAGTTGAAAGAGATGAAAATTATGTGAGATGATTCTTCTAACAAAGTAGTTTGACTAGAATAATTGTGAAAAATATATCACATTCATATGTGTGATTATATATTTAATAAGAAATCACAGACAAATATTAGAACATAAGTGCATGTAACATTCATCTATAATAACGTTTCAAATATATAATGCAATAAAAAGATGATTGTCAATCTATAAAGCAAGACTTAATACAAGTGAATAGAAGTACCATATGTACGAAGTTATACTCATGTAAACTCACAGTAATTGATTTTCTCCTCTTCACTTTCAAGCAATTTAAAGAGTACGGTAGTGCAACATCAGTTAAATAGCTTTAATTGTCAAAAGATAACAAATGTGTTCCATCCATTCATCAAAGCATTCACAAAATTACAATATTGCATTCTTTGCAAATGTTTTTGACAAATTTCTGGACCCTTCACTAAATGCATGAGAGGGGTTTAAATATTAAACTAACTATGTTCTAAGATAGATTATTACAAAAATATAGAGGAGGTTTCAAATAACCATCCTCATAAGACTAACTTAAACTACAATCTAGGAAAATAAAGTAACAATATGATTTATGAATTCTGCCCTTTCTTTTGGATTTGGTCACGAAGTTGAAAAATATCTAGCATGGACTTGAGCTAAGCTGGTTACGAAATCCTCGATATGACCTGTCCTTTGAATACTTCCTTTGAGAGTACTGGCTGCAATCTTCTTGTTGAATCTGTTAAAGACTGTAGGATCTGGTATTGATGATAAGGTTTGATCAGAAAATTCTAATAATTTTCTTGATCAAACTTATTTACCTTTTTAATTATTTCATCCTGCATTTCTGCCTTTTGCTTCCACTTTGTTTCTAGCTGTTTGACTTCTGAGAACACTTCAGACATGTACTCTTTGATAAGTTCTTCTTTCACCAGCTGTTCATATACAAATTCAGTAACTTCCTTTGATAATCTTTATGTTTTTGCTGTTGCTTTCTCTGCCTGCTTTATTTGTGCTTCCCAATCTTTGAATAAGATCTCCTTGTGGAACTTATCTACCTAGGGTAGATTAGCTTCCTTCCCTGAGTCCGATTCTTGCCATTGAATGTGTTCGTTGATTTTCTTCTCGAGCTTCTCACATTCAAATTTTTGGATAGCTACATGCTGGATCAATATTTCATTTGAGTCACAATAAGAGTCAATAATAGAAGCTTGTTGGAAAAATACTTCCTATTGTTGCTTTAACTTAGCATTTACATCTAATTCTTATTTTATGAATTTCTCTAATTGTGGCTCGCTTTGTAACCTGGTCATTGCTGCTTCCAGTTTTTCTTGCTTCTCAGTGATTTGTACCTGGTGCTGTAAATTAAGCTTTTCAAAATCCTTTTGAAATTGGGCCATCTTAGATCTCATTTGCTTACTGGAGTTAGATTTTTCTTCATCTAACAGTCTCTCTAGTTCTTGTATTCTGTCTTCCTTCTTCTTCAACAACATTTTAACCTTAGTAGCTTTATCAACAGTGGTAGTAGCATATTCCCCTGCAAACTCTAATAATTTAGTTAAATTTTCAGTAGGATCAGCTAAGGGATCCTTCCATAAAACATCAATAGATTCATTTGTAAGATCTGAGACTATTTCATCAATTCTTCTCCTATTATTTCTCTTGACTACAACCTTATGACTAGGACTGTAGAAGATATCCAGTGAAGGGATTTCTTCAACTTGTAATTAAACTATCTGTTATGTAGGGTAGGCTGGTATGATCTCTTGATCATGAGTTTCTGGAACTTGTTGTAGTGGAAGAACAAATTCTGCTAACTTATGGGAATGTTTAGGTGTCTGAAAACTAGTAGCTTGATTAGTATTGGGATTGGTTTTAGGAGTTTTTATTGCTTTAGAAAACTCATCCCATTCACTACTCAAATTCTTTGGTTGGGACTTTTCTGACTAATCAAGTGTATCTTGACTGTGCTGAACTTCTTGAGAAGTTGACTCTGTTCTATTACTTTCTCTTTTCTCCCACATCTCAATCTCTTGGATTACTTGATCAATTATCTTTTCTGGGCTTTCCTTTCTGTTTTCATATTCATTTTCAGAATAATCTGAATGGTGAGATTGATGCTCTAATTGTGTTGACTCATTCTCAAACATGTGTTTTGCTTCATTATCCAAGCTAATACTTGGAGTAGGTCTGTGACATCTTCAATAGTTAACAAGTTAAGAGGAATTCTCTCCAGTCTCTTATTTCTGTATGTTTGGAAGGCTTCCAAATCATCTTGGTTGAATTGATTGGATGCAAACTTAATTATATCAAAAAAAAATTCCATGCCTTGAAAGATATCATCAAATCTGTCTATTTCTTTTACAAAAGGCTTCATTTTGAGCTCAGTGATGTAGTTTTTAATTACATCATTTGGATCATATAGTCGTTTTGTCATTAATTCTAAATTCAATAGATTAATCTTTGAAACTTCCTTGTAGGCATGGCCAATATCAAAAAGTGCAAAAGTACCGAACTATAAAGGAAAATTAGGCCGAACGGCCTTCTTAGCATCCTTCAACTGTTTAGAAATACTATTAACAAGTTGGTAGGCTATCTCTCTTGTAAGTAACTTATCAGGAACATAATATGGTAGGATGTGGGAAGAAGCATAACTCCCAAATACTCTGACATATGTGAAACTTTCCTCTGCAAACCATCTAGCAACAGAAAGAATATCTGTACTAGCTTCTTTGGAAACCCTAGGGCCTTTCTCATTGAATATCATCTGGTGCATAGGCAACATGACTCCATGGAAAATTTTATAAAAATGCAGATGGAAGTCTGAATCCCAAAGGGCTCTGTGGTAAATGTGGGTTGCGGTAGGGTCTTGGGTATTCCATTTCCATCCCATGGTAGGAAAACTAGAATAAAAGCAGATTGCGTCCATGACATAGGCACTCATATAAAAGGGAGGTATTTCTCTAGATGAAACACTCCTTTTATTCCTATACTCCATGATGTGTTTAGCTAAATTTTCAGATAGGATATTTTCCCAATTCAGAATTAAAGAATTGATGATTTCATCAATTAATGGGACCCAATCTACTGAAAACCTAGTGGTATCAGGTTTCACATATAATCTACACAACATACTGGCAGCATAACAGTAAGGGGAAGGAATTTGGGCAATTGGGTACGTACCGAATTTATCTCTTTTAAGCTTTCCCTGGTCTTCCTTCCATTCCTTTATGACTTTCATGAGGTCTGGATGCTTTGCTCTAAATTTTTTCAGAAAAACCTTATCATATTTCTGTTGTAGGGAGGGTAGATGGTACATTTCCTGTAAATATTCTGCCCTAAATGACCCAACATTCTCGCCTTTTGAATCTTTGAATGTTTTGTCTTCTATGTTTAAGTGGTCAATCACCCACTTAACCATGTTTGTATAAGGTAGAATTTTTGACCTTGCGGCTACCTTGTGGACGAATGAACATGCAGCGTCAAACTAAGTCACATCTGAAGTAACTGACGTGCCTATTGTAGCAACTTTGGTTATTACCCTTGGATTTTCGTCGTCGAAAAGCTTATACATTGCCTCCCATGATGAAATTCCGCAATCCTTGTTGCAGGTGGTGTCTGAAAATAGGGGAGACATATCTGAGTCTTCGGTAGATGACGTTTGAGCAATCTCTTTGCCTTTCTTGTTCATTTCAATCTTCCTCACTTCGTTAAGTAGTTTCCTGATTTCAAGCAAATAGAGTAATCATTAAAAATACATGGAACAGAAAGACAAATCTGTCGTTTATATCAAACATGCATGAATAGATATGAATCTATTAAAAACCTTTATTTATATTAAAATGATATTAATCACCGATAATAATTTCAAATCAAATATCTTACACCTTTACAAAAAATAGCTATCAATCAATTTAAGACGTTGGATCTCGGATTTCGGGTTGATATGACATAAATCATTTCGCATGCTTGAGTAATTAAATGCCATTCATTCGCATATCTCAACTTATAGCTTTTATCATTTACAATGTTACCAATAAATTGTGCGAAATGCGATTTTTACAAATCGCACAACCCAACTTTTATGCAATAAATAAATTTGCTTTTGGTTAAGTCCTGCGAACTACGAAGTGTGTATTCAAGAAGTGAAGCGGCTGCGCCTTATGGGACTTTAGAGCTTTATGTTTATTGCTTTGTTGGCTCGTTGGGTCCGCGTAATCGGAACTTATACCAAATTACTTTATAAGTTTGATCATTTAAATGAGGTGCAATGCGATAAACAAATTAAAACGGTGATTGAAGCATTTGTAAGTTTTTAATATAACTTGGGAAAAGGCTTAGCGCATTTCGCAGCCCACGTGACTTAATGGATTTCAAGTCTTTTTGGTTGTAATTTATGCGGTCTGCGATGCACACTAAGGAATAAAGTGGAAAATCTCAAAGAAAACTTTATTTCCTAACGTTTTTTCTTTTTAAAAATAAAATTAAATTTCCTATTTATTTCTAAAGGGTCCCCATTTATTAAAATAAATGGGGGGTGTTGTATAGCACAACAATTGGCGATTCACTTGGGAAAACCAGCTATCTATGACTAACTTTTTTAAATTTATAAAACTTGGCTGAAATAAAAATAGTTGCGAATTTCAAACAAATAATATCTTACTAAGCAATGAAGTTTCTCTTAATTACAATTCATAAGAATCCCTCTTTTAAAGATATAAGTATGAGAATCTATATCAGTCTTTACTTAGTTCGAAAAGATAAAGCAGGTGGCTCTTATAGATCAACTTTATAAATATTTACTCTTTTATCATAGGTAGATCCTCTGTTCCAATAAGCAATTTAATCTCTTGGTAGTGTTACCTTTTACCCAGCAATGATTTATCGTCCCATCCAGTGTTTCTTAAAATTTCCAAAAATAAATCCTAACTTTATACAATTGATCTTTTTTGAAAATTTTCTATTTGTATCATATTTTTATTTACTTAAAAGCCATTGTCTTAGCTTGGTAACCAAATAATGAAAATTCCATTCACTAGTTGTAATTAAACTGATCAAGCTGGTTCTTGATGAGACCCCTTGTCCTCTTGATATAATCTCAAGTCATTACCTTGTTTTGGTAGGTAGTATTGGTAATGTCAGTTCAACTATTTCCCTATGAACATGGTAAACAAGCTCGTGATGAGGCTTATTATCTTTTAAGCTTTTATAGTTATAATCTTGTTTGAATTTCTTTCAAAAATTAATAAGTTTTTCCGGATGGGGTGAATCATTGGTCCTTTTGAGGATTCTGGATGACAATGTTGAGTTTAGATTGCTTCTCTATAAAAGAGCCTTTACTATATTAAAGATTATTTTCTTGATTGATGATAGAATAATCATGCTATATAAGGATGAGAGTTCATCAGAGAATAAATAACTTCTGTGAAATTGCATCTTTCAATATAAATAAAATCTATTTGTCTTTCAAATCTTTCGATTGTTTCCTTAACACTTCTTATTTGTATAAGCGATAAATCAAAAAGGATTATCTGAGATTTCATTTTGAAAAGCCAAAAATTCATACTACGCAACTTTTATTTTCCTAAGGAAAATAAAAAGACACTAGTATACAAGGAATATAAGGGGTTACCTCCTATGAAAAGTATTTTTTCAAAATCTGCCCATTAACAAGCAAAAAATCTCTTTTGCCTGATAGATCTTGCAATAAGAATGTCGATGGGCCTATTTCTTCAAATATTTTAAATGGACCTAGCCAGAGTTTTTAAAACTTCGTGTGTTTACCTTTTTCCTCATGCGCTTTGTCCCATTTCAATACCAGATCACCAATTTGAAAATTTTATGGAGTAACATGTTAGGGTCCTATAATAATAGGGATCATAATTTTGAATCAACTATGTTAAGTCTTGTAATATTGTACATACCTTTTCTTTCGGAAAATGTTTTCCATATTAAAAAATGAAAAGAGGGTATGTCCTAAAAGAATAATCAAAGGACCAAAAGAAAAGAAAATAAAAAAGGATATAAAGTATGAACCCCACAAATAGAAACAAAAATAAATTTTGAAAGTGTTGCACATTTAAATGCCACTACTCTTAGTTTACTTTACTTGTGCAAATAAAATTGTGCGCAACTTGTCCAAAATGCCACAATTCATGATGATCATACAGTCTAATCTTGGTCATTCATGCCTTTAAATTTCATGTCATGATAGTTAGTGAATAAAGATCTGACCAAACCATTTAATCTTGGCAGATCATTAGTTAGGTAGAGAATAAAAATGATCTCATAAGTTTAATCTGAGCCATTGGAAGATATAAGGTTAGAAATAAGTTGGTTTTCTTATCAAAAGAAAATAAAAGGGTCAGCAAGCTCAAATGCACCCAATAAAGGAAATAAAAAATGTTAGGATGAATAAAAAGGGTAGGTAGGATACTTTAAAGAGTTATGGAAAGAATCATTTGGTTTATCTCTTATTACTAATGTCTTTCTAACGTTTCCCCTTATCCTAAAAAACCTTTTCCCCTTGCTAAAAAACCTTTTCCTCTTTTGGAACCCATTTCCCCTTGCAAAATCACTTTCCCTTTGACAAAACCCCTTTCCCCTTATTCTAATCCTTTTCTCTCCTAAACAATCCCTTTCCTATTATTAAAAATCCATTTCAATTACTAAAACCCCCATTTTCACCTTGATTAAACTCCACATTATTCAAATAAAACAACAAAACCCACTTTAACATAGTTTAAAGTGCCAAATATTTATGCGGGTCCCATTTTCCCTTTGGTTTCAATCCCCCGCTTAATATATTTCCCAGATCCCCCTTATTTTACTTTAGCCTATAGTTTATGTATTTCATAAAACCCCCCATATCATATTAACCCTTTCACTTTATTTATTCCCCAACCCCACCTCTTTGAACACCCGCATATCCATCTACCGCCCGATCTTCGTAGATCATATCCAATGGCCAATATGCTATTTCGCATCCCTCGACATTCAAATGTTTAAAGTCGAGGGTGGGTGCGAAATGGGTGGTTTTATCCACCTACTCCCCTGCCATGCAGCGCTCCCACGTTTTATCATACCCCATCATCCTAAAACCGCCAGACCGCCTTTTGCTATGCGATAAACAACCATTTTTGAAATAATACAATCCCCGTGCCATGCGATAAATAGCCAAGTTCAAAGATAATAAAACCCACCCTAACCGTTATTTCACTATTTCAGTTGAAATTGTGAAAAGACCAAAAATCCATTTGCCAACTAGAATTGAAGCCTCACTGTAGTTCGGACCTCTTCCACAAACACACCAGTTCACTGAAACCAATTTTCCTCCCTGCAAATCCTTTTTTCCAAATTCAGAGTTGTTTTATTTTGCAGGTGACTAGAAGAACCAAGAGATGGATAAACAATTTGATACTAGTTCCAACCTATTTACTCCAGACCCACGGGATATGAATTCGAAGGCTTTTACTCAGTAGAAGATTATGTACAGCTGAAAGAGACAATTGAAATAGAGACAGTGATTGTTACCAGGGATAAAACATCTAGACCAGCAACAACAAAGTTCATACAAAGCACTCTCTAGGACACACTTTTGTTCTGCATAAAGTTAAAACAGTCTTTTAGTAAAGTCCATTTTTACTAAATACACAGAAACACGAGAGAGTTAGTGTGATTTATTGTAAAAATTTAAAGAGAGAAAAAATGAGAGACAGATGAAAACAAAGACAACATGAAAGAAACAAACAGTAAACAAAAATCAAATAAAACAAGGATAGATTTCAATCAGTTTTTAGGTGTCACTATCTTTTTGCATAAAGATATTTATTTTTCTAAAATAAATCCTAGTCAATTGACAAGATATTTTTGTAATAATTTGTGTAAATACTTCATCATTTCAAAGTATTGAGGGTGGATTTCTGAATATTTATATAGCTGATTGATCTACTACCTGAGGGTTATTGTACCATTTCCAATTGACAAACACGACAAGTAATAAAGACATTTCTTTATAGGATTCATGTGTTGAGCTATCTCAGTGAAGTATAATTTCAATTTTTCATGTTCTTTTCTTAAGTATTCCATAAACTTTAAAGTGTTCTAAATTTGAATGTTATAACTGGAATTTTACTACAGAATTTGTTTAATTACACTCTGTTTTGAACTGTTATACATTACTATGTTTTCTTCTGATATTCAGTTTAGAGAATTCTTAATTTCCCTCTGATCCTGATTGACCCCCTTCACCTTCCTTCATTATCTGGTTTAAGGAATTCTTAATTACTCCTTGATCCCGATTGAAAATCACTTCACCATTCAGCCTTAAAGATCTAATTTTTCTCACCTATCATCCCCTATAAAACTTCCTTTATCATTTGATTCTGTTCTATTTTCAAGGTATATTGACTCCATAGCACAATGGAAGAAAGAAAATCACCTATCCATCTAAATTAGTAATTCCACCAACAAATCAAAACCAATCCAAAACAAGCATACATAACTAGCCTAAAATTTATTAAACAAAAAAAGTTAAATCATTAAGAGAGAGCCCTCTCTGAGCATTAGGAAGGCTAGGTCCTAATCTCCAAAAGTGGTTGATAGTTACCTCTATTATTTCTTTTAATGCACATAAACAACCCTTGGGAAATTTTGGAGAGATAACATAACAGAAGTTGAATCAAATGAGGCTTTCACTATCTGTTGATGATGTGCATGAGTATGTTTAGCTTTTTCTCTTTCTTCTTCTAACTTAAGAATTTGACATTGTCTAAGTTGTAAAGAAGAAGAAGGAGATTCATCAATAAATTTTACTAAGGAAAGAGAGGGAATAAATACATTGGTAGGAAGTACAAATTCTTTTCCATAGACAAGATTGAATGGAGAAGTGCCAATAGAAGCTTTCTGAGTTATTCGGTCTTCCCAAAGAGAAAATATTAATGATTTATGCCAATTTCTTTGGTTTTGATCAACAGTTCTTTTGATTATTCTAATCAATTTCTTGTTCGTGGATTCTTCTAAATTATTTCTTTTTGGGTAATAATTTGTAGAATACTTAAGTTTAAACCTCTTTTGATTGCAAATTCCATCATAGCAGTTCCTGAGAAGTAAGATGCGTTATCAAACATTATAGCAGTAGGTAAGTTAAACCTAGTTATGGTATATTGGTCGATGAAATAAATGATATTCTCAGAGTTGGCTACCTTTAATGGGATTGCTTCCATCCATTTAGTCAAGTAATCTGTAGCTATGAGAATGTATCTATGTTGTTTGGAAGAGTTAGGAAAATCTATCCGATTATATCTAATCCCCATTTTTCAAATGGTTGTTTGATATTCATGAGCATCTTTGAAAAGTGTAGGCCAATAGCAAATTTCATGCAGGATTTTGTGAGTTGTCGTATTTCCTCCAAATGTCCTCCAACAGGTCCATCATGGAGTTCCTGCAAGACTTTCTCTGCTTCAGTTTTTTCTAAGAATCTTAATAGTACATAACCAAAATTTATCCTAAACAATACATCATTGATTAATTCATATTGCTTGGCCTTTAATCTCAAAGCTCGTTTCGTTTTGTAACTGAGTTGAGTTGGAGCATATCCATTTTCCTAATAGAATATGAGATCAACGTATTAAGATTGTGCATCGTTGAGGCTTACCTCTGATATTTTCACATTGTTACCTGAATCTTCTTCTGATGATAGAGGGGATGCTCCTGTAAGCATTCTGCAAAAACCTTGATCTCTAACAATTTTAGAGGGTCTAATTTCTACATCATATTCTTGTAAAGAGGTAACCCAGTTAGCCCTTTTCTCTTCTAATTCTCTTTGCATCAATAGTTGTCTCACTGCAGAGAATGGAACTATGATTTTGGTGTGAGTTTTAGGAGAAATGGCCTGAAATTCTATATAGCCTTAAAGACAACAAATTTTTTCTTTTTGACATATGAATAATTTAGTTCTGCACCTTGCAAATTGGAACAGAAAAATGATATTGGTGCTTCAATTTGTTGGTCATTAAGATGTGTTAAAACAAAAGTGTATGATGTATCTGATGAAAAAGTATATAAAGTAAAAGGATTAAGAAAATTGGGGGTAGTGAGGAATGGAGCATTGACAATGGATTTTTTAATCAAATCAAATTCTTCTCTTTCCTCATGTCCCCATTTAAAGACTGAATTTTTCTTAATCATGTTTTGTAATGGTAAAACTATTTGTGAAAAGTCTGGGACAAACCTTTTAAAAAAATTAATTTTCCCAAGAAATGATTGCATAGCTTTATTTTTATGAGGGAAAGGAATTATTTTAATCTCTTCAATTCTTTCAGGATCAATATAGATACCTCTTTTTGACACAATGAATCCTAGAAATTTTCCTTAATCTAATGCAAAAAATGATTTATTTGGGTTTAATGAGATGCCATACCTTTTACAGTGCTCAAAGACTTGCTATAGGTCATTCACATGATTGGTTAGTTTCTTAGAAAAGACTTCAATGTCATCTAAATAAATAAATATTGATTTATTTATAAGCCCCCTGAAAGCTGTGTCCATAACTCTCTGAAAAGTTGCACCTGCATTAATTAATCCAAATGGCATCTTTTGATAAGCGTATGTTGGGAAAATACTGAGAGGGAGGGTGGGTGGGGGGGTGAATCAGTGTTTAGAGCTTATAACATAAATTCAAATTTTTTCTTTGAGCAGATTTCCATACGCGGTTTTTATGAATGGAACTAGTGTATGCACGTGGAAATGCAGAAGGAAACTAGCGTATACTGATTTAACTTTCCAGATTTAGAGAAATTCTCAGAAGCAGTCTTATAAACAGATTTATAAGTTATGTATCAGGTTAGAAGTTATGAATAGTAATCAACAGAATAAAGCATCAAACACATGAACACCAATATTTAAGGTGGAAACCCAATTCGGGAGAAAACCACCGATGTTGTCGTCTCTGTCTTCAATCTTTATTATATAGAAAACCTTTTACAACATAGTACTGATGCAGACTCATATCAGTACACAGGCTTCTACCTACAGAAGGCTGCAACCTTCTCTCGTTTTCCAGCTGCAACTGGAAGGGAGCTCCAACCCCCTGGACTCGTTTACATGCCTCTCCTAGAAGGGAGCTTCGACCCCCTGATTTCAACACCAGCTTCTACTGGTAGAAAGCTTCCACTTTCATACTGAAGGCTTCAACCCTCAGATCCACTACAGACCACGTTTCATCAATTTTCATACTGGATCAAATAGCTTCAACACAACCCTTCAATTAACATCAACTAACATATTTTTCCCAAAATAGAACAGTGAGACCACTGTGACCAAAATATCAGAAATAACCCAGACTTCAGAATAGATATGCAGATACAAATTCAACCCTGAACTTCATTAATTCAAATAGCATACGCTACTTTTCTTTACTAAATCTGCATACATACGCGCTTTCCTGCACACCAACCCACGTATACATCTATGTATTTTATTCTTCAGAAAACCCTATACGTGCTTTTCATTAACCAAACCCGCGTATACACACATTTTTGCCGAGACAAACTAGCGTATAGATCTGTAACTTGAAAAACTTTGCAGAACAGACCAGATCTATAAAATTACCTAGATTTCTTCATTACCTTCAGTAGACTTTGCGCCATATCTTCACCATTTCTTCTTCTTCAGATCATCTTAGAGATTCATCATCATCGGATCTAGAGATCTTGAACCATCATCAGATCCATGGGTGCATCATAGATTCAGATCTATCAATTAAGAATAGAGTTCATCCATGCAGATGTTCCTTAGAGATATTTATTCATCAACAACCCTTGCTCATGCACACACTTGCACTATGATCTTCTTCTCCTTATATAGATTTGGCCTTTATCAATACCATGAGTCAAAACCACTCAACTGCTGATGGTATTCCTAGGCGGGATCAATTTGACAATCCAGCGCTCAATACTGTGGGCCAATACCATGGTAAAGTCCCCTAGATTTATAAATTTAGAGCACAAATAGGCATACGCTACTTGGTATGTACTTTTCCGCGTACATACACTACTTCGCCTTTACAAACCCGCGTATGCATTGTGACATATTTTGTTCATCATTATTCTGACACTTACTGGATTTTCTTTCTTCCTTACATCTGAACTGCTCTGTAGATACATCAGATTTACATCATTAACAAATAGGTTGTTATCCAAAGACAACTTATCAAGTAGGTTTCCATTAAGGACAACATATTGCATCATATTGCCAACAATCTCCCCCTTTGGACTTGATGGCAACCATGATGGTGTGTAATCACCACAACAGATAGATACAATGATTATAACCATTATTCAAACACCATGATACTCTCCCCCTTTGACATCAAGGGCAAAGGGCGGATCAAAACCAAAACAATGTTTTTCTTCTCTTGTAGAAAGAAGAGCTCTGTAGATCTGATGTGCACTGAAGTTACCATGCTCCCCCTGAGTTCACGTTGAATGTTCAAACATAGTTTTTCAATGAAGTACAGGAATCTATGACCTTTCCTATCACCAAGGACTCATACTTACATCAATGATCCAACCAAGTGGATTTGCATATGTGACTCAAGTACCCAACCAAGTGGGTTTACACATTTGAACAAGTCCTTACATGACTGAATATTACAATTTTACATCATGGGTCTCAACATGACCTTTTTCATCAAATTACAGAAATGACTTATACAATGAGATCAGACTACAACAAATAATTAGAATGCCAACAATGCATCCTTTCCATATGACCAAAGCTCCCCCTTATCTTGTGCATCCTGAACACTTTCAACAGCAAATCATCAAGGCATCTTCATCAAAAATATGAGAGCAGGAACATCACCAGAGATACCCAACAGCACTGTAGCTGTGCTGAAGAATGCTGACCCAACAAAAAATTTTGTTAGCAAATACCCATACGCAGTTTTCTGTGTATAAACTCGCGTATATACGCGACTGTCCTTCAGGAAATCCACGTATCCAATTTAATCTTCTGCAATTAAGTAGATCTGATTTTCTGCCTAGCAGAGACTACTCCCAGCTTCTGTCTGAGATATTCGAACGCTTCCCTGGGTAAAGGTTTGGTAAGTATATCAGAAACTTGTTCTTTGGAGGGTACATACTCCAACTTCACCTTTTGTTCAAGCACTTGTTCACGTAAGAAGTGATACTTGATGGGAATGTGCTTGGTCTTGGAATGCATAACAAGATTCTTTGAGATACTGATGGCACTTGTATTATCACACATAATGGAGATAGGAGGTGAACATTTGATTTGAATGTCTTGTAAGGTTTGCATCATCCAAAGTTGGAGTGCAACATGATGCGGCAGCCATATTCATAGGCAATAGATAAGGCAATAGAAATTTGTTTCTTGCTGAACCAAGACACTAATCGGGGCCCCATATAGAACGCACCACCACTAGTGCTTTTTCGATCATCAACATTTCCAACCCAATCCGCATCAGTGTAAGCATGAAGAGTGAGATCAGCAGTCTTTGGATACCATATACCAAAGTATTGAGTCCCTTATAGATATTTGAATATTATTTTTACATCCTGAAGATGAGACTCTTTTGGATTAGCTTGGAATCGTCCAAAAATCCCAACTGCATGCATAATGTCTGGTCTTTTCCCGGTTAGATAAAGAAAACTTCCAATCATGGATTTATATTCTGGTTGATTCATCGTGGGAGAATCATCATGAGAACTGAGGTTACACCCAGTTACCATTGGTGTACTCACAGGTTTGCAATCTTCCATCCCACACTTCTTCAAAATTTTCTTAAGATATTTTTCTTGTGATAAGAATATGTCATCTGTTGCTTGTTGCACTTGCAAGCCAAGAAAGAATGTTAGTTCCCCAAGTAAAGACATTTCAAATTCTTGCTGCATAACAGAAGCAAATTTCTGACTCATAGATTCTTCATTTCTTCCAAAAATGATATCATCAACATATACAACCACAATCAATAGTTTATCATTTTCAGTTTTTGTGTATAAGTTGCTATCAGCAGACCCTTTTGAAAATCCTTGTTGATGAAGATATTTGTCAAGACGATAGTACCATGCCCTTGGAGCTTGTTTGAGACCATATAGAGCCTTTCTAAGTCTACAAACAAGTTTTTCATCATTTCCCAAAATGAATCCTTATGGTTGTTCTGTATAAACTTCTTCTTCTAGATCACCATTGAGAAAAGCAGATTTAACATCCATTTGATAAACTTTGAATTCTTGGAAGCTTGAAAAAACAAGAAACATTCTTATGGCTTCAAGTCTGGCTACAAGAGAAAAGGTTTCTTCAAATTCTATACCTTCTTGTTGAGCATACCCTTTGCACACAAGTCTAGCTTTATTTCTTATAACATCCCCATTCTCATTTAGCTTGTTTTTGAATATCCATTTAGTTCCAATGACATTTTTGTCATGAGGTCTTGTTACTAATTCCAAGTTTGATTATTTTCAATTTGATCAATCTCTTCATTCATGGCTTGAATCCAACATTCATCTTTGCTAGCTTGACTGACATTGTGAGGTTGAATAGTGGACAGAAATGCCAGATTGCTAGAAGATCCCACAAGAGTCCTTCTTGTTTGTACACCTAATCCCTTTTCTCCCAAAATTTGAGATTCTAGATGATTCTTTTGAACATATCTGGATGGAGCCTTTTTAGATAAATCATCTTCGGGTTCTTCATTGGGTTCACTGTTTGTATCATTAATATTTTATGTAGAAGGATATATGTCATCATCATCGTCTTCATTTTTTGTTTATTTTTCTTCTTTTGGAGCTACTGGAGACTCATCAATAACAACATCTATACATTCAACAATCTTGCGAAGTCTTTTATTGTAACATTTATATGCCCTACTCCTAGAGGAGTAACCAAGAAATATTCCTTCATCTGCTCTGGTTTCAAACTTGCGAAGTTTTTCATCATTATTTTTGATAAAACATTTGCTTCCAAAAATTCTAAAATGCTTTACAGTAGGAGAATTACCATACCAGAGTTCATATGGAGTTTTATCACTATTTACACGAACATGTGCCTTGTTAAGAATATTTACCGCTGTATGTGCTGCTTCTCCCCAAAATGTGTCAGGTGTTCCGGAATCATCAAGCATAGATCTAGCCATTTGTTGAACTGTTCTATTCATTCTTTTTGCTACGCCATTTTGTTGTGGAGTGCCAGCTACAGAAATTGTCTTTTTATGCCATGTTATTCACAAAATTCAAGAAATTCATCTGATGTATATTCTCCTCCTCGATCAGATCTAAGACACTTGATATTTAGATCTAATTCATTTTCAACCAGTGCTTTGAAGATCTGAAATTTCTCAAATGCTTCATCTTTGTGTTTAATCAACCCAATCCAACATATTCTTGAGAAATCATCAATAAATAAGATATAGTATTGTTCACCACGTGGTGACTTTCTCTTCACAAGTCCACATATGTCAGTATGAATGAGTTCAAGAGGCTTACTTGATGATCCTTCCTTGGCATTAGATTTCACTCTGGTTTGCTTACCGAATTGACAAGATTTGCATATGATGCTTTCAGGTAGAGTAATATTGGGAAGATCACGAACAACTTTAAGTCTGCTTGATTTGTTGATTTGAGAGAAGCTCAGATGCCCCAATCTTCTATGCCATAGCCAGTTTTCTGAAGATTTACTCAAATGACATTGTTCTTTGCAGTTCTTCAATACATACATGTTGCTTGGAGTTCTTTTTCCTTTTATAATTGTTTTACCTGTATCAAGATCACGTACCACACATTCTTTTGAACTAAAGACAACTTCAATTCCTTGATCACACATTTGACTTACACTTAACAGGTTATGCTTTAATCCATCCACATACATGACATTATTAGCTTTCACCTTTTCTTTTAGAAAGACAAACCCTTTTCCCTTAATGACAGCAGGAGTATCATTTCCAAATGTAACATTCTTTTCTTTTTCTAGAGCACTATATGCAAGAAGTTTGTTTTTGTCACCTGTCATGTGTTTTGAGCATCCAATATCAATGTACCATTGGTTTTCTTCACCTTCTGCAAATAAAGCTATGCCACAATTTTCAACCTGTAATTCCTTCTTTTTCCACACTTTGGAGCTTGAAGGAAAGTGCTCTTTTAGATGAACTTTGCTCCTGCATTCAAATTCTTCATGGCCAAAGTTATTGAAATAAGCACATTCAACTTCATTTTGAAGAGGAGAAAAGTTGTTATAGGTATTCTTATTTGTTCCAATATCAATCCTTTTCTTTCTTGCTTCTCTTGTCATGATGGTTTTATATGCAACACATTGAACAACTTTATGACCAAAATTGTGACATGAGAAACATTGTCCATTGAAGAAGAAATTTCTACGATCATGAAATATTCTACTTGAATTTACCTGTTGACTGGTGTTTCTTTGAAAGATATTCCTGTTATTTTTCTTTGAATTGAGATGATCATGCTTTACCTGTAAAGATTCTTTATTCCCTTGCTGAGTGGTAGAATGTTGTATACTAGTTGTAGCTGCTTTTAGATAATTTGGTGCTGAAGCCTGAGAAGATTCTCCGATATATCCAAGACCTGTCTTTATAAGAGGAGAACGTTGTACCTTGATAATCTCATCTAAGGTTTCAGATCCTTTAGAAAATCTAAGATTCAAAGTCTTCACTTTCTCAATTTATTTTCTTAGACTTACTATTTCACATTCTAATTTCTCATTGTGTTTCTCCTTTTCTTCAAGCTGTTTTTTCAAAGTTTCTATGGATATTTTACTTTTTTCTAAACATATTTTGAGTTGATTAAATTCATCAAGAAAATCATTGTCCTCTAAAGCATCCATAAAATTATCTTTTTCCTCTCTAGATTCTTTTTCAAATGCCATGAGAAGTCTAAGATCTTGTTCACATTCTTCCTCACTATCAGATAACCCATCACTGTCTTCATGAGTATAGTAACTTTTTCTAGTGCTAAACCGATTCTTATTCCTTCTTGCTACTTCCTTCCCTTTTTCATGTGTTTCTTTGTAAGGACACTTAGCAACATAATGACCAACTCTTCCACAAGCAAAACATTTGAAAGGAAGCTTACCTCTGAACCGTCCTGTGCCAAGTTGGAGTTTCTTTACAAAATTTACCTCATCTTCTTCTGAGATATACCCTGATCCTTCTATCTCTTGTACTTCTTTCCCTTTTGTAGCAGCTCTAAAGACGGCTTCTTTGACTTCAGATGGTCCTCCTTTTCTCATTTCACATGCAGTTAGTATGCCATGAAGTTGCACCACAGTAAGATTTTGAAGATCCTGCTTTTCTTCGAGAGCAGAAAATTTTGACTCAAATTTTGCCATTAGTGATCTTAAAACTTTCTCAACCAAAGTAGATTCAGTTATTGTTTCTCCCAGATTTCTCATACGATTTACAATATCATCAAGACGTAAAAAGAAACTGGCAATGCTCTCCTCATTATGCATTTTTAGATTCTCATATTGAATTCTGAGAGTTTGGAGTTTAGCACTTTTTACCTTTGCATCACCTTCATAACTTAGAATGATTTTGTCCCATATCGCCTTTGCTGTATCCAGCTGCATGACTTTGACAAATTCTGATTCAGTTAGACTTCACAATAGAGCATTGACTGCCTTTACATTTGTTTCATAATTCTTTCTTTCCGTTGGATCTGTTGGTACTGCGGCTAGATATTGATATCCTCCTTCAAAAATAGCCCATACATCTGCTCCCAGAGACTGAAGATAGGATTTCATCCTTGTTTTCCAGAAAATTAAATTGTTTCCGTTGAAGAGCAGAGGCCTGATAGATGCTGTTCCTTCTTGATTGCTCATCTTGATTGATCTTCCTTCTAGCGGCTAAGCTTTTTCAGAAGGACCTGCTCTGAAACCAATTGTTGGGAAAAATACTGAGAAGGGGGGGGGGGTGAATCAGTATTTAGAGCTTATAACATAAATTCAACTTTTTTCTTTGAGCAGATTTCCATACGCGGTTTTTATGAACGGAACTAGCGTATGCACATGGAAATGCAGAAGGAAACTAGCGTATACTGATTTAACTTTCCAGATTTAGAGAAATGCTCAGAAGCAGTCAATTATGTATCAGGTTAGAAGTTATGAACAGTAATCAACAGAATAAAGCATCACACACATGAACACCAATATTTAAGGTGGAAACCCAGTTCGGGAGAAAACCACCGCTACTGTCGTCTCTGTCTTCAATCTTTATTATATAGAAAACCTTTTACAACATAGTACTGATGCAGAATCATATCAGTACGTAGGATTATACCTGCAGAAGGCTGCAACCTTCTCTCATTTTCCAGCTACAACTAGAAGGGAGCTCCAACCCCCTGAACTCGTTTACCAGCCTCTCCTGGAAGGGAGCTTCGACCCCCTGATTTCAACACCAGCTTCTACTGGTAGAAAGCTTCCACTTTCATACTGAAGGCTTCAACCCTCAGATCCACTGTAGACCACGTTTCATCAATTTTCATACTGGATCAAACAGCTTCAACACAACCCTTCACTTAACATCAACTAACATATTTTGCCCAAAACAGAATAGTGAGACCACTATGACCAAAATATCAGAAATAACCCAGACTTCAAAATAGATATGCAGATACAAATTAAACCCTGAACTTCATTAATTCAAATAGCATACGCTACTTTTCTTTACTAAATCCATGTACATACGCGCTTTCCTGCACACCAACCCGTGTATACATCTGTGTATTTTATTCTTCAGAAAACCCTATACGTGCTTTTCATTAACCAAACCTGCATATACACGCACTTTTGCCGAGAAAAACTAGCATATAGATCTGTAACTTGAAAAACTTTGCAGAACAGACCAGATCTATAAACTTACCCAAATTTCTTCATTACCTTCAGAAGAATTTGCACCAGATCTTCACCATTTCTTCTTCTTCAGATCATCTTAGAGATTCATCATCATCGGATCTAGAGATCTTGAACCATCATCAGATCCATGGGTGCATCATAGATTCAGATCTATCAATTAAGAATAGAGTTCATCCATGCAGATGTTCCTTAGAGATATTTATTCATCAACAACCCTTGCTCATGCACACACTTGCACTATGATCTTCTTCTCCTTATATATATTTGGCCTTTATCAATACCGTGAGTCAAAACCACTCAATTGTTGATGGTATTCCTGGACGGGATCAATTTGACAATCCATCACTCAATAATGTGGGCCAATACCATGGTAAAGTCCCCTGGATTTATAAATTTAGAGCACAAATAGGCATACACTACTTGGTATGTACTTTTCTGCGTACATACGCTACTTCGCCTTTACAAACCCGCGTATGCATTGTGACATATTTTGTTCATCATTATTCTGGCACTTACTGGATTTTCTTTCTTCCTTACATCTGAATTGCTCTATAGATACATCAGATTTACATCATTAACAAATAGGTTGTTATCCAAAGACAACTTATCAAGTAGGTTGCCATCAAGGACAACATATTGCATCATATTGCCAACAGCGTAAGTTCCCCACTTAGTCCTAAATGTGATATTTAATCTGTCATCTGGATGTACGAGAATTTGGTTATATCCCGAGAATCCATCTAGAAAGGACATAAGTTCAGAACCAACTACTGTCTGCAATACTTGTTCCATGGTTGGTAATTGAAAGTTATCCTTTTGACATGCTTTGATTAAATTCCTAAAATAAATACAAATTCTAATATCTCCATTCTTCTTCCTGACAGGTACCAAATTCGATACCCATTTAGAATGCCTGTCTGGAAAGATAATTTTTGCCTTGAGGAGTTTGTTCAGTTATGTTTTAATTTGATTTTCCATATTTAGATGAATCTTCCTCAATTTCTGTTGTATAGGTTTTTCTTCTGAGATCATAGGAATTGTGTGTTGAATTACAGAAGTGTCATATGTTTTAAGATCAGTATAATCCCAACCAAAGACACTTTTGTACATTCTAAATAATCTTATAAATGATAATATTTTTAGGAAGATATACCAAGACCTAGATTAACGTTTTGAGGTTTTTCGTCAGTTCCTAGATTTACTAACTCAAATCTTAAGGTAGAGGTTTGTGTTTTTGAGTTAGTAACTCTTTTAAATCTATCTTCAGATCATATAGTTCTTCTAACTTAACAACAGACTTAGGAATAGGATTTTCATGTTGTTCTTTCTTAATCTGAATGTCATGTTCATTTTCATCCAAAATTTGACTGTCATAAGATCCTTCAGATGTTAAGAAATCTATGATATCTGAATCATCATTTAATAATCTCCAATTGGTAATATTATTAGGAACATATGGTCTAAAAAATAATTCAATGGAAAATCTATCGGGAATAAACTTGTGAGATAGAATTAACTTTGATGCTACATTAGCCAGTAGATCTGCACTAGCATTCTGCAATCTAGGTACAGAAGAGATGTTAAAGGCTAAGAAATGAATGGTTAATTCTTGGACTAATTATTGATAATGCTTTAAATGTATAGAATTACAATGAATGGTATCTCTTACCTGTCTAACAATGATTTCTTAATCTCCTAGGACTTTCAGATATCTGATATTAAGATCAATGGCTTTGTACAAACCTTGGACTAATGCTTCGTATTCAGCGATATTGTTTGTACAATTGAATTCTAGTCTGTAGGCTAACATGGTTTTTTATCCTTCTGGGTTTATTAAAATACAGCCTGCACCTACACCATCTTCAGGTTTAGAACCGTCAAAATAAAGAGTCCAAAATAAAGAATTAACTACTATTTTAACTACAAAATTTATACATTTGGAACTATTTGTCTGGGAAAAATTCTCAATCTAAGAAACAACTGCATTATCAAAGAAAGGTGATGGTTGAGAATTGAAATTTCCCAAAAATGATTCTGCTGAGTAGTTTCCAACAATGTTATTATTGAATGCTACGGGCTCATTTACTCCTTCAAGATCGGTGACTGTATGTTTCATTAAATTTTCAGGGTCTACCCGAATTTGATTTGGCTTTTCATTATATGGTAGCCACATATGCGATCAGTCTGTTGAAAAATATCCATGAAGTTTTTCAGACCAGTCTCGGCTTAAAATTAAGCCGTAAAATTCAGGAATATCAGCCACCAGTATATTAATTATTTGAGTAATCTTGGGATTTGATGACAATATGATGGAAACAAAATTTATTTCTCCTACCACCTCTACTCTGGTTCTATCAAGTTGTACTATATGAACAGGGGAAATCTGAGGAGCTATGTTCAACTTAGCATAGATTGATTTAGGCATTATATTAGAGGAAGCCCCTGATTCTATTAAACAATTATGAAAGTTTTTATTATATATCTCATAGGTTAAGAGAAACGGAGGGGTATGAGAGATGGATCGATCACCTATCATAATCAAGTTTGTAGCATCTATTTTAGTTGAAGGGGAAGGTGGCTTACCCATTTCATTAGCATCTTGTACTATTACTGGAGCAGGTAAGGTTGAAGCAGGAACCACATTTAAGTCTCTAAGTAAGATTTTCTGTTGCTGCTTTAATTTAGTAAGCTTGTGAATTGAAATTCTGGCCCTGGTTTTATTCATATCTTCAACTACATTATACTCAATAGTGTCTGAGACTACTATTGTCTTAGATGTAGGTGGAATATCTGAAGTAACGGGACTTGTTTGTGTATCCTTTGAAGTAGACTTTTTTCTTATTGATTTAGCAGGAGTTGAAATTTTTTGCTGTTGATTTGGTTGCGTTGCTTCAGTAGCCTTTTTTCTCCTTGTATTCACAGGTAAAGCTTCGTGTTGTTCTTCATTTGGTAGGATGAAATCCCACATTCCATTTAGTTCAACTTCTTCTTCTTCATCGTCTTCTTCTTCCTCTGTTTTTTGTTCCTCTGTATCTTGATCAAATTAATCATTAGATATGATATTTGGAGGTTGAGTATTAGAGGACTTACCTTTCTTAAAGTTTCTGAAAGTATTTTTTGAGTTAGAATTTTCAGCGACTTGTTTCTTGATATCTGCCATCTCGTTTGTCATAGACTTCAAAACGTTTTGAAGACCTTCTACATCAAAAGGGTCTTTTGGAAGTTTCTTTTTAGAATCATCTTTGTAAGATACCTTCTTTGATTTTTGATCTTCTTGAGAATTATTTTTCTCAAGAGTTTTTATGAATTTCTCTACAGATAGGTTCCTTCATGTTTTCTGCAAGTGTTGGCAGTTTTTCTCTATCAACAAAAATAGATATATTTTCTGGAAGAGATGAAATATACCATTGAATTTGAACTTCTGCACCAGGAACTGTTGTAGTAGGAATTTTATTGAGTAATTTATTAAATCTTGAATTAAAGTCTTTTATATTCTCACCTGATTTAGCTTTTATATTTAACAAATCATTGATGAGCGTAGAAGTGGTCCTGTCATCCCCAAACTTAGCTAGAAATTTTTCTTCGAACATATTCCAGCTAGTTATAGAGTGGGCAGGCAATGAAAAATATCAGGATCTTGCGAATCCTATTAGAGTATATGGAAATAATCTTACAACACAATCTTCTTCAACTACTTCCTTTAAATTGAAGGTTAACATAAAATTATGAATGTGTTCTTCTACCGGAAAACCATCATCAAGATTAAATTTAGGTAACCACCTTTTAGGGTATTTTGGAAGAGAATGAAGAGGAGCGAGCATATTTACAGCCCCTGGATTGTTACATGGATGGATTTCCATTGGATTTTTGGTGGATGTGATGGATGGAGTTTGAGTTGAAGAAGAGGCAGGTTGAGTGATAGGACTAGTTGAAGGGACAGTAGTTTGAGTACTGGAACTAGTCAAAGTAACACTGATTGTTGGAATGGAAGTTGTGGAAGTGAGTGGAGCTAATGATGATGAATGGGATAAGATCTCGTTGGTGATTGAATCTGATTGAGTCCTCTTTAGTCTCTTTCAAGCACTATCGATGGGAAATTAAAAAGGAATAATTCATGTCTTTTGATTTTCTGATCAAGTAAATATTCTTCGAGGTTGTAAAGAGGACGAAATACTGATATTCAATATTTGAGAAGATTTAGGATTTTTAGCAGAAATGGATACTCTCTCTAACTTTTCTATCAAAGACTGAACTTCTGGGGAAGCTTGATGAGAATTAGGAGATATTATGGGTTGAGTATCACTAGGAGACTTAGGAGAAGGATGATCAACTTTAGATTTTAAAGATGAGGATCTAGATAATTTTTTGGAAGTTGATGGGGATCTAGAGGGAGAGAGACTCTTAGATTGACCTTTAGATTGATCAGATATTTTTTCCATTCACAAGGCCCTCCTTCTATCGCCAAAATGTTGAGGCCTTGGAATTCTGTTGTGAAAACATGGGGGAAAACCACCTAGTCCGGACCTTAAAGCAGCTCTTTTTCCGTTTGGTGTAGTGGCTCCGACTAGGGATAATGGGACCAGTTTCCCAATAAGGATGATTTTGAGGGTGTTTTCTTTATACAACATGAAAATGGAGAATGATTTTAATTTATCATATGCATATATCTAAACTATTTGTTCTACTATATACCCGGGGTGTTTCTTCCTTTATGCGATCTAAAGAGATATCCTTAAACTATTGGTAATATAGATCATTTAACAGTTGAAAGAGATGAAAATTATGTAAGATGATTCTTCTAACAAAGTAGTTTGACTAGAAGAACTATGAAAAATATATCGCATTCATATGTGTGATTATATATTTCATAAGAAATCACAGAAAAATATTAGAACAAAAGTGCATGTAACATTCATCTATAATAATGTTTCAAATATATAATGCAATAAAAATATGATTGTCAATCTATAAAGCAAGACTTAATACAAGTGAACAGAAGTACCATATGTACGAAGTTCTACTCATGTAAATTGACAGTAATTGAGCTAATCCTCTTCACTTTCAAGAAATTTAAGGAATACAGTAGTGAAACATCAGTTAAACAACTTTAATTGTCGGAAGATAACAGATGTGTTCCATCCATTCATCAAAACATTCACAAACTTACAATAGTTCGTTCTTTGCAAATGTTTTTGACAAATTTCTCGACCTTTCTCTAAATGCATGAGAGGGGTTTAAATAATAAACTAACTATGTTCTAAAATATATTATTACAAAAATATAGAGGAGTTTTCAAACAACCATCCTCGTAAGACTAACTTAAACTACAGTCTAGGAAAATAAAGTAACAATATGATTTATGAATTCCACCCTTTCTTTTGGATTTGGTCATGAAGTTGACAAATATCTAGCATGATTTTGAGCTGAGCTGGCTGTGAAATCCTCGATTTGACCTGTCCTTTGAATAATGCATTTGAGAGTACTGGCTGCGATCTTCTTGTTGAATCTGTTAAAGACTGCAGGATCTGGTATTGATGATAAGGTTTGATCAGAAAATTCCAATAATTTTCTTGATCAAACTTATTTACCTTTTAATAATTTCATCCAGTGTTTCTTCCTTTTGCTTCCAGAGTGTTTCTATTTGTTTGACTTCTGAGAACACTTCAGACATGTACTCTTTGATAAGTTCTTCTTGATAAGTTCTTCTTTCACTAGCTGTTCACATACATATTCAGTAATCTCCTTTGATAATCTTGATGTTTTCGCTGCTGCTTTCTCTGCCTACTTTATTTGTGCTTCCCAATCTTTAAATAAGATCTCCTTGTGGAACTTATCTACCTAGGGTAGATTAGCTTCCTTGCCTGAGTCTGATTCTTGCCATTGAATATGTTCATTGATTTTCTTCTCGAGCTTCTCACATTCAAGTTTATGGATAGCTACTTGTTGGATCAGTATTTCATTTGAGTCACAATAAGAGTCAATAATAGAAGCTTGTTGGCAAAATACTTCTTGTTTTTTCTTTAACTTAGCATTTACATCAAATTCTTCTTTTATGAATTGCTCTAATTTTGGCTGGCTTTGTAACCTGGTCATTGCTTCTTCCAGTTGTGCTTGCTTCTCAGTGATTTGTACCTAATGCTGTAAATTAAGCTTTTCAAAATCCTTTTGAAATTGGGCCATCTTCGATTTCATTTTCTCACTGGAGTGATATTTTTATTCATCTAACAGTCTCTCTAGTTCTTGTATTCTGTATCCCTTCTGCTTCAGCAACATTTTAACCTCAGTAGCTTTATCAACAGTGGCAGTAGCATATGCCCCTACAAAATGTGATAATTTAGTTAAATGTTCAGTAGGATAAGCTAAGGGATCCTTCCATAAAACATCAACAGATTCATTTGTAAGATCTGAGATTGTTTCATCAATTCTTGTCCTTTTATTTATATTGACTACGACCTTATGACTAGGACTTTTGAAGATATCCAACGAAGGAGTTTCTTCAACTTGTAAAACTATCTGTTCTGTAGGGTAGGCCAGTATGATTTCTCGATCATGAGTTTCTGGAACTTGTTGTAGTGGAAGAACAACTTCTGCTAACTTCTGGGAATGTTCAGATGTCTGAAAACTAGTAGCTTGATCAGTATTGGGATTGGTTTTAGGAGTTTGTATTGCTTCAGAAAACTCATCCAATTTACTAATCAAATTCTTTGGTTGGGACTTTTATGACTGATCAAGTGTATCTTGACTGTGCTAAACTTCTTGAGAAGTTGACTCTATTCCATTACTTTCTCGTTTCTCCTTCATCTCAATCTCTTGGATTACTTGATCAATTATCTTTTCTGGGCTTTCCTTTATGTTTTCAGATTCATTTTCAGAATGATCCGAATTGTGAGATTGATGCTTTGATTGTGCTGACTCATCCTCAGAAATGTGTTTTGCTTCATTATCCAAGCTAATACTTGGAGAAGGTATGTTGACATCCTCAATAGTTAACAAGTTAAGAGGAATTCTCTCCAGTCTCTTATTTACGTATGTTAGGAAGGCTTCCAAATCATCTTGGTTGAGTTGGTTGGATCCAAACTTAATTATATCTAAAACTTTTCCATGCCTTGAAAGAGATCATCAAATCCGTCTATTTCTTTTACAAAATGCTTCATTTTGAGCTCAGTGATGTAGTTTTTAATTACATCATTTGGATCATATAGACGTTTTGGTATTACTGCTAAATTCAATATATTAATCTTTGAAAATTCCTTGTAGGCATGACCAATATCAAAAAGTGCAAAAGTACTGCACTGTAAATGAAAATTAGGCCAAACAACCTTCTTAGCATCCTTTAGCTATTTAGAAATACCATTAACAAGATGGTAGGCTATCTCTCTTGAAAGTAACTTATCAGGAACATAATATGGTAGGACGTGGGGAGAATCATAACACCCAAATACTCTAACATATGTGAAAATATCCTCTGCAAACCTTCTAGCAACAAAAAGAATATATGTACTAGCTTCTTTGGAAACCCTAGGGGATTTCTCATTGAATATCATATGGTGCATAGGCAACATGACTCCATGGAAAATTTTATAAAAATGCAGATGGAAGTCTGAATCCCAAAGGGCTCTGTGGCAAATGTGGATTGGGGTAGGGTCTTGGGTAGTCAATTTCCATCCCATGGTAGGAAAAATAGAAGAAAAGTAGATTGTGTCCATGACATAGGCACTCATATAAAAGGGAGGTATTTCTTTAAATGAAACACTCCTTTTATTCCTATACTCCATGATGTGTTTAGCTAAATTTTCAGATAGGATATTTTCCCAATTCATACTAAAGAATTGACGATTGCGTTAATCAATGGGACCCAATCTACTGAAAAACTAGTGGTATCAGGTTTCGCATATAATCTACACAACATACCAGTAGCATAACAGTAAGGGGGAGGAATTTGGGAAATTGGGTACTTACTAAGTTTAGCTCGTTTAAGCTTTCCATGGTCTTCCTTACATTCCTTTATGACTTTCATGAGGTCTGGATGCTTTGCTCTAAATTTTTGCAGAAAAGCCTTGTCATATTTTTGCTGCGGGGAGGGTAGATGGTACATTGCCTATAAATATTCTGCCCTAAATGACCCAATATTCTTGCCTTTTGAATCTTTGAATGTTCTATCTTCTATGTTTAAGTGGTCAATCACCCACTTAACCATGTTTTTATAAGAGAGAAATTTTGGCCTTGTGGCTACCTTGTGGACGAATGAACATGCAGCGTCGAACTAAGTCGCGTCTGAAGTAACTGACGTGCCTGTTGTAGCAACTTTGGTTATTACCCTTGGATTTTCGTCCTCAAAAATCTTATACATTGCCTCTCATGATGAAATTCCACAATCCTTGTTGTAGGTGATGTCTGAAAACAGGGGAGACATATTTGAGTCTTCGGTTGACGGTGTTTGAGCAACCTCTTTTCCTTTCTTGTTCATTTCAATCTTCCTCACTCCGTTAAGTAGTTTCCTGATTTCGAGCAAACAGAGCAATCATTAAAAATACATGGAACATAGAGACAAATCCTTCATTTATATCAAACATGCATGAATAGATATGAATCTATTAAAAACCTTTATTTCTATTAAAATTATATTAATCACCGATAATCATTTCAAATCAAATCTCTTACACCTTTACACGAAATAGCTATCAATCAATTTAAGACGTTGGATCTCGGATTTCGGTTTGATATGACATAAATCATTTCACATGGTTGATTAATTAAATTCCATTCATTCGCATATCGCAACTTATAACTTTTACCGTTTATGATGTTACCCATAAATTGTGCGAAATGCGATCAGCGCAAATTGCACATCACAACTTTTATGCGGTAAATAAATTTTCTTTTTGTTAAGTCCTGTGAAATGCGAAGTGCGCATTTGATCTAGATTTATACAGGAACGCAACAGAATACACATATAACCATAAATACAAATATTTCCTTGGTGATGGTGTATGGCCCATATCGGAGAGGGCAAAGCTTGTGGTGGGGTCCAGTGAGGCGCTCCTTCTGCAAATGTAGCCACCCTTTGCCGTCCACCTGGAAGTGGTGTGGCACTCGATGTTGATCATGTCGTTTCTTTTACTTAGCATTGGATCTGTCCAATATGTCATGGACCTATTGACAGATGTGTTCAATGCGCTCGATGAAGCTGTTTGCTTTGTCAGCTTTAGACTGGACATGAGACGAATTAGCCTGAGTAGCCGCAAATGGCATGTATACATCAATGGGACATAGTGGCTGGAATCCCAAGCCCACCTAAAAGGGGCTATGGCCAGTTGAGCTATGGAGAGCCCGGTTATAACTGTGTTGTACATAGGGGAGGCTCTCTTCCCATGTGCGTGGATGCTTTGAATTGTACATGCACATAATGTGTACAATCATCCTGTTGACGACCTCTGTCTGGCCATTAGTTTGGGGATGGAAAGTTGTGGACTTGGTGAGCTTGGTGTCCAGCATTGACTAGAGGCTGGACCAAAATGTGCTGAGGAACATGCTGTCTCAATCTGATATGATAGACTGCGGGATTTCAAAGTGCACCCACACTCGTTCAAAGAAGAGTTTGGCAGTGGATTTTGCTGTGATATTCTTCTTGCAGGCCGCCATCATTGCCATCTTCGAGAATCTGTCAACAACCACGAAAACATAGTTGTTTCCATGCTTAGTAGAAGGAAGGCCCGACATATAATCCATGGAGATGGATTCCCAAGGTAAACTAGGGGTAGGTAGTGGAGTATAGAGTCCTTGCTTATTGATGGTCGGTTTGGAAATGGCACAAGCAATGCAGGATCTGATGTACCTCCCAACATCTTGTCGAAGGTTCTTCTAATAGAAATATTTCTACAGTACTGCCACTTTTTTCTCGACCCTAAAATGACCAGTGACTCGAATGTAGTGTGCTTCCCATATCATCTTGGCACACTCGCTTGAAGGAACAAAAAGGTGTCCTAGGTGACATAACAGTGCATCTTGGAGGTGAAAATTTGGAACTTGCGTACCCCCCAAGAGTGCCTTGTATGTGTGGCTGAATTCTGGATCGATCTCGTAGAGAAGTGGCCAATTAGAAGTCTCGTTCCCACAATAGTTGAGAATGATGGTTAGCGCCACGATCGGTGGTCGGCTGAGGCAGTCTGCAACATTATTGGTGCTACCCTTCTTGTACTTGATGTTCAAATGAAACTGTTGCAGATATGTGGACCAATTCTGATGGCGATCGTTATGCAACTTCCCTTGTGTTTGTATGAACTACAGGGGCCAGTGGTCTGTGTGGATGATTGTTTCATTCCCCAAAATGTAATGCTTCCATTGTCGACAAGCTTGCACAATGGAATGCATTTCTTTGTCATAATTTGGATACTTGCGAACTGTGTCAGACAATGTCTCACTATGATATGCCACTGGATGCCCCTGTTGAGTAAGAATCACCCCAATAACATATTCAGAGGCATCTGTCTCGATCTCAAATGGCTGTTGCAAGTCTAGAAATGTGAGCACTAGGGAAAAACAGAGGCAATGTTTCAATTCTATGAATGCCTTCTGTTGAGATTCTGACCAAAAGAATTTTGTTTTTGCTCCTCCCTTGGTGACTTGACTCAAGGGCCAAGTGATATGAGAGAATCCCAGCACGAACCTGCGGTAGAAATTCGCAAGACCCAGAAAGTTGCGAATCTTTGTTAGAGTGGTTGGGGCTAGCCAATCCTGAATGAATTGGATCTTGGTTGGATCCACATGCACCCCCATTTCATCAATAATGTATCCTAGATATTGAACTTGGGTCATGCCAAAAGCGCACTTCTCCAAATTGGCACACAACTTGTGTTGTCGTAGTCTTTGGAGGACTTGTTGGATGTGGTGGAGGTGCTCTTCCCAATTCTGGCTGAAGATCAGAATGTCATCCAAGTACACCACTACAAATGAGTTGGTGAATGTCCGCAAGATGTCGTCCATCAACCTCATGAAGGCTGCGGGAGCATTTGTCAACCCGAAAGGCATGACTTGCCATTCGAAAAGGCCCTCCTTGGCTTTGAAGGTAGTCTTCCACACATCGAAGGGTTCGATTGGTACCTGGTGATACCCAGACTTCAAGTAGATCTTGCCAAAATATTTTTCCCCTTTGAGTTAGTACAGAAGGTCATCAATCCGTGGGATCAGGTACCTATTTCAGACATTGATCTTGTTCAGTGCCCGATAGTCAATACAAAGTCTCCAAGTCCCATCCTTCTTCTGTACCAACACGATCGGGCTCCCAAAAGGTGATGAAATTGGCCGGATGTGACCTTTATGTAGCAGCTCCTGAATCTGCCTCTTGATTTCATTGTTCTCCAGAATAGAGCACCGATAGATCGGTCCATTGGGTAGCGGCGCACCTGGGGTCAGATAAATGGGGTGCTTGACTTGACAGTGTAGAGGAACCCCTGTGGGTGAGGTGAAGATGTCCCTGTACTCCTCCACAACCTTTTCTATTTGTTGTTGTCATGCAAAGGAGCCTTGTCTAGAGGTCGTGGCCATAGTCTTCTTCTTGCCCTGGGGGCGGATCATCAGGAAAAAAAAATTCTTGGTTTGGGAAATGAGCTTACTGCAATTTTTTGCAGTAACCAAAGAGATAGCGATAGGCGGTGGTACCTCTGGTATCCTATACATCTTATTTTTGAAAGTAACAATAACAACGCAAGGCTGGGACTCATACACAGCATGTCGCTTCCACAAGTATGGCTGGCCTAATAATACATCAGAAACATCAAGAGGAGAAAGATCACATAATACCTCATTCGTGAAGGGCTTGATGCTATAAGGAAGGCGACGCTAATGGCTGACGTGGAGATCTCGTCCTTGGTGATGCCACCCGACGGTGTATGGCTGTGGGTGTGCTATGATCAACAAGCCCAACCGCTTCATGGCATCTACTGAAATGAGGTTCTTTTGGCTTCCATTGTCGAAAATGAACTATAGCGGGGAACCCTTTACCCATATAAGAAGAGTGGAAGAGACGCTCCTCCTCCTTTGGATCTTCCGGTTCCTCCTTCTGGATCTTCACAATGGCAATAGTGGCATTGGGCTCTGCATCAATAATCTGTTTCCCTTTTTCATTCCCCTTTTTAGGTTCTGATTTAGAGTCGGAGCATGCATCTGACTCAGAAGCCCTCATCTTGGCCACCAGCCACTACTTCGCCCAACACTCACTTGTGTTGTGAGTGGAGATCTTATGGTACTCACACCACTTTCCCGTGTCCTTCTTTGGCTTCTTGGTGTTTTTCTTTGCTTGTGGCTTTGAAAGTTTGTCTTGGGCTGCCATGCCTTGGCTTTATCCTTTGTTCTGCAGTTTGGGGGCACCTTTCCCTTGCTTTTGATTCGTAGATCCAAAGTCTTGCTTCTTCTGTTTGATTTTTTGCTCAATCTTGGCAGCATACCGGTATTTCCGTACCAAGCGAGGAGATGTCGAGGAACTCCATTTCCTCCTGAATGTATCTGTGCAAACAAATGCGATACTTTAGCACCAAATGTTTCTCCGAATCTTTGATACCCAGCTTTGTGCACAGGGTATGGAACAGATTCATCAGCTCATGCACATCTTGATCCCTTTGTTGCCGCAACGTGGTCCATTGTATGTACTTGTCCTCATAGCTCCCCACGGGATAGTATTGTTCCTTGATGGCGTCTCATAAATAATTCCAAGTGGGTACGCATGAGAATAGAGAGGGTTCTGTCTCTTCATTTTTCTCACTGTAGGTTTCCCACCAGTCCTTGATATGGGGGGTAGCTTTAAGGAGTGCAAAAATAATCTTCTCCCGGTCAGAAAAGTCATGAATCGAGAAATATCCTTCTAATAGATTCAACCATATATCTACGACATCTGCATATATTTGAACATCAAATATGGGAATGTCAAAGTTTACTTGTACCTTAAATAGAGTCACGCCTCCAAAGTGGATACTGGATGCAGATGCGTTGTCGGTGGGAAATCGTTGAAGGATTTGGGCAAAGCTATCCATCATCGTGTTCCTTTGTTTTTTGAGGGCCTCCTTGAGAAATATTTTGATAGGATCTCCTGCTCCCTCATACTTCTTTTCATCCCCCATGGGCATTCGTCGGGGTTTGCGAGGTTGATCTTGCAAAGGTTCCATCAGATCGAGCCCTAACTCCTTATACCCCGACCTCATTGGGGACATGAAAAGAAGGATAGAGAAAAAGCAGACAGCTCTGATACCAATGATCCTTATTTATGAGGGAACGAAACATAATACACATATAACCATAAATACAAATATGAAACGGAAATAACACTTCATTTCATTAATATAAAAGAACTAAAATTTTCTTACAGATGGAATGGAAATAAACTAGCTAGGGCGCTGGTAGTTTATCTCTAAGAAGAGATATGGCGGCTATAGGCCTCTGAATTGTGTTAAAGTGAGGCTCGAGGGCCTATTTATTATTTAGAAACAATGGAAAACCCTAAACATCCAAAACCCTAACCCTAGGATATGTAGCGCCAAAACTATGGGCCCCATTTGGGTAAATTGATGTTTCAACTTCCCGGGGATGTAACTTTGGCATATGATCTCTGTTTGATGTGCACCATACCTTGTTAGAAATATATATCTGAGGACTACAACTTTTGATGTGAGAAAAATCAATCCATGGACCCATGTTGCTCCCAGATTTCCCAAAAAAATTCGTTTACGACCTCAAAACAACTCTGGAAGTTCAGGACCCGAAAAACTGCTAAAAATAGTAAGTCATGCCGAAACTGAAAAAATGATAGAGAAAATGGTGGGGACCTAAGTGGAATAGGTGGGTGGCCACCAATATCTACCTGGATCATCATTTAAGAAGTCAAGTGGCTGTGCTTTATGGGACTTTAGAGCTTTATGTTTATTACTTTGTTGGCTCGTCGGGTCCACGTAATCGCAACTTATACCAAATTACTTTATAATTTTGATCATTTAAATGAGATGCAATGCGATAAAATAATTATAAAGGTGATTGAAGCATTTGAAAGTTTTTAATATAACTTCGGAAAAGGCTTAGCACATTTCGCAGCCCACGTGACTTAATGAATTTCAAGTCTTTTTGGTTGTAAGTTATGCGGTTTGCGATGCGCACTAAGGAATAAATAGGAAAAGCTCAATGGAAACTTTATTTCCTAAAGTGTTTTATTTTTAAAAATAAAAATAAATTTCCTATTTATTTCTAAAGGGTCCCCATTTATTAAAATAAATGGGGGGTGTTGTATAGCACAACAGTGTGAAAGAGGGTTGAATAGAGAGTAGGAAAAAATGTAAAACTAGCCATCCCAAGGCTTGGGTTATGTGTATTTTCATTTTTAAATTAATTCCAGGTGTTTTTGATTTTGATCGGGCTCTCTGTTTCAACCTGTTGCTTTATTTCCCTGTTGAAATCAAGTATTGCATTTGTGTGCCTGTTCTTTCTGTTAATGCATAGACATATTGAGTGAGAGAAAGAAGTTCCTGTGAGCTTCGCACAGGAAAAGCTGTGGTAAAGATCGAAGGCTGAGAGACGAAGAACAAACCCAGGAGGGTTCCACACGATTGTAGACTGGAAAAATCTCAGGAGAGATAGCATTGAAAGATTCCAAAGAAGACAAAAGGAGTAGCATGGAGGAGAAGTATTGCAGAGCGGTGGCAGTTGAAAGAGGAGTAATCGACTAAAGAACATAATACACTTCGAAGAACTCTAAGAGAGGAATCAATGACGAGGATGAAATCGAAAAGCCGAAGATTTAAGGTTCGACAACAGGTATGAGTGCGGGTAGAGGACGCAAAGCAGAGCCACGAGAAGGTGAATGGAAGGTCGCGATTAAATCGCAGATCCAAGGGCGAAAGGTGAATGATTGTGATAATTTCGTTATTCAACCAATATAATGGGCGATGAGTTGGTGGAGACAGAGATGAAGACCATTGGATCTATAAGCAGATCAACGGCGGAAGACGAGTCACGATTTTGCAAATCACAAATTTTAATAGATACTGTTAAGAGTTTTTCGCAAGTTAAAGTATTTGGTTTGCGATCCAAAGTGACATAGCGGAGGTGTATCAAGGATCGTCGGATTTGGCCAAGATCAAACGGAAGAGATTAAAAGTTGTGATCATAAATCGCATGAATTACGCTAAGGGCCATCGCAAGGTAAGTTAAAAGATTTGCGATGCGAAGTGCGGGAAGACACGTGGAAGCACAACACATTTCACAAGATTTTGAGGTTTAGCGTATTCAGTGAAGAGTTAAAATTTGCAGGCAAGGGACTGCGACGTGTTGTGATTGGTTATTAAGATGTGAGACCCGAGAGCTTCAGTTCCGCGTAAATATAAAGTGATATGGGTCAGTTTGATGTGTTTAAGGAGATCGTTTTTGATTCACGCATGTATATATGTTAAACCACCTCCAATGTATTTTGTATTCCACTGTGTAAAAAAAAAGGAGTTTATGTGAGTCCTAACCCACAAGTCCACAGATTATTTGGAAATTTCAGTTTGGCTGCATCAATTGGTATCAGAGCAACAAGATCTGAGAGGCGGTGTGAAGGAATTTGAACTAAGAAAAGTTGAGAAAGATTTCTCATTGATTCTAATCGAGTGAACCTTAAGAGGTAAGACTGTGGACTGAAGGCTATGAAAAAGCATAAGAGCTACAACAACATGGATGAAGTAGTGGCACAAAAAATAAGGTAAGAATGTTTTGTTTCAGTTTTATTTTGGATTATAGAACTGACAAGTAAATTCTCACACTCAGAAGAGGATCATAAGAGTTTAATAGAGGTAGCAGCAGGAGTGAAAACATCACAGCAAGAAGATTACAACCTTTAAGGGCAGTGATGAAGAAAGCTAGCAAGGGTTTCTAGGAAGAAGAAGAAGTGTGGTCAGAACCTAATATTTCAGCTAAAGTTGAAATATAAGAGGACAGTAGTGTTCTCAAGTGCATATGAGTTGTGAGGGTGAGCCTAGAAGGAGCATAGAGGAGTGCTCAAGGAGGGTTCTAGATTGAGGACTAGTACTTGCCAAAAGACCAAGCACAGAGGAATTTTTGTGAGGTAAGTTTTAGCATGAGGAATTGTTACTGCAGGGGCTAGTGCAACTCATAGAGGGTGAAAGAACTCAAGAAGATGAGTATTGAAAGTCCTAGCAGAGGTTCAAGGGGAAACCACAAAGTGAAGTAGGAATATGCCAAGAAAAATGGCATATGAAAGGAGATTACTGATGAAAAATATAAGAGAGAAATAGCTGAGATGAGAACCCATCTTTATCTATTGATGGAATTTCTATAGAGGAGTGATGAAGACCAGAGGTGTGGATGGATTATGAGGAAGAAATTGAAATGGAATGGGCTATAGATGAAGAGGGAGCATAAGTTGAATGTTCAAGAAGAAGAAGCATTACAGAGTAGCAAAGTATGAAATAAAAGGTTATGTTTGAAGAGTCAAGAAGAAGAAGAGTCACCAAGAGATGACTTGGTACTGGAGACAAGTACTACACTTGTTTCAAAGATGAAAGAGGTTTGTTGTAGCTCACAAGGTGGATCAGAATGATTCCATAGAGGGGAGAAGAAGAGATGACCACTAATGGTTATCCAAAAGGTTCACATAGGAGTCACAATCAGGGGAAAGAAATCAGTAGAGATTCCAGTAAAAGACTAAGCATGGAAAATCTTGGTGTGGTATCTACAAACAGGTTAGTGGAGTCAGTGACAGAGCAGGCTGAGATCCGACACAAGAATTAAACTAGAAGAAGAACTCAGAGGAGCTAAGTTTCAGCATAAGATGTGTACTAAGGAAGAGGTTTACTTATGTGAACCCAAGAAAGGGTCTATTCTTGGTGATAGTAGTAATGAGGATGAAGAAATGAGACCAACTGATGGTTTCATGGATCCTTGGAAGGATGAGAACTAGTGGAAAGAGTTGATGTTTGAGACAACAAGAGAGGCTATGGATCCTTATGGTTTTGAAACAAATGATAATTGTATGTTTGCAGGTGAAATAGGTAAAGAAATACAATTTTCTGATGTTGTCATAAAGGATTAAGGGGGAGGACAAAATCTGAATTTTGTTCAAGAAGAAAATGAGACAACTGAGTCTCAATACATGCACATGCACAACTAAGTGAAGGAAATGATTTCCAACCTACTGTGAAAGCTAAAAACAAGAAGGACTTGGCTTATGATAATGGCCAAGAATAGAAAGAGGCAAAATATGATATCAAGCATTCAAATGTTATGCTTGAGAAAGCTGAAAAGAAGACTAGTGAAGATTTTCTGAGTCCTGAAATAGACTTAGAACAACAAGAGAAATATTTGGTGATTGAGTCATCAAATAAGACCACTGGGTCTTGTGAGTTTAATGCTGACAATTTAAATGTGTTTGCAGGTTGTGTATAAGACAATCCATCTCTTGGAATTGTCTCAAGTAAAGCTGAAATTTATCTAGCAAAGCATAATGAAGAAGAAAATTGTCAAGCGAGGTATGATGAAGAGTGTGTTTCTGATGAAGACCAAGTTGAGTTGTTGCAACAGGAGGAATTCATAAGTTCCTTATTTAATGAAGGGAGTAACTTTAATGAAGATGAAGTAGAAATACCTCATGAGATGAAACTTGTTCTTGATGAGGACAAAGAGGAATTGGCTTGCTTAAATAGCCAAAGGAAGATTTTTGGATGGACATTTAGGATTGTCATAGAAATTGAGAATCATAATTTTATTCTGATTAAAGATGAAGAAACAATGTCACAAAGAGGTTTTCTTAGTAACAAGGAAGAAGAAAGCCATGAAGAGAAAGTGAGGCAATTATGTCTCAAGCTAAAGGAAAGTCAGTCCTAGAAGTGGAAAAGAATGAATTGACTATTAGGACTAGTCAAGAAGCAGAAGGACAACAATGGAGTGTTGTTAAGGAAGAGGAAGAGAGTTATGTTGAAACTATAATATAGTATATTGAAGAGGTACTTTAATGGAATCAAGTAATTAGTGAATGGATGAGTTTCTTGCTGAAAGTATTTGAGCTAGAGAAAGAGATTGTAGACAATAATATCAAACCGTTTCAAACTGTAGTTGAAACATAGATAGATACTAGTTTCCAAAAATTAATTATGTTAACTAGTATATAGGAAAGAGAGAATAAATATATTACTGCGGTCAAAGAATTAGAAGTAAATTTACCTTTTGACAGTAAATTTGTAAACAAGAAAAAGAAGAGGGATGTTGCAGAGGGAGATATCTTCAGAGATATTCAGGAAGTTTGGGTGGCAACAATCTCTGGAGTAATATTTGCAGCACTATCTGGGACATAGTGTAGTAGAATGTGTTGGAAGTGGACTGAAAATAAGTAGAGAAGGTAGAAGCAGTGGAGCACTACAACAGAAAGTATGGAAGCCTAGAAGATTGCAGCTAAAGAATGAGGAAGACAATGCAACTTATGGACAGCAGCAAAAAAGAGTTTGGGATCCTGGAAGATTCAAGCATTGAAGGCACATGACCAGGAGGTCATGAATTCTTTTACCTCAGAAGTTTGATGCAGGAGCATTTAGGTAGAGACAACAATGTGACAAGCTAGTCATATATTGTGGCTTGGGAAGAGGACTAGCAGTCCTAATAATTTGAAGACTTTAGTTTTAAAGTATTTTGTATAAACTTAATTTGGGCTAACATAGCCATTGTAATATGTAGGTTAAAATAATAGTATATTAGGATTATTTAGGCATTTAGTTGAATAAACTGTTCTGAAACTGAATAACAGTTTCTCAACCATATGGGGATTTTGGGAAAGGCATAAAACAAAACCAAATCCACCATTGTGGGGTTCTACCTTCCATAGAGAAAAGGAGAGATAATGAGAGGGAAATAGGTGTGAAAGAGGGTTGAACATAGAGTAGGAAAAAATCTAAAACCAGCCATCCCAGGGCTTGGGTTCTATGTATTTTCATTTTTAAATTAATTCCAAGTGTTTTGGATTTTGATCAGGCTCTCTGTTTCAACCTGTTGTTTTATTTCCCTATCGAAATAAAGTATTGCATTTATGTATGTGTTCTTTCTGTTAGTGCATCGATAGATTGAGTGAGAGAATGAAGTTCCTGTGAAATTCTCACAGGCAAAGTTGTGGCAGAGACTGAAGGCTAAGAGACGAAGAAAAAACCCAGGAGGGTTCCGCATGTTTGCAGACTAGACAAAGCTCAGGAGAGATAATGTTGAAAGATTCCAAAGAAGACAGAAGGAGTAGCATGGAGGAGCAGTATTGCAGAGTGATGGAAATTGAAAGAGGAGTAATCGACTAAAGAACATAATACACTTAGAAGAACTCTAAGAGAGGAATCGAAGGTGAGGATGAAATTGCAAAGCCGAAGATTTAAGGTTCGACGACAGAGATGAGTGCGGGCAGAGGAGGTGAAGCAGAGCCATGAGAAGGTGAATGGATGGTCGCGATTAAATCACAGATCCAAGAGCGAAAGGTGAACGGTTGCGATGATTTCGCTATTCAACCAATATAATGCATGATGATTTGGCGGAGACAGAGGTGAGGACCATTGGATCTGTAAGCAGATCAATGACAGAAGACGAGTTGTGATTTCACGAATCGCAGATGTTAACATATACCATTAAGAGTTTTCGCAAGTTAAAGTATTTGGTTTGCAATGCGAAGTGATGTGGCGGAGGTGTAGCACAGACTGTCGGATTCGGCCGAGATCAAACGATGGAGATTAAAAGCGATGATCGCAAATCACAGGAATTAGCGCCAAGGTCCATCGCAAGGTAAGTTAAGATATTTAGGATGCAAAGTGCGGGAAGATGCATGGCAGCACAACACATTTCGCAAGATTTTTAGGTTTAGCGTATTCGGTGAAGAGTTAAAAGTTGCAGGCAAGAGACTGCGACTTGCTGTGATTGGTTATCGAGATGTGGGACCTGAGAGCTCCGGTTCCGCGTAAATATAAAGTGATATGGGTAAGTTTAATGTGTTTAAGGATATCATTGTTTATTCACGCATGTATGTATGTTAAACCACCTCCGATGTATTTTGTATTCCGCTGTGTAAAAAAAAAGGAGTTTATGTGGGTCCTAACCCTCAAGTCTAGAGATTCTCTGTAAATTGCAGTTCAGCTGCATCAGTTGTTCTTTTCATGTTTTCTCACAATGCAAATGAATGAAAAAATAGTTGATTCCCAACATTGCAAGTGAAATCGATTTGAGTTATCACATCTACAAGGCGGACGACTCAGTTACCTATGGCAAGTTTGCAACCTAGCGGGGTCTCCAAAAATATAATCGACGATACGTGGAAGCTCAGTTTGTAGTAGTGTTGTCTAATGTGTAACAATTCGATGAGAGTGTCCCCTTATTATTTTCATACATGGAGAATATTCCTATATACTTCCATATGTGTGACGAGATATCACCCCCGAAATGCAACAAAGGATGTTAGTGACAGTTTCTATGCTTAAAGACACTAGAACACGTCTCTAACCTAGACCTTTAGATGTTTTCATTAATTCCAAATGCTCCATAATGTTAATTGAGTAAATTTTAAAGCTAATCTTTGATTATGTCTCAATTTTGGGTTCAATAACGATGTCACCTGAATCCCTACAATGCAACTAAATGAAAAAAAAAATTAATTCAATTTCGATGAAATCCAAACTAATGAGGGAGGAAGTGCAAACAAGAATGAAACAAACAAGTAATGAAACAAGCAGTGATGCCCCCCATCTAGCTCAAAATTATTGAAATGCAACTCAAAAATGAATTCACTTTGACTATCCCAAATTCAACTGTACTGAAAACGAAATCACTTCTTTCTTCACTAAGATGCACTAAACATATTTTGTTTTTTCTTTCATTTACTTTGGATGATGAAATACAAACTAATGCAATCAATGAACTAATCGAAGAAAAACTAACCAAACGGACAAAGCATTGAAATGAAAATTCCTTTCAGTTTCTCTTTTTCGAATGGAAAACAAATCATTCCAAAACTACTTGAATGAAAATGACTTCCAAATTTTCTTTTTAAAACAAAGGAATAACAAACCAATTCAAAAGCTCTAAATGAAAATTTAATTTTACTTTTTCTCTTTCGAAATGGGAAATCAAAACAAACATACACTCTCAAGCTTCCAAATCAAAAAATCATGATCTATGTTTGACAGTAAATCAAAGGTGATTTCAAAGTGAAATAATGATTCAGTGAAAACGAAATCAGGATACCATCATGTACACATCAAAGAAGAGGAAATCTACAAGACTTTCTTCAGGACCAAGTATGGGCATTATGAGTTTGTTGTAGTTCAATTCGTTTTGACTAATGCTCCAACTAATTTTATGTGCTTGATGAATTGTGTGTTGCGTTCATATCTGGATAAGTTTGTTATTGTATTCATTGATGGCATCCTGATATATTCTAAGAATGATGAAGAGCATGCCAAGCATTTAGCAACAGTCTTGAGGTTGCTAAGAGAGAATTAGATGTATTCCAATCTTAGCAAGTGAAGTTTAATTTAGATAGAGGTTCATTACTTATGACATTGTTTTTTCCAAGAATGGTATAGCAGTAGATCCATAAAAGATAAAAGTTATGTGGAATGGGCAGCTCCTAGAAATGTGGATGAAGTCAGGTCATTTACGGGGTTGGAAGGATATTACAGGAGGTTCATCATGAATGTATCACACATTTATTATCCTATTACATCATTGTAGAGGAAATGTAAGAAGTTTGAATGGATAGAGGAGTGTGAAGCCAATTTTGAGCAATTGAAGCAATTGTTGACGAACGCTCCATTTCTTAAGATTGTAGATCTGGATAAAGAGTTCGTAGCTTTTTTGAAAAAAAATCCAAAAATAGAAGAAAAGAGAGATCAACTCCTTAAAAATAAGCCACTTTGAGGGGAAAATCTCCTTTACATTACATAAATGAACAATTCTTGGATGATACAAATGAAAAACCCTCCTTTCTATATATAGGAGTCCATGGGGTCACAATATAATCCTAGCTGACCTAACAATAATAATGTAAGGGCACAACGATAAAAATAGTGGATTTTATGGGGCACAATAATAATAATATGGGGGCTAAAAGGGTACAACAATAACAAAAATGGGGCTACACTAACAACAATAAGGGACTACACTAGTAATATAAGGAACTAACATGCCCCTCTCCTGAAAAAAAGCATTGTCCTCAATGCTTGAGTAGCTCTAGATGCTTTTGTATAAAATTATCATCCTCCCATGTGGAATATCCAGTGGGAAAGTTCTTCTACTTGATGAGATACTCTGAAATTGATCGATATCATAGCTATCGAGTTCTTTTTTCCATGACTACTTCAGGTTCCAATATGTTTTTTTCCTTCCTCATAAAGTTCTGGAAATATTGTTTGAGCTGGAAGTTTGTCGCCTATAACCTTCTTTAAGCATGAAACATGGAAAAATGGGTGCACTCGAGAAGAAATATGAAGATCCAATTTGTATTTTCCATAGTACCAATCTTTTGCAACACTTTGCAAGGACCATAGTACTTTGGCGATAATTTATTATCCTTCTTAGCTTGCTTGAGGGACATTTGTTTGTATGGTTGTAGCCGTAAAAATACCCAGTATCCTACATTAAAACTTCTCTCACTGTGATGTTGATTTGCCTGTTGTTTCATTCAATTTTGTGCCAAATTTAGGTTATCCTTTAAGAGTTGGAGAACTTGTTGTGGGTGCTCGATGTGATATTCCACTGATTGAACCTCATAATTTTCTCTTAAAGATGATGTGATGGACGGTGGATGATAGCCATAAAGTGATATAAATGGGGTCATTTTTTTTGCAGTATGGAAGGAAGTGTTATACCACCATTCAGCCAGAGGTAACCACTTGACCCATTTTGTTTGTTTATCAGATACAAAAAAATGAATATATCCTTCCAAAAATTTGTTCACTATCTCAGTTTGCCCATCAGATTGAGGATGATAGGATGAGCTATGAGCTAGTTGAGTACCCAAACAAGAAAATAATTTCGTCCAAAAATTTCTAGTAAAAATGGGATCTCTGTCGCTTACAATAATCTTTTGGTTTCCATGTAGATTTTAGATCATTCTTCATGTATTCCATGTTGTATTTCAATTTTTCTTCCATGTCATCCATCTTAGCTTCCATGCCATCCATCTTAGGTTCCATGCCATTCTTCAAACCATCCATCTTAGTTTCCACGCCTTTATTCAAACCATCCATATTAGCTTCCATGCCTTTCTTCAAACCATCCATCTTATCTTCCATACCTTTATTCAAAACTTCCATTTCATTTTTTGTTACTCTTTGCGAGAGCGAAATTTGATGCACTTGTTCTTGTAATGTTGCACTTATTCCTATTAATGAGTCATAGTAGAGCCTTATGAGGGCTTAATGGGTGTTGAATTATTTTAGGGGGAATTTTAGAACCTAATAATGATATATATGCTTCAATATTCCCTTAGAATCACTTCAAACTGATTTTTCAAACAAAACTTACGCATTTTGAAAAACAAATACACACATTTTTATTGATTTTGAGTTGCTCGATATTGAAACTAATGTATCATTGTAATTTTGGATTCCAGATATTTTATCTTCAGTCCTATAGTAGCCCTCTGAATCTCCTTTCAAATGGCATAAGTGTGGCCTAATTTGGATTCTTCAAGAAAAATTTATTCCCAATCTCCCACAATGACCTAATTATGGACTAGTTCAGTAGGGCGAACTTCTACGGCATGCCGCGTGCCCCTGTTTCCTGCTTCAGCTCTGAAATTGATACACAAAAAACTAGAATCCTTGTACTTTTGACCAATTCTTACAGAATTCCAATCTGATTCTCATAGATTGAGTTATGACAATTTTCCCAAGGTCACCTATTTGAGATGAAATTCGGGAGCCTGCAAAAACCCTAAATTCCACAGATCATATCCCCGAAAATATTACGAACCAAGATATGAAATTTTTACATGAAGTTCCTCAGGATGTTTTAACAAATGGTTTTTTTTTTTATCTTCCAAACCTTCATAGAAAAAAATTATAGCGAAAATTCCACGATTACTATTTTGAAGCAGCGAAATCCTAGAATCTAAAGATCTGATACCAAATGTTATGAAAACAACTAGAAAAATAGAATAAAAGAGAGATAAAAACCTTAGAAATAATCCACTTCAAGGGGGGAACCTCCTTTATATTACATAAATAAAAAATTCTTGGATGATACAAATGAAAAAACCTCCTTTCTATATATAGGAGTCCATAGGGTCACAATATAATCCTAATCGACCTAACAATAATAATGTAAGGGAACAAAAATAACAATAATGGATATTATGGGGCACAATAATAACAATATGGGGGATACAGGGGTACAAAAATAACAATAATGGGGCTACACTAACAACAGTAAGGGACTACACTAGTAATATAGGGACCTAACAGTAGTGTGCATAGATGCTTGCAAGACAAGACTTGTTGGAGTCCTTATGTAGGAGGGACATGTGATATGCTATGAGTCCAGGAAAATAAATGAGCATGAGGGAAATTGCATCACTAATGATCTTGAGTTGGAAGCTATTATTCATGCCTTAATTATCTTCTTGGTAGGAGGTTTGTGTTGATGAGTGATCACAGTGGGTTTAGATATCCGTTTGACTAAACGAATTTGAATGTGAGGCAAGCTAGATGGTTGGCTACCCTTAGTGAATTTGCAACCGAAATCAAATACATCAAGGGCAAGGATAACAAGGTTGTAGATTCTCTCAACAAGAAAGTGGAGTTGAACCATGTTGCAATAGTGAGCTCATATGGGACATATTTACATGATCAGATCTTACAGATAGGAGAATAGGATGGTCGGCACAAGGAGCTTATGTAAAAATTACAATAGGGTATAGGTGATCAGGATGTGGACTATCATATCACGGAAAATGGCTTGGTGAGATTCAGGGAATTATTATCAACCTCCATAGAATTTTAGCACCCTTAGCTATATTCATAAGTTTCGGATCTTTGATAAATATTCCTCCTCTATTTTTAGGGATTTTATGGTAAAACATTTGATTATATGAAATTTTTTAGTCTCAACTTTCCCTCCATGAAAATTTTATTATTTTTCTAGCAAGGTGTTCCATGATATTTTTTGGAGCTAGGAAGTATGATCACTAAAAAAGAGGAAGAGAAGAAAGGATGTGAAGTATGGCACCTTTACATCATTGTTGCCAGAGAAAGTGTCATTTGAGGGATAATTACTTGGAAAAATCCCGTAGTTGAAGTTCGCATATTATGACTTCAATGATATAAAAAAATACTCGTAGTTCGCATCAGGAAGATATCTGAAGCAGGTCCACTACCTGGAGAGTGATGTGACAAGGTTGGAGATGCATCAGTGGGAAAAGGGGTTGGAGCGTTCTGGATTATTGAACATGCTCAATGTGTTGCACTTCGGCAGAAGTACACCAAACACAACATGCATAAGAAAATTGATCATGTTGGTGCACAATGGATGCCTCTGCATGGGAAAGAGGACCCCCATCGATGAGATGATGATATGGAGGATTAATAGGTTTTCGTATCAAGGACGAGACCCTGTAAAAGAATTTGTGGGAAAATATTAGGACAAAAGAATAGCTCAGAACATGAAGGAGAAGTTTGTATTGGTGAAAGGAAAGCACATATATGACATCACTTCAATTAGTGACCATGAAGTTCGATTCGATGCACACATATTAGCCAAGAAAATTATGAGGAAGTGTCGAGCCAATGAAGTCCCTGCAGCAGTGGTTTCCTTAGAAGTGCAATGCAACAATGAGGTTCAATACAACTAGGTTGGATATCTCTGCAAGGAGTTTTTGGATGACTGCTGGGAAGTCAAGGAGAAAGGTACAACCTTTCATTATGCATATTTGATTATGATTATAGCACTGTTGGCATGGAAAGAGTTGGAGGATTCAAAATTTCCTCTGGTAGAAGTAGATTTGTGTGAAGCTGCGTGGTATGCCTCGCTCTAGTATACCAATGAGACATCGCGAGCACAAGAGAACAAAATATTTTTTGTATTATATCACATGGATTTGCATATGCTGGTGTATCGACATCCTTGCCTCTTGTCGAGCTTGTATGAGAAATATAATGATGTTGCGAAGTTCAAGGTCGATTTTCACAGGGTATATGTGTAGTTTTGAAAAGATACAATGAATACATGGCATCCTCTGCTATACTTAGTCATAGAAGATGATCTTGTTACATTAATATAACAGTGGCTCATAGAATGGATACTGCGCCAAAGGAAGAGGCAGAAGTTAGCCAGATAAATGAGGAGACATCGGAGCATGGAGGCCCCGAGTGGAAAAGATAAGGAAAAATATGAAGAAGAGAAAGAACAGGAGAAGGAACACGATGAGTGTCAGCAGGATCCTCCTGGAGGTGATGAGTAGGAAAAGGAGAATATGGATCCAAACAAAGGAATGAGGAAGATACACAACGAAGCCTCCCCAATAAGCATGAAGAATAACACGACCGATAGAACAAATAATATAACACCAATAGTCCTCACTGAGGGGGACTTTGATCAAATTGGGGACAAATTTCAAGAGGCGAAAACAGAGTCGTGGAACATGATAGAGGATCACTACGGTGTGCTCCTAACAAGTGTCGAGTAGAGAATTTAAAAGTTAAAGATATTGGCATAGACAACCAGACAACCAGTGCATATAAGCCAAGGGCTCCTACCAGAAAGACTAATAGACACAAAATTTGGGATGCAGATAATGAAAATACCTGTCGGAGATTTGTAGTTCGACTGAGTTGAAGTAAAGTAGTAGACGAAAGTTTGGGACCTTGTAAATATGAACATTGCAGCATTGCAAATTCCGATATTGCATGACCTGCATCAAGGGATCATAAATGAGCTAAAGCAACGAGAAAAACACACCTCAAAATTAAACATTTAGATAGAATAAGAGCAAGCTTTGCTGAAGAAATAGATCGACGAGGCCATAAAGGAGAAGTATAAGGTAGAAAAACAACAACAAAGGTTGAAAGAGGTGGTGGAAGCCACATCAGAGAATTTCCGGACATGGCTGTCCACGAGGAGGAACCAATAGAAAAAAAGGTCACGAAGCTCGGCCTTGCAGTCAAGAAATCACAAAAAAATATTGTAAATGTAAAATTTGAGTATGACATAAAGATCAATGAGCTTCAAATGAAGTTGCAGCCAACCACGCCACAAGAAGTAAGAGAGAAGAGGGAGATCAACCTGAAGAATGAAATGATAGGTATCTTCGCGACAGTGCAGAATGTGGAAAGTTTTTGGATGATACTTTGCATATTTTAAATTCACTACAAGAAGATCCAAATGTATAGAAGATAGAAGAATACATCCAATAGAAACAGAAGCAATTAGAGGAGATTCGGGAAACTGCGAAGACCTTTCCAGTATCGCATAAGCTCACCAATATTAGTGAAGGAAATTTCTTTTAGAAGAAGATAGAAGAACTGAGGAAGAGGAGCAGGTTTTGACAGAGAGAACTCAACCATGGCAGGATGAGGCTCTCCATATTTCGTAGGAAGTGGATAGGAAGCTCCAAGAGCTTTGACAAAGGGAAGGAGTAGTGTTGTAGAAGACTATAGTACCAGTAACATAGACACTCCTAGAAGAGGTGCGCAATGAATTAAATTAGGCCACTGAGATACTACATCAGTACAAAAATGCATAAAACAACATCGACACAAAAATTAGAGGCAAAGAAGTTGAGTCACTCCGAACGAGTCACATGTGAATGTTGGGGGCCTGTTGGGCACAACCCAACTTGGCCTAGATTTTGGCTAAGAATCCGCATTTTGAGGAGTAGAGCATGAAGTGGACCACACATTAGATAATGTTAGATATACTGGGCGGTATTATAGGGCTTCAGGGTTGGACGAAACCCCTCCTTTTTGTAACATGTTTAGGGTTATATTAGCTTGTTTTGTGGAGCCCATTGTATTTGGACCATGGTATTTTGTCAATGTAATAATTTATAAAGGGACGAAATTCTATGTTTATAACATCAATCATGGTTAATCAAAAATATTTGTGATCTGTTTGTAGCGAAGGGAAGGCTCTGCAGCTGAGTGCGCAGAGAACTTGGAAGAGTCTGCAAATTAGTGCACAGGCCACCTACAACTGTGTGCGCATGTCGAATAACTAACTATAATCAAAGATCCATCATAATAAAGAAGCAGGTTTGGGATGATATTATGTGTTCTTATGTGTTTTCTATACCAATTTGCTTAGTATCTGTTATTGGGACATAATTAATACAATTGCATGTTATGACATCCCATTGTTAGTTAAAGATGTTATGTGATCTTGTTTCTGTGATTAACTGAATGTGGCGAAGTAATTATAAGTTGTAAGCATAAGATAATACAAAAATAACACATCTTCACATCCCTCAAGGCTACAGAAACACGGTTCTGCAACCACCCACAGTCACTTCAGGTGAGATTACGATCTGCTTGTAGGTCGTTTCTAAAAGGGATAGTGATTGAGGGTTTTGTTGGTTTGTAGTATAGATCGAACCTGGTTCATTCAAAAACAAGACAAAAAATATATTTAGAATTTGATTATAATTGGAAGGAAGAAGCAATGAAAACCCTTACCTAATGCATTTGCCAAGAAATGTTGTAGCACCTTTGAAGCAAACCCACAACAAACCCTGGCCATAAAATAAATAAGTCTCTAAAGACACGGTGATCAAGCTCAGCCATAATAGTAAAGAGGTTCATATACATGTAACCTAGAAGAAACTCTTCCGCTTTCGGGGTGGTTGTATCAAAATCCATGGAAGTGTGATGAGGAGGTCAAGAAGCTATGAGAAATAGGGAAGAAAACCATAGGAAAATTGTGAATAAAATACTTGTTAGGTTTTATCTTTGCACTTGAGCGAGAGAAACATGTTGTGGTGTCGAAATGGCGGTATGAGAGACAGTTTGGGGGTAGGGGCAGTTACCAAAAATCCCTTGAAAATCCTCACCGTTCATCACTGCATTGGGTAAGTGGACAACAACGATGTGCCCAAGAGTTGAGTACCTTGGGAATAGAGATATGCAGGACAACTCATACCATCAGGAACTAGAAATTTCCATGCAAACGCATTGTACCATTACCCATGAATAATGTTAGCCATCGCCTAAGTTATGATGCGAGTAGACATAGCAGAAAAATATAGATGGACAATGTTACTGATAGGTGTTACCCTGAATCTGCGAATAAAAATTTAGGTACAATAATCATATACCAAAACATTATAACCAAGGTATGTTAATTACCTAGTAGTACCTGTCGAATGACCATAGACCCTAGACTTAACACATTACTTACAACTTGTATCGGGTGCATATCTTATGGTTGGAAACTAACATGAGTCATGTGATATAATTTTAACATTCTCTTATTATCCTGAGACAGCTTGATGGTAAAATTTTTTGTATGTCTTTATTTACTATTACTAAATTTGTGGGAAAGGACTATTACAAGTGGTATTAGAGCCTGTTTGCAATACTATGGCTCGGATTGGGTGACTGATTTCAGAATTTATCTGTTGTGATCATAGCTGAGCAGAACAAGAAATAATAATATTACAAATAGGAAAAACAGATAATTGTGATGCACAGGGGGGAAGGAAATACACAACCCATATGACCGTTAGTGGAACTAAGCCATGTAGTTGGTACATGTGTTAATCCGGAAGTTTCGGTACAATTAGAGGGGAACCATCAAAACCCCACGACTATGCTTATGGAAACAGTTGGGCAGTTAAGAACCGATATGGCCAATATAAGGGAGGATAATGGAGGATAATGAGTGATTGGTGCAGGATTAGGAACAAATATTGAAGAGTTTATCAGATCGCCAAAATCATAGAACTACGATACCCAACTCTAGTAATGAGGAACATAATGAAGGGAAAAGGTAGGAAGGTGAAAATGTGCAGGAACAAAGTCACACTCAATATTCAAAACAAGATAAGGGTGGAAATGAAGAAGGATTTGAAAACGTTTCATACCATCAAAGTAATAAGAATCAAAATACTAAATTAAAGGGGGAATTAAGAAAAATAAAACCTCCAAATTTTTATGGAGAAATGGAGGAAGATTCTAAAGCTTGGATAATTAACATTAACAAATGCTTCTAGATTTATGAATACGATGACAACCTAAAGGAAAGGTTAGCAATATACCAGATTCAAGGAAAGGCCATACTATGGTGGGAAAAGGTTAAGGAAATTCATGTAATTGATGAGAAAAAAAGGTGAGTTGGGGGGATTTCCAGAAATATTTTAAAGAGAAGTATTTGAATGAGTGATTCTATGAGGACAAGACAAAGGAATTTCATGATCTTCGACTCGGAAAACTCTCTATAGATGAGTATGTGGTAAAATTTACATCAATGTTGAGATATGTGCCTTACATTCGGGAGGAAAAAACCAAAGTGCAACAATTTATGAGCAACCTACCCATCTATATGAAAGAACGATTGGAATTCGATAACCCTAAGACTATGCATGAAGCCATTCAAAAGGCATGAATTTCTATCAACAGGTATAGAAGAAAGGGGGAAGTGGTAAATCTTGGGTTAACAAGAAAGCACCAAAGAATTTGCAAAACGTGAAAGGTATGAAAGGGGGAAATTTTAGAAATATACACAGAAATGAGTCAAACAAAACTCATGGAAGAAGTCAACATAAGTTTAAATCTCAGAATGAACCCAAGCATATGGCGTTTTCTAGTAAATTAGAACCTGGTTTGGTACAAAAACCTCCCTTGCAGTGTTGGGGTGCGGGGAGCCACATTATTATAAAAATTTTCCCCACCGTATGAGAGCAGAATGAGTTGCCAATGTGGAGGAAGCTTCCATAGTTAGTGATGTAGCCCAGAACATACCAAGGATTAATGCTGCCTTGGATGATCATCAAGAAAAATTTCAAACAACCATGATCGAGTTGGAAGGTAAAATGTTTAATCACGTTGTATCAATTTTAATAGATTTGGGAGATAGCTTGAGTTATGTTAGTCCTAAAATTGTTGAAAAATGTCACCTACAAACCAATAAATTTAAAAATTCTTAGCTAGTGAAATTAGCTACAACAACAAAAAGGAAAGTGACAACACAAGTAGATAACTGTACTATTGAAATGGCAGGTCAGATAATCAATGTAGGTCTGAATGTGTTACCTTTGGGGTCTTATGATGTACTAATTGGGATGGACTGGTTGGAGGAACACTGGTCCTTAGTGAATTGCAAAGATAAAACCATCAAATACCAAAGGAAGGAGGGTATTAGACAGGAGCTATAAGGAATTAGAAGGCCTATGGTACTGTGACCAATTACTGCCTCTAAGTTAGGCAAATGCATTCTCAAAGGATGTTTAATATATGTAGTTGATGTGGGATTTACTAATTCGAAACATAAATCAGCCTCCATAGGAAATTTACTGGTAATTCAAGACTTCGTTGATGTATTCCCAGAGGATATCATGGGGTTACCACCCAAACGAGATATTTATTTTACTATAGAGTTAATACCGGGGGTTGTGCCAGTGTCCCGGAATCCTTATCAGATGAGTATACCCGAATTGATTGAACTTAAATTGCAATTGCAGGAATTTCTTGCTAAGGATTACATTCGCCCTAATGTATCCCCTTGGGGAGCTCTTGTTTTTTCTGTTAAGAAAAAGTACGAGACCTTAAGGTTGTGTATTAACTATAGCAACTTAATAAGCTAACTTTAAAAAATAAATATCCTTTTCCAAGGATCGATGACTTGTTCGATCAAGTCAAGGAGCTACAATATTCTCTAAGATAGACTTATGGTCTGGGTACCATTAAATGAGAGTGAAAGAAGAATATATACTAAAATTGATTTTAGCACATGCTATGGTCACTATGAGGAAGATGATGAAGTTGCTGAGAAAATTAAGACTATCATGGAATGGCATGTACCTACTAACTTTGATGAAATTCAATCTTTCATGGGCTTAGCAACATATTATCGACGTTTCATTAAAGGATTTTCCAAGATAGCTTACCCCATAACAACCTTACAGAAATATGGAAATATCTTCATGTGGATTGTTTAATGCTAGCATAGTTTTGAGACACTAAAACATTTATTAACTACTTCCCTAGTATTAAATATTGCAAACCTGGATAAGGAGTTTGTGGTATGCACTGACGCTTTTCAGGAGGGGGTAGGTGCAGTATTAATGCAGGAGGAAAAGTGATTTCCTATGAATCATGGAAAATGAAAGAACATGAGCAGAGATATTATGCCTATGATATAGAGCTAACAACAATAGTAAATGCCCTAAAAGTATGGAGACATTTTTTTTGGGCAAGAAATTTGTATTGATGACATATCATAACAGTTTAACCAATTTCTTTAAGAAACCTAGTCTGAATGCACAATAAGTGAGGTGGAAAACCTTCTTTGGGGGGGATTTGACTTTGACATCAAACATCTTAAAGGGAAAGAAAACCGGGTGGCATATGCCTTGAGAAGGAAATTGCATCACCTATATGAAATAACATACAATTAAGTAGAATTTAACTTTTCAGATTTAATCAAAGAAGTTTCCAACAAAGACCCATAATATATATTTTTTATGATAGAAATAAATCAATCAAATAATTCAGAACAAAAAACTCATTACAATATAAATGAGAAAAAATTTCTAAAATTTAGAGGCAGAATATATGTTCCTAATCAACCAATTTTTAGACTGTTTATTTTGGATGAATTCCATAAAAGGCCTTATGTTTCTCACCCCAGTTATCAAAAAATATTTTTTGCTATTAAGAAAAAATATTTTTGGCATGGAATGAGGAAATTCATCACATAATATCTGGCCAAATTCTTATAGTGTCAACAAGTTAAAGATGAGCACCAACACCCAGCTGGGTTACTTAACCCATTACCCATTCTAGAATGGAAGTGGGAGATAAACACTTTGGATTTTATCAATATTTTTCCTAAAACAAGGAAACAAAATGACTCAATAATGGTGGTGGTTGATAAGTTAAGCAAGGAAACCCATTTTATTCATGTCCCATCCACATATAAAACTGGACAAATTGAAAATATTTTTATGCGAGAAAACTTTAGGTTGCATGGGATGCCTAAAGTCATGATTTATGACCGAGATGTAAAATTTACATCCGCATTTTGGAAAAATCTCTTTACAGGTTTGGGTAATCAGGTTCAATTTAGAACTACTTACCACCCACAAACGGATGGACAAATTGAGTGGGTAAACTAGGTGCTGGAGGATATGTTACAAATGTACGCAATGAAACCATCCAATAAATGGGAAGAGTATCTCCACTTAGTGGAATTCACCTATAACAATGACTATCATGAGTCACTAAAGCTAAGTCCTTTTGGAGTTCTATATGGGAGGATATGCAAGACACCTATCAATTGGACTAACCCAGAGGAAAAAATTATTTTGGGACCTGATATGTTAGTTGAAATGGAAACTGTAGTAAAACAAAATCAACAGAACATGAAAGTTGCACATGACAGGAAAAAGGAATATGCGAACAAGAAAAGAAATTATAGAGAGTTTAAGATAAGATATCATGTATATATCCGAGTACGACCTAGAAAAAGTACATTACAATGGAAGGGTTGTACAAAGTTAGCTCCTAGATACTGTGGACCTTTCCAAGTATTAGAAAGAATTGTACAAGTTGCATACCAATTAGTGCTACCAAGTCACATACGAGTCATGTATCTCTAGTATATATATATATATATATATATATATGACTCTAGACACATCATTCACTGACAAGATGTGTAGGTAAGAATGTAAAATGATGCCTTGCTTATAAAAACTAAATTTGAGAAAAACTAGTCACTAATGACATTGAATTTTATGGATAGGTGGAGTTAGACAAAGAGTTCCTGGTAGATACCCTATGTATTCTCGATCAGAGAGAAACAACATTATGAAGGCGAGTCATCATCCAGGTTAAAGTGAAGTGGCGACACTTCAGCACGGAAGAGGCTACTTGAGAAGATGAAGGTTGGATGCTGTAATCATAACCTCATTTTTTTCAAGAAGCATGATTAAACACTGAGGACAATGTTTTGCTCAAGGGGGGGAGATGTAACAAGCCTGGGCATATTGGAATTTTTGTTTATTGGCATTTACACTTCTGTTTTACTTTTACATACTTCATAAAAACAAGTTGTGGTTTGAGTTTGGTAGAAGAATATGGAAAGAATACTATAATTATTTTAGGATTTTGTTAATCCTATTTAGTTAAGGAAAGAAGGCGGGAATGAATTGAAAGAGGATCTTGGCTTCCAGGTAGTTAGAAAAATAATTACTTCATCCCAAGAAGGGAAACGAGAAAAGGAAAAAAGAAATATATTCCTAAACAGGACGCTGTCAGGAGAAGTTGGTATGTTGTTGAGAAGAGTTGTCCTGATCTGGTAGGAGCTAGTGGGAACTCTACGCAAGAACATTGTGGACTAGACTGGAGTCTCGAGGTCTTGGTTTGGTAATGTTTTAAACTACTCCAAAAGTCGAGAGGCTCGGGGGGAGGCTTGGATGTGATAGCCAGCCTCGTTGGTTGGATGGATAACAAGTCATTCTGATCAATTTCCATAGCAAGGAGAAGACAGATAAATGTTAATTCCTTGAAGAAGTGATTGGACCTTTTGTCACAGTAGGAAATGGATATAATTTTGATAAGATTTTGTTTTTGTTTCTTATTGTTCAAATTATTATGTAAAGAATATGCATTTATGGGAGTTTTGTTTCTAAGGAAATGTCCAAACTATGTTTATGCATAGTAAATATTTTACAGAAGTTTTTGTTTCTAAGGAAATGTGCAAATTGTGATTATGCAAAGTAATTATTTTTTTACGTCAAGATATGTGGATTGCTAATTAGAACAACAGTATCAATGAAATTCATAGTTGGTCTCTTTAATTAGGCCGATGGTTTTACCCATCGATATACATCAAAGAGAATGAATAAGAGACTAACAACGTACTCAAAACACATAAAATAAACCCATATTGTAATTAAGGAGGAATAAGGCTGAAACTGAACATAAAATTGTTCTTGTGGCTACCCTTGCACATGAGTGTAGGGTCCATAAATTCTGTGCAATTGTTATTGAGGGGAAGGCAACCTGGGTTAACCAGAAGCTGCTTGGGTAGCTACTGTGCAAAATTTCTTAAAGCAAACAATGAAACTATTCATAAGTTAATTCATCATATTAAGGAAACGCTGAACTAAATGAATTGAGGAAATATAGCATAGAAAAAATAAATTGAAGACAACTATTCTTCCCTAGACCAAAGCCAGGGAAGAACAACCTTCTTCTAATTGGAAGAATATTGTGTCAGAGCATCCAAGAAAAACCCAAGGGGAGGGATTCTTATCTTGTTGTCACCTTCCATAATATACTGTGAACCAAAATCAAATAACCCTAAAAGAATTCAAATATTAATAGTAATTATGCTATCATGTAACCAGTAACTCTAAATACCAAATTTCATATTGAGAACGACAAGTAAAATAGGAGCAAAACGAGTAACCCTCTGTTGACAAGTAAAATTGCATTAATAAATAATATTAGGAAATAAGGAAGGCCAAGAGTCATTGGGAGATGAATCCCAATAGCCTCACCTCCATGTATAAATACATGTTCATTATTCATTTAATAAACATTCTGATTTGCAGAGTTACCTCCTGGTTTGACATGGTATCAGAGCTAGTCCCACTATTGGCATTTTTTCCTGTGGTGTAAATCCCTCATTCCTTTGCTCAGTCAATTTTTATATATAGTTTTTGCTGTTCCATTAAATTACTATACTGAAATTCTGCATTTTTTTTAATTATTTCTGCAAATTATGCACAGCTCTGACATTTGCAGCTCCTGAAGATTCTGCAATTTGCAGTCTCTGAAATTCTACAATTTGCAGTTCCAGCAGATACCTGCCACTCTGCAATTTTGCAGTCCTGCAACTCTGCCATTCCAGATTTTTTTGTAACGGCCTCTCGGCCTCCCTCTCTCCAACGCTCTCTTCCTCAACACCTCACACAACCTGCGCCCCCTCATATATTCAATATATTCAATATCAGTAACCACTGCCCCATTCATATATTCAATATTGTCTCCATATACAGTCTGCCCACCATATACCGCCCTACGCTGCTTTGAATCTCACCTACCCAACCCAGTGCGTTCGCCCTCACTTCTCCCTCACCTACCCAACGCACCTCACATTTCCCTCACCCACCATTCATACAACGCTCCACTATAATCCATCCATATATACATTCGTTTTTGCTGTCATACCAATACCAATATAGTCGTTTCAACTCTGCATAAGTAAATCCAATACATATCCCGCCACTCCATTTACATATCCAATACAGTCCATTGACCTGCTCCATACATAATACCGCCCGTCGGCCCTCCTCCAGCGCTGTCACTCGGCTGTTCTCCCCTTTCCATTCCGCTCTATCATACGATTAAATAATGCTGTCACTCGACTGTTATAACACATCACCATACACCGCTCTTCACTTATAATACAACGTTGTTTATTTCACTGTTATAATACCCCTCCACACTACATACACCACCCTTTCCATTTTTACCACCGACCCCGTCACTTATAATACATCGTTGTCCATATAAAATTCACGCCCCCTTGTCATAAGAACGCTGCCTATATTCATAATACCGCCGTGTCATATTAAAACGCCGCTCCAAACTACACGCTGTCTGCTCCATTTAACACAGCGTGGTATCTGCTACAGCGTGGTATACATCGTGGTATATATCTCTTTTGTTAAATACTACTCCCCTCCTCCCATATGTAACATGTTCCGTTCCATAGTTGCGCTGGCATATATAATACCGCTCCCCTTCACGCTCCCCTTCACGCTGTCATACGCCCTCCACTGCATATATAATACCGTTCTCTATTTGTAATACCACTATTTCAATACCGCCTCCCCCCCCAACCATTCAATACCGCCCCTCCTTCATAATATTCAATACCGCCATTAATAACTTCTGTCCATTATTCAAAAGTGTCCCCCCCCCGCCCCACCATACTTTCAATACAATCCTTCTTCAAACACAACAAAAAAATATATATATTTTTTTGGTGCAGAATTAGTATTTGCAACAAAGAGTTTTTGTCCTTTTAAATTCAGTATATTTTCCAGCAAATATTTTTTTTTGTTTTCTCTCCTTCAAAAGAAAATTTCCAGCAAAGTTTGTTCTCCTCCTTCAAAAGAAGATGACAGTCCCTTCATCTTCTAAAGAGGCTGCATACTTGGCACATAGAGAAAAGAGTCATGCTTCAGATTCATCCAGAGGAAGAGATGGCAGAAGAGGCAGAGGAAGAAGAAACTTCAGAGAAAAGGGGGGCAGACAATCTAAAATTCAGCAGCAAAGAAATCAAGACAAAGGTAAAACTAATGACAAAGACAAAGGTAAAGCACCTGAATCAGCTCATTATGTTCTAGCACATTGTAACAATGGAGTAACTGAAAACCTATTTGATGTTTCATTTACTTCATGGAGAGATCATTGGTTGCTAGATTTAGGAGCAACATGTCACATGACATTTAGAAAAGATTTTTTTGAAGAATTCACTGACAAAGTTGATGGAGCAGTATATTTCGCAGATAAATCAAAATTCAAGCCATCATGGCTTGGCATAGTCAGGCTTAAACTGCCTGGTCTTCCAGATCATATTCTACATGAGGTTCTATACCTCCCTGAGTTGAGGAGAAAATTGATGTCCCTGGTCCAAATCCACCAGCAAGGACACTCCATTCACTTGTTTGATGGCAAGGCAGAGGTCAGAAAAGCATTATATCACTCACTTGTCATGGAGGGAATAGAAGAAGGGAGACTCTTGAAGCTGAAAGGTTCATCTGCTCATGCTCAAAACTTTGCATTTAGTTCATATCATGATGAAGGTACATTCCCATCAAGTCTTTTATGGCATGCTATATTTGGACACTTAAACTATGAAAGCCTTCGTTTGTTGAAGAAAAATGGTGTTAATGGACTGCCTAAAATTCCTAGAAAACCTAAGGAATGTGATGCTTGTATTCTAGGAAAGCATAGCAAACATCGATTTCATGATTCACACTCCAGAGCACATAGAAAACTTGAGCTTGTTCATTCAGATTTATGTGGCCTATGCCTGTTGCTTCTGCAAATGGAAACAAATACATGATGACATTTATAGATGACTACACCAGAATGTGTTGGATTTACTTATTGAAGAACAAGTCTGATGCTTTTCAAACATTCAAGAATTTTCATGCATGGATAGAAAATGATGCAAAAACTAATATTGTCTCTCTACGTACTGATAATGGAAAAGAATACACTTCAAACGAATTTGAAAATTATCTTCGTCAACATGGAATCAAACATCAAACAACTGTGCCATATAATCCCCAACAGAACGATGTAGCTGAAAGAATGAACAAAACTATTTTAAATATGGTTCGCTCCATGTTATTTTTCAAGAATGTGAAATTGATGTTTTGGGCTGATGCAGTTCTATGTGTTGTTTACATAAAGAATAGGTGTCCTTCAATTGCAATTAGAAACAAAACTCCTTTTGAAATGTGGCATGGCCACATTCCTTCGGTAAAGCATTTCAGGGTCTTTGGGTCCACCTGTTATGCCTTGATACCCAAGGGTCAAAGGAACAAACTTGGTGCTCGAAGTAGAAAATGTATCTTCTTGGGGTACTCCAATACCTCCAAAGGATATCGTCTCTATGATGAAGCAAATAAGAAGTTTGTAATAGAAAGAGATGTCATATTTCTTGAATCTTCCAAGAGTGACAAGGTTGTTGAGCGGCAACTTGATCGCCTAGATAGATTCACACATGCAAAGTCTTTCCAAGAATTTGATAATGAGATTCCACATCTTGAAGGGGGGATTCCGATATTGAATCAAACTGTGGAATCATGTCCTGAAGCACTCTCTCCCCCACATGAAGAAACAACCATGGATGACACATTGGATGATGTGATTGACAGAATTAGGAGATTGAATCTTGAATCAATCCCAACTCAGTCAAATGACCAGCCTGGGCCATCTCAGAAAGGTCCTCCCAAATGGCTGACAAAGACATTGGAGAATGTTCATCCTGATGAGGTTGGAAAAACAGGAACAAGAAGTTCCACTCAACAAATCGAATGTGATGTAGATAATTCTGATTCTCCCGTTGATATGGATATTGCTTATAACTGTGAATTGAGTTTGTCTACAGATCATGAACCAACTTCCTTCAAAGAAGCCGCTTCTCATGATGAATGGAAAGAAGCGATGCAGAAGGAGTATGATGCCTTGATAAAGAATGGCACTTGGAAGCTGGTTGATCCGCCTTTGGAACAAAACCAATTGGCTGTAAGTGGGTCTACAAGAACAAGTACAAAGCAGATGGCTCACTTGACAAGCACAAGGCCAGGCTTGTGGCAAAAGGATTCGCACAAAAAGAAGGAGTCAATTATGAAGAAACTTTTGCTCCCACAGCAAAATGGACCACCATCCGGACTCTCTTTGCCTTAGCAGCTCAGAATGGATGGAAAGTCCATCAGATGGATGTAAAAACAACCTTCTTGAATGGAGATCTAAAGGAGAAAATTTATATGTCCCAGCCAGAAGGATTTGTGATAAAGGGTCAAGAACACAAAGTTTGCAAACTTGTAAAATCCTTGTATGGCCTCAAGCAAGCACCATGAGCCTGGTATGAGAAATTGACCGAGCATCTTCTGAAACTTGACTTCAAACATTTTGATCTTGATGATGCAACTTTGTTTATTAAGAAAGTTGGAAAAACAATTGTATATCTTGTGGTATATGTAGATGATCTTTTGATAACAGGAAACAATGAGAGCTATATTGCATCCATGAAGAAAGAGTTGAAGAAAGGTTTTGAAATGACCGATTTGGGTCATGTTCATTACTATTTGGGTATTGAAGTAATTCAACATCCTAAATTCATATTTCTTTCTCAAAAGAAGTACATTGGAGATCTCTTGAACAAATTTGGCATGGATGACTGTAATCCCTTAACCACTCCAATGGAAAAAAACTTGAAGCTCACATCTATTGAAGGGAAGGAATTTGAGGATGCAACTAAGTATAGACAGCTTATAGGAAGTCTTATCTATCTGACCACCACCAAACCTGACATTTCATTTGCTGTTGGAATCCTCTCAAGGTTCATGCAAAAACCTTGTGAAGGACATTGGTCTGCTGCAAAAAGAGTGTTAAGGTACTTGAAGGGGACTCAAGACTTTGGACTCAAATACACACAGGTAGGCGACTTCAGCTTGATTAGATACTCTGATTCAGACTTTGATGGCGAAAAATAAATAGGGGTGTCTACTACAGGTTACACCATGAGTCTTGGATCAGGAGCTGTCTCATGGAGATCACGCAAACAGTCAGTTCCAGCAGATTCCACGACTGAGGCAGAATATGTGGTAGCAGCTGAAGCAACAAAAGAAATTGTGTGGCCTCGGAAAATCCTGGAAGATTTGTAGATGAAACAAATGTACTCCACACCACTCATGATCGACAACACTTCTGCAATAAAGTTGGCCAAGAACCCAAAGTTCCATGATCGAACAAAGCACATAAATACAAAATACCATCTAATTCGACATCATGTTCAGGCCAAAACCATCCATCTAATCATTGTTCCACAAATGAGCAAACTGCTGATATCTTCACCAAAGCATTTGGAAGAGAAAAGTTTGAAAAGTTCAGATCGATGCTTGGGCTCACCAACATCCCTTCGGATTAAAGGGGGGAATGTTGACACCTAATCCTATGGGTTGGGTGTGGATATGTAATATTGTATAATAAATAATATTAGGAAATAAGGAAGGCCAAGAGTCATTAGGAGATGAATCCCAATAGCCTCACCTCCATGTATAAATGCATGTTCATTCTTCATTCAATAAACATTCTGATTTGCGGAGTTACCTCCTGGTTTGACACCCTCAAAAAATTATATTCAATCACATCTATTCGCTATGCACTGTAAATATTGAAAAATATCTTTGACACAATACCAATTATATGGGAAAAGTTTAAGGAAAAACTTATGCTATAATCCACAATTTCATTAACAAACATTTATCAAGAAATCCAACATGTGGTGTGCCATAGTTCGGCCGCAGCAGAAAACTTAAATTGCAACTTGTATCAATAATAACTATTAACTGAAATGAAACCCTCTTTTAGTACACCAAGAAGGGCATTGGTCTTAACATAAAATTATTACAATACATAAGATATTTTTCCAAGCATGAAATAAACCCTAACAAGAGACTGTTAAATAATGTCGAAGGATAGCCGAAATTTTTTACCTAAAACCCTAATATAATGACTGAGCAAGAAAAGAGAGCAGGGTAAAGAACACCTGGTCAAACAAAGACTTCAATAGAATCTATTCACATCTTGGACAAGCTTGTAAACGAACGCGTGCATGCGAAGGTTCATATACCTATAACTTGGAAGGAACTTTGTCGATGTCGGGGTGGTTGTAACGAAATCCATGGAAGCCTGATGAGGAGGTCAGGACGTTGTGAGAAATAGGGAAGAAAACCATAGGAAAATTATGAAGAAAAGATTGGTTAGGGTTTAGCTTTTCACTTGAGCAAGAGAAACATGCCGTGGTGTTGAAATGGCGGCGTCAGAGACATATTGGAGGTAGGGGAAGTTACCAAATATCCCTTTCCAATCCTCACCGTGCATCGTTGCGTCGGGTACGTGGATGACAACGATGTGCCCAAGTCTCAACTACCTTGGGAATAGAGATATGCAGTACAACTCATACCATCGGGAACTAGAAAGTTCCATGCAAGCATTATACCATTACCCATGAATAATGTTAGCCATTGCCTAAGTCATGATGTGAGTAGACATAGCACAAAAATCTAGATGGTTGGTGTTATGATAGGTGTTACCCCGAATGTGCGAATAAACATTTAGGTACAATAATCATATACCGAAACATTATAACCAAGGTATGTTAATTACTCAATATTACTTATCGAATCACCATAAACCCTAGACTTAACACATTTCTTACAACATGTACCGGGTGCATATCTTATGATTATATATTAACATGAGTCATGTGATATAGTGTTAACATTCTTTTATTATTCTCAGACAACTTGGTAAAAAAAAATTATGTCTTTATTTACTATTACTAACTTTGTGGAAAAGGACGGTTACATTAACTTTAAACAATAATGCTAAATACTTTTTTTTCTTAAATTAAGAAAATATGTAGCATTTTAATTATAATTAGTAAATAAAAGGCTACATGAAATTATATAAAAATCAATTGTTATAATATTTAAGTTAATAGTTAAAATGTATAAACAACTTAGATGGACAAAATACTTCCTGAAATTGTTTCCAACTCTACCCTTGTGGCTCGCAAGAGTTTTCCAAAGAATGTGATGGTGATGTTCTCTATGAAAAGTGTGTTGCGTACATACGACGAAAGAAAACGTTGAAGATGAAAATACATGGGAGGAGGAGGACCAACTGTCCGTCAAACGCTGTGAGTTGGATTGAGAAAATAGATTGGGGAAAACGAAAGAGGGAGCGATTAACAACAAAGACTTTGAAAGTTGAGTGGGGTAGAGGGGCATTGTTTGTTTTCAGAGGGTTATGCCATGGGTGGTGGTGGTCTTTACCACAAAGATAATATTTGGCATCTTCAATGCGAACAGCTCACAGGCCTGAGAGGATGTTTGGGTGGTGGTGGTCTTTACCACAAAGATAATATTTGGCATCTTCAATGCGAACAGCTCACAGGCCTGAGAGGACGTTAGACTCTCTGAAAACAAACAATGCCCCTCTGCCCCACTCAACTCTCAAAGTCTTTGTTTACCAACTTAATGCCTCCCTCTTTGTTTTGCTTGCATCTATTTTCGATGCTCCAGCCCACAGCGTAACAGATTGGTTGAGTAGTAGGGCAGAGGGGCGGTGGGTAAAACGAAAGACGAAGCGATTGAAAAAGACTTTGAGAGTTGAGTGGGTAGAGGGCCGTTGTTTGTTTTCTGAGAGAGTCTAACATCCTGGCAGGCTTGTGAGCTGTTCGCATTGAAGATGCCAAATATTATCTTTGTGGTAAATACCACCATCATCACCGCTCTCTGAAAACAAACAACGCCCCTCTGAAGGTCTTTGTCAATCGCATCGTCTTTCGTTTTACCCACCGCCCCCGTGAGTTGTTCGCATTGAAGATGCCAAATATTATCTGTGTTTGTGGTAAAGACCACCACCCACCATGGGGTAGCTCTGTACGAATAGATGTTAGACTCTGTGAACCAATCTGTTCGATAAGGAATGCAGATTTGTGACATTAAGGGATGCAGATGTATTACGAGAATGGTCAGTGGTGGTCTCGTCTTCCACAAGATAGAAAAAGGTTGACAGAATCTTTATTGGAGGTCTGGTCTTGAATCACATATAGACAGGAAGAATTGGTCAGTAGAATTGGACAGTTGAGTGGGTGGGGCGCAATTGGACAATGGCATCATTGTTTAAAGTTGTCTTTTATTAAATTGTTAAAATCTTGCCATTCCTATCTATTTGGAAGTTGTTTCACAAAGGCATTTTGAATGGTAATATTCTCTTTTTAAAAATTGAGAAAGAGAAAAATTAATCATAAATTAATTGTCAAATGAGTAATGTTTTTTATACTAGGGTAGATCCATCTTAATTCTTGAACTATTAAACACTCTAGGGATCCAATTTTTTGAGGTACAAACCTCTTTTTGGACTGCAAAACTTGAGGAAAGGTTTGCACCTCGAGAGATTTGATCCCTCTCGATGCTTAATGGATTGAGAGTTAAGATAGATCTAGGAGAGATTTGATCATTCTCGATGCTTAATAGATCCGGAGTTAAGATAGATATACGAGATATTTGATCCCTCTCGATGCTTAATAGATCCAGAGTTTGAGTTATGCATGGCCACAAAAAATATGTTGATGAACATATAATTAATGTGCTCATTTTAAATATATTAAATATGTTTAAGATTATACATGTACGATTATATATTACTACAATAAAAATAAGAAGTTATAATAATGTTAAATGTGTTAGTCATCAGTATTTTTCACTATCTTTAGATGACTATAGGATGGTTATAGTTTTCTGAAAACAACATTCCTTGAATATTGTGAATTTCAGAAATATCACTGCCTTCATTATCCTTATAATTTTTTTTTCACTATTCCTCAGTTTACCATCTCAAGGTCACCCTATTGCTCCTGAAAGACTCCTTATGGGCTTATGCCTCTCATCTTCATCCTTCTTTCCTGCCTATAACCTCATTTCCCTGTTTTCCCTTGTCAAATAGACTCCATCCTCCCTCTAGGGTTTCCTAGTGTTGACTCATCCCCATGTCCCTTTGGGCCTAATAACCCATAACAATACTCTGTTTTCACCTGAAGATCTCCAAGTCAAATTTAAGTCAAAATCAGGTCAAAGAACACCCCCACTAGGTCATTAGGGTTTTTACATTGTTTAAGGTCATCGTTGGATGTTTCAGGCACTGCTTTTCCTTTGCTAGAATCCAGCTTAGATGGAATAGAATGTTGAGACATGGTTATTCAATAAGGACCTAAAATATCCAAAGAAGTTTGCCTTATCAGTTCAAGACCTGCTAATGAGAAAAATGGAAAAGGTTCAACACTTCTACAGGAGTGTTGAAAGATTTATCAGCAAAAGGTACTGAAGAGGTAGACTATCTACTCCTGAATTAAAACAACTTACAACAATGGAAAGAGGAAACACTTGTTGTTATAGATTACTAGGGTTATGAACTTGATGGTCCAGTTGAGTGCCAAAACAATGATCACTTGCTGAAAATGACATGGAGGAAGCCCACAAGGCCAAACATGAAGAAAATCTATTAGAGAATATTGATGAGATTTGGAAAAGGGTAAGGTGAACTGGACAGAAATGAATGAACTTGAAAGGGCTATAGAGAACTCAGAAGACAACATCGATGATTGCTATAAAGACTACCAACACTTAGGGTTTTGGAAAAGATGGCCAGAGAAGGTGAAAAAGAGAAGTTAAACTTAATGGTGGAAACAAGAGAGAATTTTGAAGATGTTGCTATGTGTAATCACCCTAAAGTTGTCAAAATAAACTTTTCATGCCTCAATGATCAAAGGAAATGCCAATTCAATTTTTTCAGTCACCTGCAAGGCAAAAAAGTTTAAAAGGGTTAGTGAGAAAAGAAAAAGGATTTTTGACATTAGAAAGTGGGTTGTTCAAATTAAATCAAACATCCATTTGCCTATAAAGCCCATAGAACATTTCAAAAGAATCGTTGTTGCCTTGCAAAGCATCAAAAGCTTTCAGAGGAGAAGAGTTTGTGAGTTTTAAAGCAAAATTTGGGAAAATTTTCTCAGCATTGTGCCTTTAGCTTAGCACTGCGAGCCTGGTAGTGGGCGCTGCGCGTTTAGCTTGGCCTTGCGTGCTTGGGAGTGGGCGCTACACCCTTGGCATTTTTCCTCATTCTTTTTCTGAAGGCGTTGCACACCTGGGAGGTGGCGTTGCATGCTGGGAGCAACACTACGCTCTTACCCGACAAGACCCTCCACTCATTCTCTTGGCATTGCACGCTCAGAACTAGCACTGCGCGCTTAGGCCTAACGTTGCTCCCTTAGCCCTGGTGCTGCGCGCTTGAACAGAAGGGGTTTCAAAGTCTTATAACCACCCAAATCAAATCAAAACTCCTTCAAATATTTTCTCAAGTCTTCTAAGGCACTGGTAAGAGGTAAGTACATGACATGAGCTCATCTTCAAGCTATGTCGATCATCATTTAATGAATGGAATGAAACCCTAAATCAGACCCTAGGTTTTCAGCTGAAATCACTGTTTTGCCATTTCTTCATCCTCCTTTTAGAAAATCAGTGATAAGACAGGGAAATTGCACTGTTTGAGGGATGCCGTTTATCTTTCTTGTCTCAACATCCACTCCCTTCATTCTCACTCATTCCATTCATTTGCAAAGCTGCCATTTAATACCATCTCTTCATCTCATTTCACATCAGTCCAAGGGTTTCTAAAACAAAGTTTTCAACATGTCAGAGGGTGAAGGCAATGGTGGCGAGGCCGAAATGCCAAGGAGGCATGATCATAAAGGAGGAAAGATAAACAGATTTGAACCCCTCAATACAAGAGAACTCAGGCATCTCCTCTTACTGTTTCCTGCTTCAAACATGTGCGCTGCTTTGATTTTTGTGAGAAGGTGAAGCAAGTACAAAACCACTCTGAGCTAACAAGACTATTTATTATCAATTTGCATGACAAACAAGTTAATCTTGTTGGAGTTACATTTGAGATGTCCATTTATGCTATTGCTGCAGCTACTGGGATACCAAGTGTGGGAGAAAAGTGGTTCAAGCAAGCAAACCTAGACATGAGTTACTTTGAACCCTACCTAAAGCCTAGGTATAAAGATCACCACAAGTCCATATTCCCATTTTCTCATTTTCTTGATAGATATGCACCTATGATGAGGATCATTATGAAGTATTTCACATGTGAGGGAAGATTCTCCCACCTCTACTCATACCACATCAGGCTTATGCATTTTACTAGAGTGAGGATGTTGCATATACCATATTACCTCTTCCGGAGCATTGAAAAAATGGCCTACATAGTGCAAAAGAGAGATTATCCTCAACAAATGCAGAGCCTATTTCACCACTCACTCATCAAGATGATGGTTATGAACCAACAATAGCAGAAAGACATTCCATGGGAGACCTTCATTGCCAATGAGGCTTTCACTACTCCACATGGCCATCATCAGCAAGACATTCCTTCATCTTCTCATCCTCCCATTCCTACTTCTCCATCATATCCCACTACTCATGCATCACCATCCACTCACATTCCTTCACCCTATGATGACCCTTCCACATCACCATCCACTCACATTCCTTCACCTCATGATGATCCTCCTTCATCACCTTTTCACAATCCTTCACCATCATCCCTTGATACCAGAGCATCCAGTAGTGAAGAGAATAGTGAGACAGATGACACTCAGATGGTTGACATAGAGCCTTTTCCTTTGACCTATCAAAGAGGCCACAGGCAGGTGTTTGCTCCACAGATTGTGGTAGGGGCCGTGCCTTCTACATCAACAAAACAACTTGATAAGGGTAAAGAAAATGTTGCAGAGCAGGTCATTGTTGAAGAGGATGATGCACATGAAACAGAACAAGAGTTTCAACTTATTCACCTTAAATATGAAGATGAGGAGAGGATCACAAATATGCTGCTCAAAAGCAAGGATGCCAAGATTAGTGAGCTACAAGCTAATCTTGGTAGGGCTAAGAATGTGATCAATTTCCTTGAGTTAGAAAACCAACAGTTAGAGACAGAGAAAGCCATTAGTGAGGTCAGGGAAATCAGAGCCCAGAAAGAGGCTAGAAAGGCCAAGGCTATGCTAGATGAGACCTTGGGCACTCTTGATAACAGTGAGTATGAGGAAGAACAACTTCCTAGGAAGAGGCCAAGGGCAATTGGGTTGAAAAAGTCTTTGGCCCGGGAAAGAGAGAAAAAGATAGAATTGGAAGAGCAGCTCACTCCAAGTGAGTTGCTTGCCATGGAGATCATCTATGATAAATAATATTGTCTTGAGAGGGAAAACTTGCACCTAGAGGGTCAACTTGAGAAGGCAAAAAAGAGACATTGACATGAAGAAGAAGATGGCAAAGCATTATGCCATGAGAAACATGATTGCAAGGGCCAAGCTCAAAAGAGCCCTTGCAAAGATTCAAGCCATAAATGAGGCAAAGGAGAAGGAAAAATTGAATATCCTTGCTGATTTATCCCTCCAAGCATCCAAATCATGATCAACAAGCTAAATTCCAAATTTTGGCACTTGGTGCAAATTTTTTATTTTTGACATTTTGGCTAGCAGAAAAAGGGCGAAACACACAGTGCCACTGGCGTTGCACTCTTTTTTGGGGCACTCAAATGGGAAAATCTTAGCATTTTCATATTCCTCATGCCAAGGATATCATCCTCAAAACATTTCAGGTCATTTGGAGCAAAACTGGTCCCTCAAAAGGGCCAAAAACCACCTAAAAAACACCTTTCTGCCCTCTTTTCAGCACTGGTGCTGCGTGCTGAGCAGTATTTGGAGAAATGGTTTTTGACTAAGAAAATGGGCACCAATCTAGAAACAGAAGGTAGATCTGGAAACCAGACAGTACAGGCTTTCCATTCAACTATCATGGAGCTCATTTGGACACCGGAGAGGCCTCTAAAACGCAGCTACAAAATAGGTTATTTTTCCATTTTTGGCGGTGCGTCCTTGGCCTGGCACTGTGCCCCTGTACCTTGGAGATGCGCCCTTGCTAGGTGTTATTGAAAAAGATATTTTGAGGCCTTAAAGTCAACTTTTTCTCCAAATTAGCTCAAATAGTTATGTTAGAAGTTATTTTTGCCATAAATGAGTTTAGATATTTTTGCCTAGGGCCTTGCATGGTCTCAAAGGTCAAAGTGCCTTAAATGTGTAACTAATGACTTCTAAATCCCAAGCTAAGTTTCAATTCATCATGTTGCAGTTAAATACTACATGTAAGGCTTCATAATGTGGTTGGTTATTGAGATAAAAACTTCATAGACTTTGAGTTGTAGATATTTTTTGGCTTTGGAGCTTTGTAACTGTCTTGGACTGAATATCAATGGAGCAATCACATTCACATGATTCATGGACTTTGTTAAATGGTGATGTTGTCCTAAATTTGTAATCGTTTTCCTTATGTTCCCATATTGTTCATATTTTCCCTTATGACAGAGTAGAAAATTTAGGTTAAGATATGCTGTTGAGAGGCACCTTAATTCTGTCTAATTTCTATTGTTTAGATGTTTTCCTCTACTAGATCTGATTAGAGAATTCTTAATTGCTCTCTAGTTCCACTTAGCTTGTTTGCCTTGAAAATGATTTAATGGAGTCAAGCCAAAGAAGTTTATAGTATGCCCTTTTCTTTGGTGTAGCTTAAAACATTGTTTTTAAGGCCTTGTCGTTGAAGTTTTCTAATTAGGGTTTGGCTGAAGAAGTTTATGGTTTGCCCTGTCCTTTAGTCCATCTTGAGTAGTTACTTTTAAGGTCTTTATAGTCTGATTGAAGAAACTTAGGAGTTCCCTGCTCTTTAATCATTACTTATGTGTTATCGTGAATGTTTTCTTTCTCTGAAGGTAAATAACTAGAGAATTTAGGAGTTCCCTACTCTCTAGGGTTTGTTGGATTGTTGTTTTAAAGTTTACTTGGTAAATCTAGGTCAAAGAGGTTTATGGTGCGCCCTGTCTTTTGATTCTTTCTTAAACATAGTGATCTTAAAGACCCTTCTTGTTTTAGTATATGTTAAAGGATTCTTAATTGCCCTTTAAACCTACCAAGTTCACAATTTAATGTTAATTTCACACACACCCAAGCTATTAATATCCATTTGGCTTTGTTAACTTTCCCTATGAAACACCCTTGATTCATTATTGTACTTTTCAAGCCTTTCACAGATCCCATAGCCCAATGGTTTAAACCTCTCTTACTCTATCTGTTCTACTTGACAAGAAATCCAACCAAACAAAACAAAACAAACAAACCCTATCATTTTAACTAGCCTAAAATCAAAACCCTAAAATCAATCAAGTTACATCTTTTCCACAAATATAGAGAGAGCCCTCTCTGAGTCTAGGAAGGCTAGGTCCTAGGGCTCCAAAGTTGGGTTGATGTTACCCTTGTTCATTTAGTATTGCCAATCTGGCAAGTTACAGGGACCTAACAAAATGATTGAAAATGCAAATAATAAGAATATAATGGACTATTCAAAAATCATGAGAAATTAGTCAGTTACGACTACATCTCATGTAAATGACCATAGATGAATGACTTACTTAACCCAGTGTAATCCCAAAAATGATATCTAAGAATATATTTGATTTCTAGATTCATCTTAACTTCAAAACTACCAAGTTTAGAGAAAGATCAAATCCCTTGAGTTGCAAACCTTTTCTATTGTAAAATGATATTTGATCCCTTTAAGTTCTTTGTAGATCAAAAGTTAAAAAAAATCTAAATCATTATATAATTTTTTATTAATAAAAAATTAAAAAAAAATGTTATTTAATATTCTTTCATTTGGATTTTTTTTTTTTTTTTTCATTTTAATGTTACATATGTGATGCTTTTACCGAAATTATCATTTAGTAATTTTCTAATATGCATTTTATCATTTTCTGTTGTTTTTATTTCTTTTGAACACTTTTAGTTTTTGTTTTTATTGAAATTACAAACTATGCAATCAAATTTATCTTGAGAAATTTATGAAATTACACATTGATAAATCTAATTATTAGGCAGACACAAAATAATTTCATATTATTTTTTAAAAATTATATTAAAATGTTAAACATACATGGAGAAGATAGTAGATATAAAGGATAAACCTGAATTCAATTTTCTATTAATCATAGATGTACATTTATGATACATGGGTGTGATTATTGGATTCATATTTCAACGTCTCTTGGACTCTTTTTGACCGCTCAACTCCCCCACTTTAACTTTTGATGGATTAGGTGTCCAACATGTATGAGTCCACAGATTTTCTATTTTAATAATCTTCTAATTTACACTTTTAACAATTTTTTTTGTTTTTTAATTACAATATACAAATAAAATATGATATCAAAATTATCTTGTGAACTTAATTAAACTGCACATTGATACATTGATAAATAGACTTATTTGGTGAACATAAAAACATTTCAGATTATTTTAATATTATATAAACATTATACTAAAATCGAAAAACCCGCAAAACAAATTCACATTGTTTTCTCATACTATATTAAACAATATTTTTCATTTAATAAAGAGTGTAGGTAAATTAGACAGACTATCCAAATTATTTTATCATATTATATTAAACAAAATTTTGTAGGTAAATTAATTTTCTCATATTATACTAAATAAAATTTTTCATTTAATAAAGAGTGTAGGTAAATTAGGCAGACTACTCCTGGATTATCATGTTCTTATGGACTGGAAAAGTTTGAATAAATTTCATTCAATATTATAAGTACTTTTAGCACAACAATCTCGCAAGTTAAATGCCCTCTCTAATTTAAAACTTTGTATTCGTTTTCTAGGTTAACTTATCGCATTAAATGAGTTTATAGATTTTGCGTTCACACCTTTATTTTAACCGACTCACTCACTATCTATTGCTTATTATTGTTCCACTGATTTATTATTGCTTAAATTTAGATTTTTTCTACTTATTTATGTGCATTTACAAATAAAATTGTATGAAGTTGTTGTATGTTTTATATTTATATATTTAATTTTAATGTTGAACTCAACATTAAATTGTGTTATTTTTTAAAATTATTATTATTATTATTATTATTCTTGTATAACAGACATTAAAAATGTTGACATGTAATCTTTTTTACATTACATCTAATGCATACCCAATTTCTATCCTTTTTTTTTTCCAGATGAAAAAAGTTGGTTTCATAATGTACCTATGCATATTATACAAAATAGTGTCTTGTAAAAGTGACTTACATAAGATCAACCAAGGAAAATGTATAGTGAGGAGAAGATAATATATACAAACATATAATTAGATAGCCCAACCAAAGCTTCAGTATAAGTTTAGAAAATATGTTTTAGTAGAACTCCATAAAGACACGAGGAAAATATAAAGTGAAAAAATGATAATAAAAACCACAATTCAAAATATGATGAGGAGGATAGTAAAAAAACTAGGGGAGGGGAATAGATCCCCCATCTCTGATGGTGTCAGACTCTAGATGTATATAATGCATGAATCCAGTAGTTGCTAAGAGCCCTTTCTTACATAGAGAGTTTGTTGTCCTATTTTCCTCCCAGAAGATATACTGGAAAGAGATCGATGTAAAATACCTCCTCAGAAGTTTTATCTGTGATATCCATGCAGTGATATGGGGAGGAGAGAAGTATGAATTTGTTGTCATTCCATCAATAAGTACTTGTGAGTCCCCATATATATTTAAGGAATCGATTGACAAATTTCTGGAAAACCAAAGAAGTCCCCAGAGAAGCATGACTGCTACCCTCATGTTAGTGCCATGGCCACCATTCCAATGTATCTTACAATGATAATTATGATCCACATGAAGCCATGCACCACAACCACAAAGTTTTCTCTGAGAAGCACCGTCGACGTACCCGGCCGGGAAGAGCAAGGGGTGAGGAAGAAATTTGTACAAACGGTACGGAATAAGTTGAGAGAGATTCTTTATATTCTCCAACCATAAAATAATTTTATGAATTATTATATGAGTGGAAATCAGAAATCCCTCACAAATGTGTCCATTTCTATCACTCCAAATTTCCCAAAATATATAAAGTGGAGTAGCCTGCAATTTTCCACCTCCTGCCAACCACCATTGAATACATTTTTCAATGGGAAAAAAATCTCCTACAAGACAAATTCAAAGAAGAGAAAATACCATCCCATACCATGATATAAATAGGGAATTCCAACAAAGACAGACATTAATTTCAAGAGAAACCCTAGTGCACATTGGGCATCTCCCAGGCCCATATAAACCCCTCTTAACAAGGTTCTCCCGAGTAAGAGTTTTGTTCCTCTAGACCAACCAGTCATAAAGAATAATCTTTATAGGAACATCAAGTTTACATACCTTGTAGAACCAACAAGAATGATTAAGATCTCGTAAAGTGTGAATAAGATACCTATAAGTTTCCGCCACCTCCACCATGTTAGACTGAATCTTGATGGCCTAGATAATATGGCCCCCCTCCTCAGATCTACATAGGCTTACATTTCTAAGGATATGAATGCAAGCCTTCCATTCCATAGCATTTTTTCCTTCCAAACCCATCTCCCTTTCCAGTTTCCAAACAGGAAAACTCCCATACCAACCAGAAATGGCTTGTTGTGAAAGAAAAATACCACAAGAGTGTAAACATCGAACAAGGCCTTCATTTAAAGAAAGTGCAACTCCCACGCCCTAAATTCTATCAATACCAATGATGATATGATTCCCCCTACCAAAATACCAACTAATTCTCTTCAAAAATAGATCCTTAAATTTATGGAAGCATCTCTAAATGTAATATCCAAATTTGATGTCGAGATGGCCCGACCTAATCCAATCCGTAGCCCTTTTCTTGCGCAGATATGTTGATGAAATGATATCCCTCCATATACCTTCCTTAAAAAGTCCTCGCCACAGGGATTTGATAGTGAGGGTGCATCCGAATATTTTAATATCTAAAATTCCCTATCCACCTTGCTCCTTTGGAATAGTGGTATTATACCATTTTATGAGATGGAATTTCTAAATTGTGTCCGGACCTACCTAGATAAAATGTGCCATGATGCTTTTGATTTTATTTATGATGGACATAGGGAGGATGTATAGATGCGCCCAGTACACTACCAGCTATTTTGGAACATATTGTGGCAGAATGTATCTACCACCAATGGTCAGGCATTGGTGTTCCCATCCATTAAGTTTGCGTCTACATTTATCAATTAGCCAAAGCCAATTTGCACACCTGTAGTTATTGGGCTTGAGTCTAAAGCCAAGGTAACAAAGACCATCACTTAAAGGCCTAGATTGGAAATTAAACAAATGGAAAATATCATTGATTTCCCCATGATCGCCAGATGAGTGCAGAATGTAATACTTTCCTTCATTTTCCATCATACTTGAGGCCACTCCAAATCGATGCAATATTTCATAGAAGACCCTCCATTGAGCCCTAGACACCATAGCAAAGGCCAGGATGTCATCCAAAAATAAATTATGCGAGATTTCAATGCATGTGCTCAGCCTAATGTCGTTGAAGTGGCCCCCTTTACATGTTGATTTTATTTTGTGACTAAGCAATCCATCACCAAAATAAATAACAAGGGAGAAAGTGAGTGTCCATGACGCAAACCCCACCTGGCTATAAACAAATAGGATGGGTAACCATTGACCAAAATAGAAAAATGAACATTATTGACACAAGACATAATCCACTAAATAATTTGAATATAAACGTTGATCTTCATGACGATGAGTCGCAAAAAAGACCAATAAACACAATCATAAGCCTTCCTTAGGTACACCTTCATTACTAACGCTTGAAGTTTCCTTGTATGGATAATATGGATAATTTCCTGAGTGATGGCCACAACATCGTGGATCATCCTATTATGAAGGAAACCCGATTGTTCCTAGGAGATGTAAAGGGATGGAAATCAAGAAAGGCGGAAGTGATCAATTCTTTTAGAACCAAAATGATAAACGATGAATTGATAGACCCAGAAACATGTCTTGAAGACCGTGATTCCTCCACCTAATTCAAAAGGTCCACTCCAAACAAGTCGAAAGATTGTAGAAAAAACTCCACCGTCCAGCCATCTGGGCCTGAAAATTTATCTTTAGCAACGAAATTTAACACCTAGTAGATTTTCTCAATTGTAACCAGTTGAAATATTGCCTCGTTCAGATCCTCATTGAACATGAGGGGATATCCCATCATTCCCCATATCTGATATTCTATGTTGACGTCGGGACGAGACTCAAAGAAGGTCTCAAAATAGTGAACAACTTCCCTTTGAATATCCTTAGTGGAGTTAACCATATCCCCATTTCTACCCTGAATCTACCATATAGTATTTCCATTCTTTCTAATATTTGCATATTTGTGAAAATATTTAATGTTTTTGTCACCTTCATGTAATCAAAGTGCTATGCTCTTCAATATCCAAGTCAATTCTTATATTTGTAGTATCTGTCGCTTTCTATGTTCCATTATTTTGAGTCTTTCCCAAATATGTTTTGATGGGGAGCCCCAATCTACAATATGGCTAAGATTCTCAATTTCCTTAATGATAGACTTTAGTTCATGGGCCATAGCCTTATTTTTCTCCCTTTACCAAATCCTAACCTCACTTTTAAGTGATTGAAGTATGTCTATGAGATGGTCCATCAAGGAGTGACCATCCACCGATACTTGTGTCTTGTAGAAATTATTTACCAATTCGTTGAATCCCTCATCTTCTAGAAAAGTCCTATTAAATTTGAAAGGAATTCCCAAGTGAGGGTGTTTCGAACGCCATTGGAGTACAATTGAAAAATGATCAGATATAGAGGTTCTCACCACCCAAGATGTCATACACCCCAAGCTCTCCAGAAGGTTTTCGTGGACTAATAAACGATCCAGTATTTTTCCTATGTGATCATCTCCTGCTCTTCCATTATGCCAAGAAGGATACAAGGGTTGTGGCCAAACATCCAACAAGTGATTGGAGTCAAACATATGGTGTAAAGTGCCAGCCATAGGATCCATTTTGCATTTGACCTCCCAACATTCCTCCCTAGTCAGTGTCGCATTAAAATCTCCAGCCATAATCAAGAATCCTACCTTGAGAAGCTCACGGTCTTCCATGCGCTTCCAAAAGGTATTTATGTCTTTGTATGGGGCATATAAATTTAGAGCATGTAGTCGAATATGATACCCCAGAATAAAAATGGTCAATAATATTCCTACGAAAATTTTATATGCAGATAAAGTAGCCCATCTGGGATCCTAGTGGACAGGCATGCCTCTCGACAGTCCACTTGAATCAACTACCTCCGTGTAACAGTCTGGAAAAATGTTACGAAAATATGAGAAATTTTTTTTAGAGACAACCATAATTTCTTGAAGCAAAAAAGGGTGAATAAAGGCGAAAAGTTGTTTGAGGGATAAGAGTTTGGAATGGTCCCCGAGACCATGCATATTCATAGAGAGAAAATTCATCCTGCAGTCATCATATCGGGTGTGTTAGATCCAAGGGCTCGTGATCCAGGTGGATATCGGTGGCCACCCACCTATTCCATTTGGACCAGCAACATCAATTCTTGCAGCTTTTCACATTCAGCACAACTTACTATTTTTAGCAGGTTTTCGGGTCCTCCACTCTCGGAGCCGTTTTGGGGGCTTAATGATCCAGGTGGATATTGGTGGCCACCCACCTATTCCACTTGGCCCCCCACCATTGTCTCTTTCAGTTTTTCCGTTTTGGCATAACTTACTATTTTTAGCAGTTTTTCGGGTCCTGAACTTCCGGAGCCGTTTTGAGGCCAGCGAATTTTCTGATAAAATTCGTCCCGACAGCTGTAGTCCTCGGAAGGGAAATTCTAACGAGCTATTGAGCGTAAACGAGGACGGTGCCAAAGTTATGCCCCCGGAAGTTGAACCACCAATTTACCCAAACGGCGCCCAGCGCTTTTGGCGCCCTCATCTCCTACGGTTAGGTTTTCGACGTTTCATATTCTACATTGTTTCTCAACAATAAATAGGCCCTTGAGCCTCATTGTAACACAGTTCGTAGGCTCCGTAGCCGCCACATCTCTTCCTCGTAGATAGCTACCAAGGCCCTAGCTAGTTTTATTTCCATTCTATCCGTAAGCAAATTTCGGGCTTCTTGATATTAATGAAATGAAGTGCTTCCGCCGCATCTCTATGTTCATGGTTATTTAACTATTTTGTTGCGTCTCGCATCCCAATATGGTAAACGCGGGTATCGTAGGGGGGTCTCGATCTTTTCTTTTTGTTTTTCTTTGCATGTCCCCAACGCGGTCAGGGTATAAGGAGTTAGGGCTCGATCTGGTTGAACCCTTGCAAGATCAGCCTCGCAAACCCCGACGACCTCCCATGGTGGAAGAAAAGAAAGACGAGGGAGCAGGAGATCCTATCAAAATACTTCTCGAGGAGGCCCTCGAGAAACAAAGGAACGTGATGATGGATAACTTTGCTCAAATCCTTCAACGACTGCCCACATATGGCGCATCTGCATCCAACAGCCACTCTGGAGGCGCCACTCCCTTCAAGGTACAGGTAAACTTTGACATTCCTATATTTGAAGGAAAAATAGATGCAGACGCCGTAGACAGATGGTTAAATTTGCTGGAAGGGTATTTCTCAGTCCATGACTTCTCTGACCGAGAAAAGATTATTTTTGCACTCCTCAAAGCCGCCCCCCATGTCAAAGACTGGTGGGAAACCTACCGTGAGCAAGAGGGTGAAGGGGAACCCTCTCTGTTCTCGACCACACCCACTTGGAATTCGTTCCAAGACGGCATCAAGGAACAATATTACCCTGTGGGGAGCTATGAGGACAAATATATCCAATGGACCACGTTGCGGCAACAAAAGGATCAAGATGTGCACGAACTGACGAATCTGTTCCATACCCTGCGCACAAAGTTGGGTATTAAAGATTCAGAGAGACATTTGGTGCTCAAGTACCGTGGCTGTCTGCACAAACACATTCAGGAGGAAATGGAGTTCCTCGACATTACATTGCTTGGCACGGCATATCGCTATGCCGCCAAGATCGAGCAGAAATTTAAGCAGAAGAAGTGAGACTTTGGATCTGCAAATTCGAAAGGTGCCCCCGAACCGAAGAACAAGGGGCAAGGCCAAAGCAATGCGACTCAGAACAACACCACAAATCCAAAGAAAGACACAGGGAAGTGGTGTGAATTTCATAACAGCCCCACTCACAACACAAACAAGTGTCGGGCCAAACAGTCTTTGGTGGCTGAACTAAAGGCACCTGAATCAGATGCATTTTCTGATCCTGAGTTAGAACCAGACAAAGGCAATGACAAAGGGAAGCAGATCATTGATGCGGATCCCAGTGCCATTGTTGCCACCACCAAGATCCAGAAGGAGGGTCCAGAGGATCTAGAGAGGGGGAGCGCCTTCCACGCCGCGCATGTCGTAGAAGGGTTCTCCGCCTAGCCGTCGATAACAAGCCAAAGAACCTCATTTCGACAGACGTCATGAAGCGGCTCTCGCCTACCAACCATAGCACACCAGCTCGTATACCACCTGGGTGGCTCCACCTGTGGAGAGATCTCCGCATCCGCCACAAGTGCCACCTTCATGGCGCATCAAGCCATTCACGGATGAGGTATTGTGTGATGTTGCTCCTCTTGATGTAGCTGATGTATTATTGGGCCAACCATACTTGTGGAGGCGACATGCTGTGTATGAGTCTAGGCCTCGTGCTGTTATTATTACTTTGGTAAATAACTTGTACAGGATACCGGAGGTAGTACCGCCTCCTGCCATCTCTTTGACTACTGCAAAACAACGCAGTAAGATTGTTTCCCAGACCAGAAAATTCATTTTCCTTACGACTCACTCACAGGGAAAGAAGAATATTGTGGCCACATCCTCGAAACATGGCTCCCTTTCACAGCTGCAGCAGATGGACAAATTCATGGAGGAATACGATGACAATTTCTCCTCACTCATAGAGGTTCCTCTACACTGTCAGGACAAGCACTCCATTGATCTGACTCCCAATGCACCACCACCTGATGTTGCCATACATCTTGCAACTACACATACAGAATCCAAACATGTACTGTATGAGGCTGATAAAGAAACCAAATTTACTAAACGCATCCAGCATGTTCGCCCGCAGGTCCATGACATCTTCAACACATCTAATACTCAGTTCAACAGAATTGGCCTCATCTCATGGAGGATCTCAACGCAATGGGGACCATTGCTTCCTAAGGAGGGAGGAATGATCCAGGTGGATATCGGTGGCCACCCACCTATTCCACTTGGACCAGCACCATCAATTCTTGCAGATTTTCACATTCAGCACAACTTACTATTTTTAGCAGGTTTTCGGGTCCTCCACTCTCGGAGCCGTTTTGGGGGCTTAATGATCCAGGTGGATATTGGTGGCCACCCACCTATTCCATTTGAACCCCCATCTTCGGTTCTTTCAATTTTCAAGTTGCAACAAAACTTACTATTTTTAGCAGTTTTTCGGGTCCTGAACTTCCGGAGCCGTTTTGAGGCCCTAAACGACGTTTTTTGGGTATGAAAGCGCCAGCGAATTTTTCGATAAAATTCGTCCCGACAGCTGTAGTCCTCGGATAGATCTTTCTAACGAGCTATTGAACGCGTCAAACGGAGATCGGGTGCCAAAGTTATGCCCCCGGAAAGTTGAACCACCAATTTACCCAAACGGGCGCCCACAGTTTTGGCGCCTCATCTCCTACGGTTAGGTTTTTGGACGTTTCATATTCTACATTGTTTCTCAACAATAAATAGGCCCTCAAGCCTCATTGTAACACAGTTGAGAGGTCTGGAGCCATCACATCTCTTCTCAGGGATACGCTGCCAGTACCATAGCTCTTTTATTTCCATTATGCCTGTAAGCATATTTCTGTTATTTGATATTAATGAAATGAAGCATTATTTCCGCTGCATCTCTATGTTCATGGTTATTTCTATATTTTTTTGCATTCCTGCATAAAATTCGGATCAGCTCGATAGTATGTAGTAGCAATGGGAATGTCACGATGTCCATGAGAATCCTAGAATGGAGGGATTTAGCTGACAAACCTGTTTTATGATTGTGGGATCCCCACCCACCCCTCATGCGAATAGTGATATTGGGAGAAGAGTTGGGACTAATATAAAATGAGGATATGTGTGGCAAGCCTTTGTGAATGGATAAGGCGACGAGATCCATAACTTAGTTGACCATAAGGAAATCAATATCGATACCGATAGAGTTGTGCGGGGATAGATCTGAGGTTTAATTCTAAGGAGATTGTGGTGAAGGGGGGAGGAGTTCATATGTGGAGAGGATGAAAGCCCTGCAGGAGGAGGGTAAATAAAAGAAGGAGAAATGTCCAGGTGGTGTGGGATGGGAAGGGGATCTAAGGTCTGAGAAATAGATGGTAAATATTTAGGTACTAGGTCTTAGGGTCCTATAAATATAGGATTCACAATTTTGATTTGACTCTGTTAAAACCTTGAAATATTGTACATACCTTTGCTTTCTGCAAATGTATTCCCAAATTAAAAAATGAAAAGAGGGTATGTCCTAAAATAAAAAACAAAGGACAAAAAGAAACAAAGATCAAAAGAATATTAAATATGAACCCCATCAAAAATAGATCATGAAAGTGTTGCAAGTTTAAATGCCACTACTATTTACTTTTACTGCAAAACAAAGAGTATGTGCAGCTTGTTCAAAATGCCGAAATCCATGATAAGTCAAATAGCTTAACCTTGACTTTTTCATGCTTTAAAAATTTCATGTTGATAGAGAGAGAATAAAGATCTGACCAAACTATTTAATCTTGGTAGATAAGTAGTTAGGTACAGAACAATAAGGAGCTCAATAGTTTAATCTGAGCCCTTGGATGAAATAAGGTTAGAATTAGATAGTCTTGTTTTAACAGAAAAATGAAATGGTTTGCAAGCTCAAATGCACCTAAAGTAAAAGAATAAAAATTCTAGGGTAGAGAATGGGTAAGTACAAGCAGTTTTACAGGCATGGATAAACATCATCTGGCAGATTACTAATTTCCCTCCCTACAAAGCATTCCAGTACTAAACCCTTCAGTTATAAAGTCTCAAAGCATCTCTCTAACTTTTGGTGGGACCGGACCCACGTCTTAATGACTGATTGGTACTAAAATATTGGAATCTCCTTCATAAGAAGCCCTTTTTCCCCTTCATCATTCATTTTACCCTAATAAAACCCCTTTTCCTAAACACAATTTACATAGGAAAAGTAAAACCCCTTTTAACTAATTTCATTTCATACAAAAATATTCAAAAAACCCACAAAAATACATTATCCTAAAGTAAATGTGTGAAATGGGGTTACCACTCTGAAAATTGCACCCAAACACTTAAAATTACACTTTACATCGGGTATTTTGTATATTCCGCTCATTAATTTTCATATTAACACTAATATAATGTATTAACTCCCTATTTATCCTTTAGCCCGTATTAATATTAATTCACGTTATATATTAATTCCCCACTGAAATTTTAATTATAACCTATAGTCTTAATTCCACACGTGTTGAATATGCTGGACTCACTATATATATCAACCCCCGCCACATTAAGTTTCTCGAGCCCCATTCCTTTTGACCAACAACTCCATCGCATGATCCGCACCGTCGATCTCCATGACCCAGATCTAACGACGAAGATGACCTATCGCATATCCAAAGGCGCGATAGTTAACCAAACCTCAACCTTGTGAAAAGAGTTGTTTTCACGCTTTCTCTCCCCTCAACATGTCCTATTCCCATTGGATCGCATCCCTTTGAGAAAAACCACTTACCACCTTTTGAATATGCAATAAACCATCAGTTCGATTCGTGCACTGTGCTAAAACCGCTTTCTTGATTCCTACATTATGCGGTAAATCTCCCAGCCCTATGAAAAAAACCAAACATTGTTTTAAAACCCTGCAATTGAGTTATTTCTAAGGATTAGTGAATGAAACCACGAGACCCTTGACAAACGCATAATTGAAACCTTCTGTTTTCTGGGATTCTCCCACAAATTTCCCCATTTTCAGAAGCCATTATCCATGTCAAACCTGGTTTCATTAAACTGATGTTTTATTTTTGCTGGTGATCGAAAAAAACTTGAATAAACAGTCTAATACTAGTTAAGACTTGTTTACTCCAAGAATTCACAAGGAAATGAGTTCAAATGGTTTTCCTAAAAAAAATAAGATTTCATACAACAAAAAATAGAAAGAAGTCATTTACAGAGAAAGAGATAAATTTGCACAGTGAATGGTAAAAGTGAAATCATAATTCACAGAGACAGTTAAAGTGTATCAGTAAAAGTCAGAGTGAAAGTCAAATCAGTAAAAAAACAGCAGTCAAAGTAAAATAGGTAAACATGGAGGCAGTAATGGTTAAACAGAGATGAAAAACACTTTCACCAACAACAATGAAGTTTATCCAAAGTAAAAGAAAAAAATAGTTAAAATAACAATAAAAGATGAAAACAGAGTAGTAAGGAACATTTTTGTAGAAATTTCCTATTTAAGTCATTGTTTTGCAGACAATATTGTGACCAATCCAAGATGAATTTTGCAAAACCAGAGGAGTTTTACATTCCTAAGAGGCCAATCTACAAAAACCTATCTCACTTTATGCACAGTTATTATAGAATGAGATACATGTACATATTTACAGCCTATTCTTCAGACTGTGCAAAGTTCTGTTTTACACATATTTTTGCAGAGCATATGGTAAAAAGATGGAATTGAATTTTGGGAAATTGAGAGAGGTTTATCTTAGTAACATATGTATCTACACAAAAATATTTCACTGTTTACATATATATTTCTGATTGAGATATACAAAGGTATCATTGGACCCCAATTTTGCAGAATTTCTAGAGCAAAATGCACAAAGGAAGGAGACAGTTAGTGACTTGGATGCCTCATCATCAGCTAAGAGTTGCTATCAAATTAGAATACTATTCTTTTTCACCATCAATCCATAAGTATAGTGACAAGTATCTTCGTGACAGTTCTCCATTGTTTCTCAATAATAAATAGGCCCTCGAGCCTCATTGTAACATAGTTTAGAGGTCTGTAGCCGCCACATATCTTCCCAGAGATTCGCTACCAGCACCCTAGCTATTTTATTTACATTATATCTGCAAGCATATTTTGGTTATTTGATATTAATGAAATGAAACATTATTTCCGCTGCATCTCTATGTTCATGGTTATTTCTATATTCTGTTGCGTTCCTGCATAAATCCAGATTAGTGGTATTAGAGCGGTTTGCTCTTTATTTGTTTTCCTTTGCATGTCCCCAACGCGGTCAGGGTATAAGGAGTTAGGGTTCGATCTGGTTGACCCTTGCAAGATTAGCCTCACAAACCTTGACGACCTCCCACAGCAAAAGAAAAGAAAGATGAGGGAGCAGGAGATCCTATCAAAATACTGCTCGAGGAGGCCCTCGAGAAACAAAGGAACGCGATGATGGATAACTTTGCTCAGATCCTTCAATGACTGCCCACCTATGGCACATCTGCATCCAAAAACCACTCTGGAGGTGCCACTCCCTTCAAGGTACAGGTAAACTTTGAAATTGCTATATTTGAAGGCAAAATAGATGCAAACGTCGTAGATAGATGGTTAAATTTTCTGGAAGGGTATTTCTCGGTCCATGATTTCTTTGACCAAGAAAAGATTATTTTTGCACTCCTAAAAGCTGCCCCCCATGTCAAAGACTGGTGGGAAACCTACCGTGAGCAAGAGGATGAAGGGGAACCCAATATGTTTCGAAAGGTGCCCCAAAACTGAAGAACAAGGGGCAAGGCCAAAGTGGTGCCACTCAGAACAAAACCACAAATCCAAAGAAGGACACAAGGAAGTGGTGTGAATTTCATAACAGCCCCACTCACAGCACCAATGAGTGTCGGGCCAAACAGTTATTTGTGGCCGAACAAAAGGCACCCGAATCAGATGCATTTTCTGATCCTAAGTCAGAACCAGACAAAGGAAATGAAAAAGGGAAGAAGATCATTGATGCGGATCCCAGTGCCATTTTTGCCACCACCAAGATCTAGAGGGAGGATCCAAAGGATCTAGAGGAGGGGGAGCACCTCTTTCATTGGCAGATGTGGGTGAAGGGTTCTCCGCTGCAATTTCTTGTCGATAGCGGAAGCCAAAATAACCTCATTTCAGCAGAGGTCGTGAAGCAGCTCAGCCTACCGACCATAGCACACCCGCAGCTGTATACCATCGGGTGGCTCCACCCAGGGAGAGATCTCCACATCCACCAGCAATGTCGCCTTCCGTACAGTATCAAGCCATTTACTGATGAGGTGTTGTGTGATATTTCTCCTCTTGATGTAGCTAATGTATTATTGGGCCAACCATACTTGTGGAGGTGACATGGTGTGTATGATTCTAGGCCTCGTGTTGTTGTTATTACTTTGGGAAATAACTTGTACAGGATACCAAAGGTAGTACCGCCTTCTGTCATCTCTTTGACTACTGCAAAACAACGCAGTAAGATTGTTTCCCAAACCAGGAAATTTATTTTCCTTACAACTCAATCACAGGGAAAGAAGAATATTGTGGTCACAACCTCGAAACAGGGCTCCCCTACACAGCTATAGCAGATGGACAAAGTCATGAAGGAATACGAGGAAATTTTCTCCTCACTCACAGAGGTTCCTCTACACTGTCAGGACAAGCACTCCATTGATCTGACCACTGACGCACTGTTGCCTGATGTTGCCATACCTCATGTGACTACACAGATAGAATCCACACATGTACTGTCTGAGGCTGATAAAGAAACCAAATTTACTAATGGCATCCAGCATGTCCACCCGTAGGTCCATGACATCTTCGACAACAGAACGTGCCTCATCTCATGGAGGATCTCAACGCAATGGGGACCATTGCTTCTTAAGGAGGGAGGAATGATCCAGGTGGATATCAGTGGCCACTCACCTATTCCATTTGGGCCCGCACCATCAGTTCTTTCAATTTTTAAGTTGCAACACAACTTACTATTTTTAGCAGTTTTTCGGGTCCTAAACTTCCGGAGCCATTTTGAGGCCCTAAACGATGTTTTTTGGGAAAACTGGAAGAAACATGGGTCCATGGACTGATGTTTCTCACACCAGAATTTGTAGTCCTCAGACAGATATTTCTAATGAGATATTAAGCGCGTCAAACGGAGATCGGATGCCAAAGTTACGTCCCTGGGAACTTGAAACACAAGTTTACCCAAACGGGGCCCTTAGTTTTGGTGCTTCATCTCCTAGGGTTAGGTTTTTGAATGTTTAGAGTTCTCCATTGTTTCTCAATAATAAATAGGCCCTCAAGCCTCATTTTAACACAGTTTAGAGGTTTGTAGCCGCCACATGTCTTCTCAGAGATTCGCTACCAGTACCCTAACTATTTTATTTTCATTTTGTCTGTAAGCATATTTCGGTTATTTGATATTCATGAAATGAAGCATTATTTCCACTGCATCTCTATGTTCATGGTTATTTCCGTATTCTATTGCATTCCTGCATAAATCTGGATTAGTGTAGAAGGTGGAAAGTTTTTGGATGATACTTTGCAAATTTGGACTTCACTGCAGGAAGAACCAAACATACAAAAGATAGAATAATACATCCAACAGAAACATAAGCAGTTAGAGAAGATTCAGGAAACTGCAAAGACCTATCATAGAAGCTCACCAAGATTAGTGAAGGAAAGGTCATTCAGAAGTAGATAGAAGAATTGAGGAAAGAGGAGAAAGTTTTGATGGAGAGAACTCAACCATGGAAGGATGAGGCTCTTCATATTTCGTAGGAAGTGGATGGGAAGCTCCAAGATATTCGACAAAGGGAAGGAGTAGGGTTGTAGAAGACTAAAGGACCAGTAATAAAGAAACTCCTAGAAGAGGTGCGCAGTGAAGAGAATTAGGCCACCGAGATACTACATCAGTACAAAAATGCATACAACAACATCGACGCAAAAATTAGAGGCAAAAAAAGTGAGTAACTTAGGATGAGTCACATGTGAATGTTGGGGGCCTGTTGGGGGCAGCCCAATTTTGCATAGATTTTGGCTAAGACTTCGCATTTTGAGGAGCAGAGCATGAATTGGACCACACAGTGGATCATTTTAGATATACTGGGCAGTACCATAGGACCTTCGGGGTGGGTAGAAGCCCCTCCTTTTTGTAACATGTTTCGAGTTATATTGGCTTGTTTTGTGGATCCCATGGTATTTGGACCATGGTATTTTGTCAATGTAATAATATATAATGGGATGAAATTCTATGTTTAGGACATCGATCATGGTTAAGGGAAAATCTTTGTGATCTGTTTGTAGTGAGGGGAAGGCTCTGCAGCTGAGTGCGTAAAGACCTTGGAAGATTCTGCAGCTTAGTGCGCAGGCCACCTATAACTATGTGCGCAGGTCGAATAACTAACTGTAATCAAAGATCCATAATAATAAAGAATCATTTTTGGGATGATATTATGTGTTCTTATGTGCTTTTTGTACCTATTTGCTTAATATCTGTTATTGGGAAGTAGTTAATACAATTGCATGTTATGACATCACATTGTTAGTTTAAGATGTTATGTGATCTTGTTTATGTGACTAAATAAATGTGGTGAAGTAATTATAAGTTGTAAGCATAAGATAATACAAAAATAACACATATTCGCATCCCTCAAGGCTGCGGAAACATGGTCCTGCAACCACCCATAGTCACTTCGGGTGAGACTACGATTTGCTTGTAGGTAGTTGCTGAAAGGTTTAGTGATTGAGGGTTTTGTTGGTGCGTAGTATAGATCAAACCTTTTTCATGCCAAAACAAGCCAAAAACTATATTTAGAATTCTATTATATCTGGAAGGAAAAAGCAAAGGAAGCCCTTTGCAAGTGCATTCACTAAGAAATGTTGTAGCACCTTCGAAGAAAACCCACAAAAAAACCTGGCCATAAAATAAATAAGTCTCTGAAGACATGATGATCAATATCAGCCATAACAGTAAAGAGGTTTGTATACTTGTAACCTATAAGAAACTCTTCGATGCTGAGGTGGTTGTATCAAAATCCATGGAAGCCTGACGAGGAGGTCAGGACGCTGTGAGAAATAGGGAAGAAAACCATAGGAAAATTGTGAATAAAAGACTTGTTAGGTTTTAGCTTTGCACCTGAGTGAGAGAAACATGTTGTGGTGTCGAAATGGCGACATCAGAGACAGATTGGGGGTAGGGACAGTTACTAGAAATCTCTCGCAAATCCTCACCGTTCGTCACTGCATTGGGTATGTGGACGACAACGACGTGCCCAAGTGTCGAGTTCCTTGGGAATAGAGATATGTAGGAAAACTCATACCATTGGGAACTATAAAGTTCCATGCAAACGCATTATACCATTACCCATGAATAATGTTAGCCATCACCTAAGTTATCATGTGAGTAAACATAGCAGAAAAATCTAGATGGACAGTGTTACTGATAGGTGTTACCCCAAATGTGCAAATAAATATTTAGGTACAATAATCATATACTGAAAATTTATAACCAAGGTATGTTAATTACCCAGAAGTACCTGTCGAATCACCATAGACCCTAGACTTAACACATTACTTACAACATGTACCGGGTGCATATCTTATGAGTGGAAACTAACATGAGTCACTGATCGAGGTGGCTCTAGAAACACATACAGGACAAAGAGGGCTGATGAAATCTCAAAAATAAAAGTGTTCAGAATGATTTCTAACTAGGACCAGAACGTATATCTCGTCGTCCTGATCGCAACGGTGGGGACGGTTCATCCAATCGAGCTCGTATGCGAAAGTTAGAGCCGGTCAAAGTTTTGGCTTGACTTGGTGACTTGGCAGGCTTAAAGGAGGTGCAATTTTTCCGAAATCCGGCCACCGGATTCCAGCCAGCTCTGGCTGGATTCCGAGAGAAATTGTGGGGTCATTAATTTGACTCCTACAGTCAAACGAGAAGTTTAAAATTGAATGGGTTTTTTAAAATTAAGTAAAAAAAAATATTAAAAAAAAGGGGGTGGTGGGGGTGCCCACACGTTGTCATATAAAAATGATATATTAAAAGAAATATATATGTATGGGTTGTCGGGTCATGACCCCCGCCAAACCATATGGCATTCCCCAACCAACGTTTGTTAACATTGAAACATATAACGATATATATATATATATGTGTGTGTGTGTGTGTGTGTTTTATTTTAAACATATTTAAACAATAATGCCACCGTGTGTGTGGGTAGTTGGGGCGGGCTGCCTAAGGCGGGCCTGATCCCTCCCAAATTCAAAAAAACTCTAACCATATATATATATGTGTGTGTGTGTGTGTGTGTGTGTGTGTGTGTGTTTTATTTTAAACATATTTAAACGATAATGCTACCATGTGTGCGGGTAGTTGGGACGAGCTGCCCAAGGTGGGCTTGACACCTCCCAAATTAAAAAAACACACCCAAACCAAAACTGTTGTACGCGGATTTTGGGGGAGGCAGGATTTGATCCCCTAACCTCCCCTTAACAAATTCCTATTTTAGCCATTACACCAATGAATCACTTTGAATATTCCACCGAGAAAATTTTATATAACCTCATTTTTACAAGTGCGCCAAGGCCATGGAGGAGAAAAGCATGCACGCAGATCGAGACTAAATTTTTTATTGTAGGTGGAACTATGAGAAGGACTAGAAATAGGGAGCAGAACCATGAGCCTTGAAATTTTCCCAGGGAGGTAATTTTTCTCCATGTTGGAATATAGTCAATTTTACAGTAATTTTTCACAGTTTTTTGCAGGGAACGCAATGGCGAGGTCAGATTCACCTTTTGAATTGGCAGGATACTCATTGTCACATATATGTTGTTTGATATCCCTTTGATGCCATGTTGGCGGGATACTCATAGTCATTATGTATGAGATATTTTCATACTGATAGGAGTCCTTCTTGTGTATTAGAGTTCCATAGTGGAACATCTCGTAGAGAGGTCTAGCCACTCCTGCATGAGGGCATTTTCCTTGTATGTCAGAGAAACCACATCACTCCTTACAACACTTAATGAAGCGGCCTACACCATCTTGAAACCGAGGCCTAGAGATGTAGTCTCTCCTGGATGAACTCCGTTATCAAAAAACGTGTTCTTATGATTGCTGAGCTTGACATGCTATGTTCCTCATCTTTACAGCATGCAATTGTTCATCTATGTTCATTAACTCTTTAATTAAATGAACTTCTAATTTATCAGCTGAAGTAAAAGGTCTTGGTTAAGGGTATCAAGAATTTACCCTGGATCAGTCACGTGATATAATTTTAACATTATCTTATTATTTTGAGACAACTTGATGGTAATTTTTTCTATATGTCTTTATTTACTATTACTAACTTTGTGGGAAAGGACTATTACAAGTGGTATCAGAGCCTCGTTGCAATACTATGGCCGAGATTGGGTGACTGATTTCAGAAATAATAATATTACAAGAAGGAAAAACAGATAATTATGATGCACAACGGGGAAGGAAATACAAAGCCCATACAACCATTAGTGGAACCAAGCCATGTAGCTAGTACAGGTGTTAATCCGTAAGTTTTGTTATAGTTAGAGGGGAACCATCAAAACCCCACGACTATTCTTATGTAAACAGTTCGAAAGTTAAAAATGGAGATGGCCAATATAAGGGCAAATAATGAGCGAATGATGCGGGATCAGGAACAAATATTGAAGAGTTTGTCAGATCGCCAAAATCATAGAACTGCGATGACCAACTCTAGTAATGAGGAGCAGAATGAAGGGAAAATGCAGGAAGGTGAAAATGTGCGGGAAGGAAGTCACACTCAATATTCAAAACAGGATAAGGGTGGAAATGAAGAAGGATCTGGCAATGTTTCATACCATCAAAGGAATAGGAAGCCAAAGACTAAATTAAAGGGGGAATTGAGCAAAATAAAACCTCCATTTTTTTATGGAGAAATGGAGGAAGCTGCTAAATCTTGGTTAATTAACATTAAAAAATGATTCTAGATTTATGAAGAGGGAAGAGGTTAAGGAAATTCATGTAATCGATGAGCAAAAGGTGAGTTGGGGAGATTTCCAGAGATATTTTAAAGAGAAGTATTTGAATGAATGATTCTATGAGGACAAGGAAAAGGAATTTCATGATCTTGGGTTAACAAGAAAGCACCAAAGAATTTGGAAAACGTGAAAGGTATGAAAGGGGGAAATTTTAGGAATATACACAGAAATGATTCGAATAAAACTCCTGGAATAAGTCAACAAGTGTTTAAATCTTACAATGAATCCAAGCATATGGAGTTTTCTAGTAAAATAGAACCTGGTTCGGTACAAAAACCTCCCTTGCAATGTTGGAGTGCGGGGAGCCACATTATTATAAAAATTTCCACCACCATATGAGAGGAGAATGAGCTGCCAACGTGGAGGAAGCTTCCATAGTTAGTGATGTAGCCCGGAACATACCAAGGATTAATGCTGCCTTGGATGATCATCAAGAAAAAATTCAAACAACCGTGATCGAGTTGGAAGGAAAAATGTTTAATCATGTTGTATCAATTTTAATAGATTTGGGAGCTAGCTTGAGTTATGTTAGTCCTAAAATTGTTGAAAAATGTCACTTGCAAACCAATAAATTTAAAAATTATTAGCTAGTGCAATTAGCTACCAGAGCAAAAAGGAAAGTGAGAACGAAAGTAGATAACTATACTATTGAAATAGCATGACATATAATCAATGTGGTCTGAATGTGTTACCTTTTGGGTCTTATGATGTACTAATTGGGATGGACTGGTTGGAGGAACATTGGTCCTTAGTGAATTGCAAAGATAAAACCATCAACTACCTAAGGAAGGAGGGTATTAGACAGGAGCTACAAGAAATTAGAAGGCCTATGGTACTGCGACCAATTACTGCCGCTAAGTTAGGCAAATGCATTCGCAAAGGATGTTTGATATATGCAGTCGAAGTGGGATTTACTAATTTGAAACATAAGTCAGCCTCCCTAGGAAATTTACTAGTAATTCAAGAATTCCCTGATGTATTCCCAGAGGATATCCTGGGGTTACCTCCCAAACAAGATATTGATTTTACTATAGAGTTAATACCGGGGGTTGTGCCAGTGTCCCAGAATCCTTATCAGATGAGTATACCCAAATTGATTGAACTTAAATTGCAATTGCATGAATTTCTTGCTAAGGGTTACATTCGCCCTAGTGTATCCCCTTGGGGAGCTCCTATTTTTTTGTTAAGAAAAAGGACGAGACCTTAAGGTTTTTTATTAACTACAAGCACCTTAATAAGCTAACTTTCAAAAATAAATATCCTTTTCCAAGTATCGATGACTTGTCCGATCAAGTCAAGGAGCTACAATATTCTCTAAGATAGACTTATGGTCTGGGTACCATTAAATGAGGGTGAGAGAATAAGATATCCTAAAATTGATTTTAGCACATGCTATGGTCACTATGAGTTTGTGGTTTATGGTCACTATGAGGAATCTGATGAAGCTGCCAAGAAAATTAAGACTATAATGGAATGGCATGTACCTGCTAACTTTGATCAAGTTCGATCTTTCATGGGCTTAGCAAGATATTATCAACGTTTCATTGAAGGATTTTCCAAGATAGCTTACCCCATAACAACCTTACAGAAAAATGGAAATATCTTCATGTGGATTGTTTAATGCCAGCATATTTTTGAGACACTAAAACATTTATTAACTATCGCCCTAGTATTAAATATTGCAAACCTGGATAAGGAGTTTGTGGTATGCACTGACGCTTTTCAGGAGGGGGTAAGTGGAGTATTAATGCAGGAGGGCAAAGTGATTTCCTATGAATCATGGAAAATGAAAGAACATGAGCAGAGATATTATGCCTATGATCTAGGGCTAACAACAATAGTAAATGCCCTAAAAGTATGGAGACTTTATTTTTTGGGAAAGAAATTTGTATTGATGACATATCATAACAGTTTAACCAATTTATTTAAGAAACCTAGTCCGAATGCACAACAAGTGAGGTGGAAAACCTTATTGGGGGGATTTGACTTTGACATCAAACATCTTAAAGGGAAAGAAAACCAGGTGGCATATGCCTTGAGAAGGAAACTGCATCACCTATATGAAATAACATACAGTTAAGTAGAATTTAACTTTTCATATTTAATCAAAGAAGTTTCCAACAAAGACCCATAATATATATTTTTATAGCAGAAATAAATCAATCAAATAATTCAAAACAAAAAACTAACTACAATATAAATGAGAACAATTTTCTAACATTTAGAGGCGGAATATATGTTCCTAATCAACCAGTTTTTAGACTATTTCTTTGGATGAATTCCATAAAAGGCCTTATATTTTTCACCCTAGTTATCAAAAAAAAAATTATGCTATTAAGAAAAAATATTTTTGGCCTGGAATGAGGAAATGCATCACAGAATATCTGGCCAAATGCTTATAGTGTCAACAAGTTAAATATGAGCACCAACAACCAGCTAGGTTACTTAACCCATTACCCATTCCAGAATGGAAGTGGGAGCTAAACACTTTGTATTTTATCACTAGCTTTCCTAAAACAAGGAAACAAAATGACTCAATAATGGTGGTGGTTGATAATTTAAGCAAGGAAACCTATTTTATTCATGTCCCATTCACATATAAAACTAGACAAATTGAAAATATTTTTATTCGAGAAATATTTAGGTTGCATGGGATGCCTAAATTCATGATTTATGATCGGGATGTAAAATTTACATCCTCATTTTGGAAAACTCTCTTTACAGGTTTGGGTACTCAGGTTAAATTTAGGACTGCTTACCACCCACAAACGGATGGAAAAATCGAGCGGGTAAACCAGGTGTTGGAGGATATGTTGCGAATGTACATAATGCAACCATTCAAGAAATGGGAAGAGTATCACCACTTAGTGAAATTCACCTATAACAATGACTATCATGAGTCACTAAATCTAAGTCCTTTTGAAGTTCTATATGGGAGGAGATGCAAGACATGTGTCAGTTGGACTAACACAGAGGACAAAATTATGTTGGGACTTGATATGTTAACCGAAATGGAAACGACTGTAAAACAAAATCGACAGAATATGAAAGCTGCAGATGACAGGAAAAAGGAATATGCGAACAGGAAAAGAAATTATAGAAAGTTTAAGATAGGATATCATGTAAATATCCGATTACGACCTAGAAAAAGTACATTACAATGGAAGGGTTGTACAAAGTTAGCTCCTAGATACTGTGTACCTTTGCAAGTATTGGAAAGAATTGTACAAGTTGCATACCCATTAGCGCTACTAAGTCTCGTACGAGTCCATAATGTGTTTCATGTATCTCTATTATATATATATATATATATATATATATATGAATCTAGACACATCATTCACTGACAAGACGTGCAGGTAAGAATGTAAACTAAATGCCTTGTTTATAACAACTAAATTTTCTAAAAACTACTCACTAATGACATTGCATTTTATGGACAGGTGGAGTCTGACAGAGAGTTCCTGGTAGATACCCTATGTATTCTCGATTGGAGAGAGAAACAATATTATGAAGGCAAGCCATCATCCAGGTTAAAGTGCAGTGGCGACACTTCAGCACGGAAGAGGCTACCTGGGAAGATGAAGGTTGGATGTTGTAATCACACTGTTACACAGTAATTTGTCACCGTCCCTACCATTCCCCGTCCCGCACATTGGAGGGCCCATTTTGTGACCTGTGAACAATGTCATGCCTTGAAACCATTATCATTGCATTCCTCTAAACATGAGCTCAACTGTCTAAGATTCTAGAAACCATAAAAAACATCTCTTTTTTTAACAAGGTAGACAACATCACTGCCACAATGAGAAAATCACAAGAGTTGCTTTTCATCCTAGGCACTCTGTCCCAGAGTCGCAGTCGTGCCAGCCAATTTAAGGAGTGTTTTTTAAATAAGAATGGCGGAAGTTTCGTTTCAACAGACTCAGAAACTGTTACCTATCTTGAGTTGGGAGGTTTGGCTCTGGGAGTTCCATGAAAGGGAAGTGGTTTGCCACCTCTCATGGAAGCTTCCTTGATGATAGGGCCAATCCCACAATTACAGGGATCCCAACTCCTCTTCCTCCATCTATAAAAGCTTTCTCATTGCCATTTGCAAGCTAGTCTTGAAGTGCCTAAGCTTTGAATCTCCAAAATTCCCAAGAGCCTTCATGCTGCAAGAGCCCTCATTCTTCCCTTAAGGCCGACTCAAGCAAGGAGACTATCGTCGAGAGACTCTAGGAGAGGCTTGTCCCATCCCTGGCAGGCTTTGCGAGACGTGAACGACTGGAGACCCTTCCGAAGGAGACCTCAGCGTCAGAACATTGGTTGTACTCTCTTTCGATTGCTTATTAATGAATGACTACTGGTTATGGTTCCACTTTGTTTTTCACTTATAATAATGATGAGTTATATCCTTTCTGACTAATATATAGTTGCGTATTCTGGATTTTATGCTTGTATTCATGTTGTTTCTTGCATGTGTAGGTGTCCATTCATGGAGATCATGGGGATCGTGATCTGCCAAGGCTGAGGAATGGGAACGATGTCTCTTCTATGGATCATAGCATTGGACTCCAGGTAGGCCTCCATCGTTGGTCTATTTATTCGCAATTAGGAACTTGTGCTGTAGCATTTGATGATTGTTGCTAGACCCGTGCTGGGCTAGTAGGGATCGCCTCTGTCCATAGAGGGGATTTACCTCCTCAACAATTTGGCGACTCCGCTGGGGATCGTCTAGTTTTGATTGTCTCGTTTTTATTGTCTTGTTTTGATTGTTTCGTGGTTTTCCTTGCTTGGTTAGCCTTCTGGGCTGGGTTATTTTGCTGTTTTTGCTTCTTGGTTTGCTTGGTTATCATTGATCTGCTTCTGGAGTAGTTATTTTTTATTTTTGGCTGAGGAACTCGGCTGGCGCGCTTTTTAGCTCGACATCCGCGCCAATTGGCGCATGTTTCTTTTGTATTGCCCATGCCAATTGCTTTCTGGTGCCAGTTACAACCTCACAGTCGCGCCACTCCTGTGAGGCATTAGGGTTCACTCAGTTTTAAGCTCTCTGGGTCTGGTCAGTGTTTTTCTTTTGGGTTTTTCGGCTACCTGAGTATGTTGGAGTCCTCTTTGACTGGGAGTTTTCCTTCGTCCTTTGGTTGTTTTCTTTTCTCCATCGATTTCACGTTTTAAGCCCTAGGGCATCTAGTGGCTTTATGTATCGAGCCCTCCTTGGGAGTTTTGGTGTTTTGTTAGTCCAGTCAATTCTCTTATTGCTCCTCCAAATTCTCTTAGTAGTTGTTCACCGTTTCGTTGCGATTTTTGGGTGATTTCTCCTTTCTTCATTCAAATTTCGTTTGGTCTTGCTTTGGGCCTAGATCACACGGTCCATTGGAACCTTTGAGACTTTCTCTTGGTTTTGAGAGACTTTGGTCGATTTGAGATCTGATTGTTTGTGCCATTCAGTGAAATTTGTTTGTTTTGCTCTCTCAATATCGTTTCTCAAATTTCTTCTCTTTTGTTTTCAGTTTTTTTAGTGCATCTAGCTATCAAACATTGAAAATTAAAAAAAAAATCTCTTTTGCTTTTGGTTGATTTGTGCAAATTGAAATTTTTTCGATTTTACTAGTAATTAGTGATTTGAATGAAATTTTTTTGATTCATTAGTTGCATTAGAGATATCATTGATTGTCTTCCGATCATTTTGTGTGTGTAAAAACTCTCAACTCTTCTGTAGCTAGTTTTCATCGAACAAAATGATGTACTGTGGCATGTAGCTTTGCATTTAGGAGTTTTTGAGACAACACATTCGTTAGGGCCTGAAAACTGAAACGTAATTGAAGATCAACTTTAAAATCTACTCAATTTACACTAAGGTAGCATTGAAATCTAACGAAACACATTTAGAGGTCTAGGCTAGAGACGTGTTCCAGCGTCTTTAAACCTAGTAGCTGTCGTTCGCCTTTTGGCTTTAGACAGCGCTAGTACGGACTTGTGCTCCCCGTACCGTCGCGTATATAAAGGGAGACCCCTCTAGGTTTCAATCCTTTATCCACAGGAAGCCGAGTCTGCCGCCCTATACCCGTGATACACCGAACACAGCATTCGGGGAGACTACCTGCACGTACGGAAAGTCCTTGGTCGATTTCTGTTTCATTATTGAAACCAATGTGTATATTGCAGTTCACGGATATTTGGTACACCCTTTGTGCCTAGTTTTTCCTGAGCAGTCATTTGGTCTTTTCTGACTCCCTAAACTTGAAAAGACCGTCAAGCGCTTGTCCTTTCACGCTTGTATCAACTCTGAAAGAGATAGAGTCATCTTTTTATCGTTTCTCGACTCTTAAAACATGAAATGGTAGAATTTCTTACTTTCCAATGTGGTAAAATTAATCGCCCACGATTACACACCCATTTAGACATTGCTTGTTGACCGTTTGATCGTGTGTCTTAACTCGTTTTCAGCTCGTGTGTGGTTTTGAGTTTGATGGCAACTTTTTCAGAGTTCACCAACCAAGGAATCCCCTCAGAAGGGAATCCTGGTCATTTTCCTCCTTTTGGAAATGTTGGTGCTCCTTACATGGCGACGTTGTCCCTTCCTGGGTTAACTGTTGGGTTGCTTGTTTGGTTGTTCTCAACCTCTGTAGTCCCGAATGTCTCCACTACTGTTCAATCAGTTCCTCCACCGGAACAACATCATGTTGATTCCAAGGTGGACCTCTCCCCTTCTTCGCCTATTTCTGCGTCCTCATCTTCTACTTCGCCTGGTGAAAGTCTGGATTCAAGTAACCAGGTGGCTAAGAAGAAGAAGAAGAAGACAAAGAAGAAGAAGTCCGATAAGCGAGAGGCTAAATGTACAGCTACTGCCTCTAAGAAATCTCCTCTTGATAGGCCCTCCAACCCTCCACGGAAAGTCAAGTTCCCTTGCATGTTGTGCATGGGAGACCATCTTCTTCGAGAATGCCCTGGCATTCCCAAGGTTCTCGAAGTATGGTCCAGCAGTCGTCCACCATTACCTTTGACTTCCGGGAGCAAGGTTGGGGGCACATCTTCAACTGCGACTAATAAGACTCCTAAAAAACAGGGTAAGCTCACCAATCCCTGTAAGTTGTGTGAAGGGCACCATGCCATTCACCTTTGTCCTTATATGGATGAAGCCAAGCGAGTCTTGGACAACCCGACTATTTCTACACCATGCCTCCCGGCTGGTTATAAACAGCTTTCTTTGAGTCTTCCACCTACTGATTCCATGATTGGCCAAGAGTAATCTTTGGTCAATCCCACTCCTCCGGAAATTCAAATTAAGGAATCCATTCCCGACAAACCATTGGTCGTGGGGTCGGTTGAGCTGGCCTCGTCTACGGTGCACCAGGTCTTTTCCAGGGAGAGTGGATTTCATAACCCTCATGTGCTTCTGGTTTCTTCAGATTCTTCGGACTTGGAGAAAGATTCTCCTGTCTCTTCACCTTCAGAAGTTGCTCCTCCACCTCCCGTGGTGGAGGTCCCAGAGGATATCCCTCCCACCTTCGAGATGGAGGTCACGGAGGGTGCTTCTTCTTCTGTAACATCAGGGGAAGACCTTCACATTTCGATGGTAGCCCCTCCGAGTAGTTTGGTTTCTTCCTTTGATTGGAGTCGATTTGCAGGATTTCGCCTTCCGTCTTATGTGCCTTTCGAGATCACAGTACAGGCTCTTGGTCTGGTTGTACCCAGCACCATTATAGACGAAGGTGCCTCTGTTATTATTCTATCCTCAACTACCTGGCAAGCTTTCGGTTCGCCGCCGCTTGCGCCCGTTACGCAGAATCTGTTGGCATTCAATAGAAGAACGAGTCAACCATTGGGGATCCTTCCAAGGTTACTTATTACTTTGGGAGGTAAAACCATCCATATGGACACGATGGTTGTTCCAGGCCCCTTGGATTTCAATCTGCTTTTGGGGCGCGATTACACCTATGCCATGGGAGCACTTGTCTCCTCCCTCTTTCGCATGATGTGCTTTCCACATGAAGGACGGATCGTGACCATTGATCAACTTGCGTTCTTTGGTCCTGATGTGGCCACTGGCCTGCCATCACCCCCTCCTGGTTTTTATCCACCCGTTGTATCTGCCCCACCGCAGGTCAACTATGTGGCTACCTACCCCGTGCCTGTACTCAGTGAAGATGCTGTCGTGCATAGTGTGCTGGGGGCATTGGGTCCTGATTTCCAAGATGTTGTTCTCCCATTTGGTGCAGAACTCTTGGAAGCCATGACTTCCTGTTCATCGTGACAAGTAGGTTCTTGGAGCATAGTTCGTCTTCGTGTGTCAAGCTCCTTAAAAAATGAAACCAGGTTCTAGGAGCACAGTTCGTTTTCTTGCGTCAAGCTCCTTAAAAAATGAAACAAGCCGGTCGGAGCAGAGTTCCTTGTCTTGTGTCAAGCTCCTTAAAAAATGAAACAAGGTGTTTAGAGGATAGTTCTTTTAGTGTGTCAACCTCGTTAAAATAATGAAACACGCGCATGTTCAATTCGATTTTTGTTTTGAACCTTCACTCCATTTTTCAATGGACTGAAGCTTGGGGGGCATGTACCTCGAATTGAGACACCATGCTGGGGGGCATGCCCGTTTTCCCTGTTTCCTAACATAGTTTGCATATCTATTGACATGTGTGCTTTTAAGCTTGTTTAAAAATAAAATTCAATTCCAAGCATAGTTTGCATGTGTGTGCTTTTAAGCTTGCGTAAAAATAAAATGTGTGATTAGATACATTGTGTGAACTTTTTCATTGGGTCGTTTGTTATGAAACTAATACATTAGATTACAATTGTATCGGACATTTGCATGACATATAAAAAACATCATCACATATAAAAGATCCATCTAGAAATAGCCATATGTATATATATATGTGTGTGTGTCGAAATGTTTGCACAATGTGCATCACTAGATCAAAAAATATACATAATCATCTTAAATACATCCGGAGACAATATGTCTCTCAAAAAATATGTGTGGTAAAAGCCCTAAGAGCCTAATCCGCATGGTGCTCATGATAACATGTAACTGCACACACTAAGCATCTCAGAAGTCGGTGGATTCGACTAGGTACTCCCACCGTATGTCGCTGGTACGCCATCGGTACATCCGCCAGCCGAGCATAGTCCGGGATCCCTCGGGAAATACCCTCAAGATTCTGGATCAACTCCTCCCCTCCTGTACCCTCTGCCTGAGGATCAGGGGTGAGAAGAGTCCTCCGCGCGATTGGAGACATACCGGCTGGTCTCTTAGGGCCCACATCTGCATACATATAAAATGTGTTAGGACGAATGTGTATTAACAAAAAAAATCATAAAACATAAAAATCAAAAGAGATGAGGTCATACCCAACTCCTCGTCCCATTCATCTCCTTTTGGCAGTGGGAGATCTGGGTCTCCAGTGAAATCAGTTCCTGCATATGGCCAATCCTCCACTACGATCAACTGGCGCCGTAACCACCCAAAAAACTCCGGCCTCTAGGACATCTGTTGGCCGCCTCCAGCTCTGGGCATTAGTGCTGCCTAGCGAGCCATTCTTGGCTCTCATGGAATCGGCTCAGCTACTATGGCCCCTCGGCCCTGGAAGATTGGTAATCATTCTAGAATAAATGATACCAGGATGGAACCGTAGCCAAACTGTTTCAGTTTGTCTTGCTTGCACTTCGTGAGCTGTCTCTTCATGTTTATTGTTACTGCTGTAGCCCAGTCAAACAATAGGGGACTCATGCACTCTGAGGCCAGCAGGAGTTGGGCCTTTGTGGCCTCGTGCGGTGCCTGCGACCCTGCAGCCCACGTGATGGTATGTAGGACTACCCTCAGTGCCAGATCGGGGATGTTGTGAATATCCACCTTTTTACTCCCTGATCCCATTTGTGCCCTTGGGCACACTCGTGCCATCACTTCCTCCATCTTCTCGCCAGATGGTCTGCTCCCAGTCAAGATGGGTATTGGACCTCTGTGAGACAGTTCGGTTATAAAGTACACATCGGAGACCTCCAGTTCCAATACCTAGTCTCGTAACTTGAACACTTGTTCCTATTCATCCCAAATATTGATCAGATACTGGAGGAGCTCGGGCTGAGCTCGTAAACAGGGTGTTAGGAAGAACTTCTTTAGCCCACAGTTTCTGAGGGCATTCATGCAAGCCTCATTTTCTATGGCCTGTTCATCCTCTTCTCCATGCTCTCTTTCTTTCCACTCAATCACCATTTTGCTTGATTTCCTGCATCCACATGGTCACAAACCCTTAATTAGATCTTTGTTAGGCTTCAAAACTCATTTAAATTGGTTAAAATCTCGAATTTTTAGGCGGAAATTTGGGTTCGGCCGCTGGCGCGGCTGTTTTGTGAATAGTCGTGCCAGGTGGCGCGAGGCCTTTACATGTAAAAGCCCACTGGCGCGGGTCCGTGCCCGATACCTGCGCCAATGAGCGCAGCCCTAAAAATTTAAAAAGTTGCCACAAGAGTCTGATACATGAGGGAAAACTATTAAAAAGAGGATTGAAATGAAGTACAGGGAAGCGCCTCTTACCTATAACAGACGAGAATCTGAATGGTAAACCGGATCTATCACAATCACCGTCAGACATTTGCACACCAAATGGACCACTGCTGCTTTTCACCAAGGTAAATAGTAAATGTAATTTTGTTTTTACCATTTTGGCATATTTATAACTTTTTCGACACAGGATAGGTTTTAAAAGTTATTTTTCTCAAATATTTTAATATGTTATGTCGAAAATGGGTTTTACACTCGCTTGGTATGTGCAGCAACAGGTTTGTTCGCGACTTTAACGGTGAAAACGAGTTGTATTTTATACTTTTTCGGACTCGGTAAATACACGAAAAAGTCACTTTGGAGTCATCTTTCAGCTCTTTTCTGACTCTCTAAACATGAAAAGATTGCCGAGGCCCTTGTCGTTTCGATCTCGTTAAAATGGACACGAATCGACATCTACCCAGTATATGTTTACCCCTTTTTCGGGCTGGGATAAATTGATTACGAAAAAGGAATACCCTAGCCTATCGCGACTAGGAGGTTTTCTTGGATATTGTTTTCTACCTTTTCGGATCTGAGGAACTATTTACGAAAAGGGACCTATGGAGTTTACTTTTCTGCTGTCTTTTCAAACTCTCTAAACATGAAAAGACGCCGAGTTCTCCCTTTGTCAGACTCGTTAAACCCTGATGACATCGGATCCAGTCGAAATGACGTTCTCCGAGTTCCTCCTTCCTAGGACTCGTTAAATGCACTAGGATGGATTTGCCCGAAGGGCGGACTTATATTACAAGCATATGTTATCCCCTTCAAGCTTGTTATCAAAAATAATTGGGGTACTCGCCAGAAATGGTGGGGGAAAAAATGGAACCATCATCATTGTCGCGTCGGCAGTATGTCGCTCTTGAACATGGCACTTGTCTGCATTCGTGTCGGGTTGGGGACATCTCATATCGTTTTTCACTTGCCTTTGCGGGTTTGGATAATCCTTTTTGACCTCTCCTCTGCTCATTGCCTCGTCACCATGACCTCTAATTCGTTGATGTCAAATACTTCCAAAACCACTATTCGTTCCGTTATATGTTCAAGAGAAGTTGGCCTCTGCAAATATCAACCTTCCTCTGATTCTCATATGATCCTGATTCACAACAAAAACATCATGTTCCTCTGTCTCGTGTCGATGATGTGGGAAACATTATGGCCCACCTTCGATCAAGGTCACTTCCTGTCGACTTCAGCTCATTATCCAGGAAGTTGATCTAGAGACTCCTTTATGGTACCTTGGAGCCTGCATGCCTCAATGGCAGGTTCGTCGCATTCGACGTGAGGTTTTCATCAATGGCCTCCGATCGAGTGATTCTGCGGGTGTTCGACGCTAACTCATTGATTCACATGCCATAGATTGTACCTGTAGTACCTTGAGGACCATTATCATTACTGGTGGTTCCTCTCGCGTCTGTTAACAACTTTCATCATTGGCAGGAATCGAGATGATGTTCTTGCATGTTATACTGACTTTGACTCACATATTCGCATGCTTCGACTTGTACTTGTTTGGGTCGAGATGAAGCGAAAGCGCAAGACCACGGATTGTGTCTGTTGTAATCCGAGCTACGATATTGTGGTTATTATGATTATTTACATGATTCATTCAATGGATGAACGACCACACCTAATTCTGTTATTGATCCTTGTGGATAGGTAACGGAAATGCCACAGATACGGGTAATAGTCTACTACTGTTTTGGATGGCTACTTGTACCACATATACATCATGTACTTGAGATATCAGTTGTGTCTTTCTGCGCAGGTTTTCCGACGGCGGGCCTTCAGTTGGACATGTTCTCGTAAAGCATTTCACCCCTCTCTCTCTCGGGCCTCATGCTTTAGGGGGCATCTGTTACACAGTAATTTGTCACCGTCCCTACCATTCCCCGTCCCGCACATTGGAGGGCCCATTTTGTGACCTGTGAACAATGTCATGCCTTGAAACCATTATCATTGCATTCCTCTAAACATGAGCTTCAATTGCCCTGAAGACATCTCCTTGCAGAAAACCATAAAACATCCCTTTTTGCATTGGCGCGAGTAGACAGTTCATCACTCGCGCCAATGAGGAAAATCCTACAAAGAGGCCGCGCCAACTGGCGCTCTGTCCCAGACTCGCAGTCGCGCCAGCCAATTTAAGGAGTGTTTTTTAAATAAGAATGGCGGAAGTTTCGTTTCAACAGACTCAGAAACTGTTACCTATCTTGAGTTGGGAGGTTTGGCTCCAGGAGTTCCATGAAAGGGAAGTGGTTTGCCACCTCTCATGGAAGCTTCCTTGATGATAGGGCCAATCCCACAATTATAGGGATCCCAACTCCTCTTCCTCCATCTATAAAAGCTTGCTCATTGCCATTTGCAAGCTAGTCTTGAAGTGCCTAAGCTTTGAATCTCCAAAATTCCCAAGAGCCTTCATGTTGCAAGAGCCCTCATTCTTCCCTTAAGGCCGACTCAAGCAAGAAGACTATCGTCGAGAGACTCTAGGAGAGGCTTGTCCCATCCCTGACAGGCTTTGCGAGACGTGAACGACTGGAGACCCTTCCGAAGGAGACCTCAGCGTCAGAACATTGGTTGTACTCTCTTTCGATTGCTTATTAATGAATGACTACTGGTTATGGTTCCACTTTGTTTTTCACTTATAATAATGATGAGTTATATCCTTTCTGACTAATATATAGTTGTATGCTAGTTTTATGCTTGTATTCGTGTTGTTTCTTGCATGTGCGGTGTCCTTTCACGGAGATAAAGCGGGATCGTGATTTGCCAGAGTTGAGGAACGAACACGGTCTCTTCTACGGATGCTGGCATTGGACTCCAGGTAGGCCTCCATCGTTGGTCTATTTATTCGCAATTAGGAACTTGCGCTGTAGCATTTGATGATTGTTGCTAGACCCGTGCTGGGCTAGTAGGGATCGCCTCTGTCCGCAGAGGGGATTTACCTCCTCAACACATACCCTAATTTGTTTCAAGAAGCATGATTAAACATTGAGGACAATGTTTTGCTCAAGGGGGGGAGATGTAATAACCCTGGGCATATTGGCATTTTCGTTTACTGGCATTTACACTTCCGTTTTACTTTTACATACTTCATAAAAAAATGTTGTGGTTTGAGTTTGGTAGAAGAATATGGAAAGAATACTATAATTATTTTAGGATTTTGTTAATCCTATTTAGTTAAGGAAAGAAGGCGGAAATGAGTTGAAAGAGGATCTTGGCTTCCAGGTAGTTAGAAAAAAAATTACTTCATCCCAAGAAGGGAAATGAGAAAAGGAAAAAAGAAATATAATCCTAAACAGGACACTGTCAAGAGAAGGCGGTACGTTGTTGAGAAGAGTTGTCCTGATCTGGTAGTAGCCAGTGGGAACTCTGCACAAGAACAATGTGGACTCGACTGGAGTCTCGAGGTCCTGGTTTGGTAATGTTTTAAACTACTCCGGAAGTCGAGAGGCGATTGGGGAGGCTTGGACGTGATAGCCATTCTCGTTCCATGCAAACACATTATACCATTACCCATGAATAATGTTAGCCATTGTCTAAGTCATGATGTGAGTAGAAATAGCAGAAAAATCTAGATGGTTGGTGTTATGATAGGTGTTACCGAAACATTATAACCAAGGTATGTTAATCACTGAGTATTACTTGTCGAATCACCATAGACCCTAGACTTAACACATTACTTACAACATGTACCGGGTGCATATCTTATGACTATAAATTAACATGAGTCACGTGATATAGTGTTAACAATATTTTATTATTCTAAAACAACTTGGTAAAAAAAAAAATATTTGTCTTTATTTACTATTACTAACTTTGTGGGAAAGCACTGTTACATTAAATTTAAATAATAATGCTAAATACCTTTTTTTTCTTAAAATTAAGAAAAAATGTAGTATTTTTTTTTTCTTTTCTTAAAATTAAGAAAAGCTGTAACATTTTAATTATAATACATAGATAAAAGGCTACATGAAAAGGCATTCTCTCTTATGATTATATAAAAATCAAATTTTTTAATATTTAAGTTAATAGTAAAAATGTATAAACAACTTAGATGGACAAAATACTTCCTAAAATTGTTTCCAACTCTACCCTTGTGGCTCGCAAGAGTTTTCCAAAGAATGTGATGGTGATGTTCTCTATGAAAAGTGTGTTGCGTACATACGACGAAAGAAAACGTTGAAGACGAAAATACATGGGAGGAGGAGGACCAACTGTCTGTCAAACGCTGTGAGTTGGATTGAGAAAATAGATCGGGAAAAACGAAAGAGGGAGCGATTAACAACAAATACTTTGAAAGTTGAGTGGGGAAGAGGGGAATTGTTTGTTTTCAGAGGGTTATGCCATGGGTGGTGGTGGTATTTACCACAAAGATAATATTTGGCATCTTCAATGCGAACAGCTCACAGGCCTGAGAGGATGTTAGACTCTCTGAAAACAAACAACGCCCCTCTGCCCCACTCAAATCTCAAAGTATTTGTTTACCAACTTAATGGCTCCCTCTTTGTTTTGCTCGCATCTATTTTTGATGCTCCAGCCCACAGCGTAACAGATTGGTTGAGTAGTAGGGCAGAGGGGCGGTGGGTAAAACGAAAGACGAAGAGATTGACAAAGACTTTGAGAGTTGAGTGGGTAGAGGGCCATTGTTTGTTTTTTGAGAGAGTCTAACAACATGGCAGGCTTGTGAGCTGTTCGCATTGAAGATGCCAAATATTATCTTTGTGGTAAAGACCACCACCATCACCGCTCTCTAAAAACAAACAACGCCCCTCTGAAGGTCTTTGTCAATCGCATCGTCTTTCGTTTTACCCACTGCCCCTGTGAGTTTTTCGCATTGAAGATGCCAAATATTATCTGTGTTTGTGGTAAAGACCACCACCCACCATGGGGTAGCTCTGTACGAATAGATGTTAGACTCTGTGAACCAATCTGTTCGATAAGGAATGCAGATTTGTGACATGAAGGGATGCAGATGTATTACGAGAATGGTCAGTGGTGGTCTCGTCTTCCACAAGATGGAAAAAAGTTGACAGAATCTTTATTGGAGGTCTGGTCTTGAATCACATCTAGACAGGAAGAATTGGTCAGTAGAATTGGACAGTTGAGTGGGTAGGGCGCAATTGGACAATGGCATCATGGTTTAAAGTTGTCTTTTATTAAATTGTTAAAATCTTGTCATTCCTATCTATTTGGAAGTTGTTTCACAAAGGAATTTTGAATGGTAATATTCTCTTTTTAAAAATTGAGAAAGAGAAAAATTAATCATAAATTAATTGTCAAATGAGTAATGTTTTTTATACTAGGGTAGATCCATCTTAATTCTTGACCTATTAAACATTCTAGGGATCCAATTTCTTGAAGTACAAATCTCTTTTTGGACTGCAAAACTTGAGGAAAGGTGTGCACCTCGAGAGATTTGATCCCTATTGATGCTTAATAGATTGAGAGTTAAGATAGATCTCGGAGAGATTTGATCCCTCTCGATGCTTAATAGATCTGGAGTTAAGATAGATATACGAGATATTTGATCCTTCTCGATGCTTAATAGATCCAGAGTTTGAGTTGTGCATGGCCACAAAAAATATGTTGATGAACATATAATTAATGTGCTCATTTTAAATATATTAAATATGTTTAAGATTATACATGTACGATTATATATTACTACAATAAAAATAAGAAGTTATAATAATGTTAAATGTGTTAGTCATCAGTATTTTTCACTATCTTTAGATGAATATAGGATGGTTATAGTTTTCTGAAAACAACATTCCTTGAATATTGTGAATTTCAGAAATCTCACTGCCTTCATTATCCTTATAAATTTTTTTTCACTATTCCTCAGTTTACCATCTCAAGGTCACCCTATTGCTCCTGAAAGACTCCTTATGGGCTTATGCCTCTCATCTTCATCCTTATTTCCTGACTATAACCTCATTTCTCTGTTTTCCCTTGTCAAATAGACTCCATCCTTCCTCTAGGGTTTCCTAGTGTTGACTCATCCCCATGTCCCTTTGGGCCTAATAACCCATAACAATACTCTATTTTCATCTAAAGATCTCCAAGTCAAATTTCTGTCAAAATTAGGTCAAAGAACACCCCCACTAGGTCATTAGGGTTTTTACATTGTTTAAGGTCATCCTTGGATGTTTCAGGCACTGCTTTTCCTTTGCTAGAATCCGGCTTAGATGGAATATAATGTCAAGACATGGTTATTCAATAAGGACCTAAAATATCCAAAGAAGTTTGCCTTATCAGTTCAAGACCTGCAAATGAGAAAAACGGAAAAGGTTCAACACTTCTGCAGGAGTGTTAAAAGATTTATCAGCAAAAGGTACTGATGAGGTAGATTATCTACTCCTGAATTAAAACAACTTACTGCAATGGAAAGAGGAAACACTTGTTCTTATAGATTACTAGGGTTATGAACTTGATAGTCCAGTTGAGTGCCAAAACAATGATCACTTGCTGAAAATGACATGGAGGAAGCCCACAAGGCCAAACATGAAGAAAATATATTACAGACTATTAATGAGATTTGGAAAAGTGTAAGGTGAACTGGACAGGAATGAATGAACTTGAAAGGGCTATAGAGAACTCAGAAGACAACATCGATGATTGCTGTAAAGATTGCAAACACTTAGGGTTTTGGAAAAGATGGCTAGAGAAGGTGGAAAAGATAAGTTAAACTTAATGGTGGAAACAAGAGAGGATTTTGAAGATGTTGCTATGTGTAATCATCCTAAAGTTGTCAAAATAAACTTGTCATGCCTCAATGATCAAAGGAAATGCCAATTCAATGTTTTCAGTCACCTGCAAGGCAAAAAAGTGTAAAAGGGTTAGTGAGAAAGGAAAAAGGATTTTTTGACATTAGAAAGTGGCTTGTTCAAATTAAATCAAACGTCCATTTGCCTATAAAGCCCATCTAACATTTCAAAAGAATCATTGTTGCCTTGCAAAGCATCAGAAGCATTCAGAGGAGAAGAGTTTGTGAGTTTTCAAGCAAAATTTGGGAAAATTTGCTCAGCACTGTGCGTTTAGCTTAGCGCTGCGTGCCTGGGAGTGGGCGCTGCGCGTTTAGCTTGGCCTTGCACGCTTGGGAGTGGGCGCTGCACCCTTGGCATTTTTCCTTGTTCATTTTCTGAAGGCGCTGCGCGCCTGGGAGGCGGCGTTGCGCGCTGGGAGCGACGCTACGCTCTTATCCGACAAGACCCTCTACTCATTCTCTTGGCATTGCACACTCAGAACTGGCGCTGTGCGCTTAGGCCTAGTGTTGCGCCCTCAGCCCTGCTGCTGCACGCTTGGACAGAAGGGGTTTTAAAGTCTTGTAACCACCCAAATCAAATCAAAACTCCTTTAAATATTTTCTCAAGTCTTATAAGGCACTGGTAAGAGGTAAGTACATGACATGAGCTCATCTTCAAGCTATGTTGGTCATCATTTAATGAATGGAATGAAACCCTAAATCAAACCCTAGGTTTTCAGCTGAAATCACTGTTTTCCATTTCTTCATCCTCCTTTTAGAAAATCAGTGATAAGACAGGGAAATTGCACTGTTTGAGGGTTGCCATTTATCTTTCTTGTCTCAAGATCCACTCCCTTAATTCTCGCTCATTCCATTCATTTGCAAAACTACCATTTCATACCATCCCTTCACCTCATTTCACATCAGCCTAAGGGTTTCTAAAACATATTTTTCAACATGTCAGAGGGTGAAGACAGTGGTGGCGAGGCCGAAATGCCAAGGAGGCATGATCATAAAGGAGGAAAGATAAACATATTTGAACCCCTCAATACAAGAGAACTCATGGCATCTTCTCTTACTATTTCCTACTTCAAACATGTGGGCTTCTTTGGTTTTTGTGAGAAGGTGTAGCAAGTACAAAAACACCCTGAGCTAACAAGAATATTTATTATCAATTTGCATGAAAAACAAGTTAATCTTGCTAGAGTTACATTTGAGATGTCCACTGATGCTATTGCTGCAGCTACTGGGATACCAAGCGTGGGAGAAAAGTGGTTCAAGCAAGAAAACCTAGACATGAGTTACTTTGAACCCTACCTAAAGCCTAGGTATAAAGATCACCACAAGTCCATATTCCCATTTTCTCATTTTCTTGATAGATATGCACCTATGATGAGGATCATTATGAAGTATTTCACATGTGAGGGAAATTCTCCCGCATCTAATCATACCACATCAGGCTTCTTATGCATTTTACTAGAGTGAGGATGTTGCATATACTATATTACCTCTTTCGGAGCATTGACAAAATGGCCTACATAGAACAAAAGAGATATTATCCTGAGAAAATGCAGAGCTTATTTCACCACTCACTCATCAAGATGGTGGTTATGCACCAGCTACAGCAGAAAGGCATTCCATGAGAGACCTTCATTTCCAATGAGGCTTTCACTACTCCACATGGCCATCATCAGCAAGAAATTCCTTCATCTTCTCATCCTCCCATTCCTACTTCTCCATCATATCCCACTACTCATGCATCACCATCAACTCACATTCCTTCACCCTATGATGACCCTTCCACATCACCATCTACTCACATTCCTTCACCTCATGATGATCCTCCTTCATCACCTTTTCACAATCCTTCACCATCATCGCTTGATACCAGAGCATCCAGTAGTGAAGAGAGTAGTGAGACAGATGACATTGAGATGGTTGACATAGAGCCTTTTCCTTTGACCTATCAAAGAGGCCATAGGTAGGTGTTTGCTCCATAGATTGTGGAAGGGGCCCTGCCTTCTACATCAACAAAACAAGTTGATAAGGGTAAAGGAAAGGTTGCAGAGCAGGTCATTGTTGAAGAGGATGATACACATGAAACAGAACAAGAGTTTCAAATTATTGACCTTAAAGATGATGATGAGGAGAGGATAAAAAATATGCTTCTGAAAAGCAAGGATGCCAATATTAGTGAGCTACAATCTAATCTTGGTAGGGCTAACAATGTGATCAATTTCCTTGAGTTAGAAAACCAACAATTAGAGACAGAGAAAGCCATTAGTGAGGTCAGGGAAATTAGAGCCCAGAAAGAGGCCAGAAAGGCCAAGGCTATGCTAGATGAGACCTTGGGCACTCTTGATGACAGTGAGTATGAGGAAGAACAACTTCCTAGGAAGAGGCCAAGGAAAATTGGGTTGAAGAAGGCTTTGGCTCAGGAAAGAGAGAAAAAGATAGAATTGGTAGAGCAGCTCACTCCAAGTGAGCTTCTTGCCATAGAGATCAGCTATGATAGAGAATATTGTCTTGAGAGGGTAAACTTGCACCTAGAGGGTCAACTTGAGAAGGAAAAAAGAGACATTGACATGCAGAAGAAAATGGCAAAGCATTATGCCATGAGAAACATGATTGTAAGGGCCAAGCTCAAAAGAGCCCTTACAAAGATTCAAGCCCTAAATAAGGAAAATGAGAAGGAAAATTTGAATATCCTTTCTGATGTATCCCTCCAAGCATCCAAATCATGATCAGCAAGTTAAATTCCAAATTTTGGCACTTGGTGCAAATTTTTATTTTTGATAGTTTCGTTAGCAGAAAAAGGGCCAAACACACAGTGCCACTGGCACTACGCTCTTTTTTGGGGCACTCAAATGGAAAAAAATCAACATTTTCATGTTCCTCATGCTAAGGACATCATCCTTAGAAAATTTCAGGTTATTTGGAGCAGCTGGTCCATCAAAAGGGCCAAAAACCACCTAAAAAACACCTTTCTGCCCTCTTTTCAGCACTGGCACTGCATGCTGAGCAGTCTTGGAAGAAATGGTTTTTGACTGAGAAAATGGGAACCAATCTAGAAATTGAAGGCAGATCTGGAAACCAGACAATACAGGCTTTCCATTCGGCTATCATGGAGCTCATTTGGCCACCGGGAAGGCCTCCAAAACTCAGTTGCAAAATAGGTTATTTTTCCAGTTTTGGCATTGCGTCTCTGGCCTGGCGCCGCGTCCCTATACCTTGGAGCTGTGCCCTTGCTAGGAGTTATTGCAAAAGATATTTTGAGGCCTTAAATTCAACGTTTTCTCCAAATTAGCTCAAATAGTTATGTTAGAAGTTATTTTTTCCATAAATGAGTTTATATATTTTTGCCTTGGGCCTTGCATGGTCTTAAAGGTCAAAGTGCCTTAAATGTGTAATTAATGACTTCTAAAACCCTAGCTAGGTTTCACTTCATCATGTTGCAGTTAAATACTTCATGTAAGGCTTCATAATGTGGTTGGTTTTTGAGATTAAAACCTCATATACTTTGAGTTGTAGAGAGTTTTTGGCTTTGGAGCTTTCTATCTGTCTTGGACTGAATATCAATGTAGCAAGCACATTCACATGATTCATGGACTTTGTTAAATGGTGATGTTGTCCTAAATTTGTAATTTTTTTCCTTTTGTTTCCATATTGTTCATATTTTCCCTCATGATAGAGTAGAAAATTTAGGTTAAGATATGTTGTTCAGAGGCACCTTAATTCTGTCTGCTTTCTGTCGTTTAATGTTTTCCTCTGCTAGGTCTAATTAGAGAATTCTAAATTTCTCTCTAGTTCCACTTAGCTTGTTTTCCTTGAAAATTATTTAATGGAGTCAAGCCAAAGAAGTTTATGGTATGCCCTATCCTTTGGTGTAGCTTAAAACATTGTTTTTAAGGCCTTTTCGTTGAAGTTTTCTAATTAGGGTTTGGCTGAAGAAGTTTATGGTTTGTTGTGTCCTTTCTTCATCTCAGATCTAATCATTCCATAAAAATATCTAGAAGATACAAATACATTTCAGATCTAGATTCCCTTCTTCATCATTTTCTTCATTGGTGCATCATACATTCAGATCTATCATTCAACTGTAACCCTTTCCATTCAGATATCCTTCAGAGAGAAGTATTCATTCTAGCTTTGAATTCTTGCCCCCAATTTCACAATGAATTTCTTCTCCTTATATAGGTTTACCCTTTATCAATACCATGAGCCAAAACCATATTACTTTCGATGGTATTCCTGGACAGGGTCACATAGACGAATCATTACTCAATACAATGGGTCAATACCATGGTGGTTACCCCTAGTTTTAGATATTTAGAGCGCTTTTTCCCATACGTGACTTGGCACGTTATTTCCCGCGTGCATACGCTACTTTGTCTAGACAAATCCACGTATGCCTTGAGACATACTCTTTTCATCATGTTCTGGCACATACTGACATTCCTTCCATCATTACCTTCTGTACTCATTGTATATACATCAGATTTACATCATTTAACAAGTTCATCAAGACATATTCCATCAGGGACAACTTCATCAAGTAGGTTGCAATCATCTTCATCAAGTGGGTTGCCATCAAGGACAACACTCAGCATCATATTGCCAACAATCTCCCCCTTTGGACTTGATGGCAACCACGATGGTGTTTGATCACCACAACAGATAGATACATTAAGAATACAATGACTCCATGTCACTCTCCCCATTCTTTGACACCATTCTTTCCCTTTATTCAAACACCATGTCACTCTCCCCCTTTGACATCAAGGGCAAAGGGCGGATCAAAACCAACACAAGGTTTTTCTCCTCATGTAGAAGGAAGCGCTCTGCAGATCTGATGTGCACTGAAGTTACCATGCTCCCCCTGAGTTCATGCTGAAAGTTCAAACATATTTTTCAATGAAGTACATGACTCTATGACCTTCCTATCACCAAGGACTCATACATACATCAGAGATCCAACCAAGTGGATTTACATAAGAGACTCAAATACCCAACCAAGTGGGTTTACACATCTCAACTAAACTACCCAACCAAGTGGGTTTACAAATTTTGACAAGTCCTCACATGGCTGAATATTACAATTTTACATCATGGGTCTCAACAAGACCTTTTTATCAATTTACAAGTATGACTTTTTATGAATATAACCAGAAAGACCTCAAGAGAGAGATCATATTGCAGAACCATAATAATGCCAACAATGCATTATACTCAGCAAGGCTAATGCTCCCCCTGAAAATGTGCATCCAAGTATCCTTTCCATATGACGAAGGCTTCTCCTTAACTTGTGCAACCTGAAGCTCTTTCAACAGCAAGTTATCAGCAACAATCTCTGCATGATCTGTCCTAATCTCTGAATCATAAAACTTCCATCTCATCCATGTGTGAAAGCAAAGAATATTCTTCATCAAATAAGAAATCCGGGCTCATCCATAATCTTCAACGTAAGAAACCATGTATCATTTCATTAGCATGAGTATAACCAGAATAATGCTAACAGTACAATCATTAGCAGTCAGACTGATGCTCCCCCTGAATTTCTGCTCCTGATCTTCAGCTGTCATCCCAATTCTCTTATCATCAATGCATACGCGTCTGTGTCTGCTGGAACTCGCGTGTATACGCGGATTTAGTTCACTGAACCCGCGTATGGAAAGCGAATTATAGAAAATTTCACATTCCTCCATCTCCCCCTGAATTTGTCCTTCCTGTACCTGTCTTCTTCATGTCAGATGCTCTGTCAGCAATAATCATAACCAGATTTTCCAAATCAACCATGAGAATCATCATACATCGCTCCCCCTGTGACGATACATTACTAAGCTCCATGATGTATCTCACATCACTTCTGCAGTCATTAAGAGAAGTAAGCTTCAGAAGCGGATGACTGCAGTAGGGTCAATATTCCCTATGTTTTTGACCGGTCCTCCTTCTTTTTCCAACTTTGCTTGAGCTTTCTTATTGTGTGTTGGAAGTTCTCCAATTTCTCAGATCTATTCATCCGGCATTCTTTTTCTACATGTCCATACTTGTTACAAGCATAACATCGTGCATGACCAGAAAAATAAGCATAAGGATCATAATGAGTTTTTCTATTCTTCCTTCTATTGCAATCAGCTGCTTTATGACCATACTTGTTACATGAAAAAAAATATCCCTGGAAGAAACTAGAGTACCTTTCTATGTAGGATCTGTTTGTTTGTGGCTGAAACAATCTGCTTCTGCAATTGGCTGCAACATGTCCATGATTATGACATTTAAAGCATTCAACATTATTGAATGATTTCCTTTGAGAATTCATCATTGTCGGTTGACCTTTTGTTTCTTTCAACACTTCAGATTTTGCATTGATGTCCTTTGATTCTTTAGCACCTCCCTGTGAACTAGATTCTCCTTTGACCATTTCATGAAAACCCAGACCAAGTTTAATAGAAGGAGACCTTTGACTACTAAGAATATTGTCCAGAATCTTAGTACTATCTTGATACCTCAAGAGTTTTTCTTTTTCTTCTAATTTACCTTTGAGAATGTTTACCTCAACCTCCAAGCTTTGGCATTGCTTCTTCATACTTTCTTCGATCCTTTTTCCTTCTTCTACTTGATCATTCAGTTTCAAGATTTCTTTTTTCAGCCCATTTTCTTGTTCTTCAAATGCTTGTAGAAGTTCTTCATTCTCCTTATACAATTCTTCTTTGACAGAGATGATTTTTGCTTCAAGTTCTTCATTTTTCTTATTTGATTTTTCCAGATTTTCTTTGAGAGAGATGATTTCAGCTTCAAGGCTTTTACTTCGATTGGTTACTTCATCCTGCATTCTTTGATGTATTTCTATCTGTCCCTTCATTTTAGAGATCATCTCATTGTAGATAACTTCTTGCTTATTAGATGCTTTTTGTTGTTCTTAAAATTTATTCTTGAGGGTTTCTTCTAGATCCATAACACTTCTTTCACTGTCTTCATCATTACATGTACAGGTAAGTGAGATACAAGAACAACGATCGATACTATTTCATCTTCTTCATTTTAAAGTTTATTTGCATTTCTTTGAGATATCTCCTTTCTTTGAGTATCCTTCTTCTTTCTATATAAGGACATTTAGCAGCATAATGACCAACTCTTCCACAACCAAAACATTTGAAGGGGAGCTTACCTTTGAATCTTCCAGTTCCGAGTTGGAGTTTTCTCACAAAATTTGCTTCTTCTTCTTCTTATATATAATTTGATTCCTTGACATCTTTCTTTTCTTTTCCTTTTGCACATGCCTTAAAAGCAGCTTCTTTAATTTGGGAGGGACCTCCTTGTCTCATTTCATAAGCAGTTAGGATACCATGCAATTGAACAATAGTAAGAGTTTGCAGATCTTGCCTTTCTTCAATAGCTGCTACTTTTGACTCAAATTTTGAAGTCAAAGATCTTAAGACTTTTTCAACAAGAGTAGTATCAGTTATGGTTTCACCCAAACTTCTCATACGATTCAAAATATCATCTAGACGTAAAAAGAAACTAGCAATACTCTCATCACTATGCATGTTCAAATTTTCATATTCAATTATGAGGGTTTGGAGTTTGGCACTTTTTACCTTTGTATCTGCTTCATAGCTTAGGATGATTTTGTCCCATATTTATTTTTCTGAATTTAGCTGCATCACTTTAGAAAATTCTGGTTCAGACATGCTTCCTAACAAGACATTGACTGCTTTGGCATTGATTTCATACTTCTTCCTTTCTGCTGCATCAGTAGGAATACTTGCTAGATATTGATAACCTTCTTCCACGATTGCCCATACTTCTGCACCAAGACTTTGCAGATATGCTTTTGTTCGTATCTTCTAGAATAACAGATGATCTCCATTGAATAGAGGTGGCCTTATAGACATTACTCCTTCATGACTTCCCATTTCGACGGATCTCCTTCAAGCGATCAAGCTTCTGCAGAAGGACCTGCTCCGATACCAATTGTTGGGAAAAATACTGGGAGGGGGGGGGGGTGAATCAGTATTTAGGCATTACTCAAATTTTTTTACTTTTTCTTACTCTAAAACCCATACGCTACTTTTCTGAAGCCAACTAGCGTATACACGCGGATATCCTTCATAAAACTCGCGTATACACAGAGATATAATTATGCCATTAATTCTTCAATTATATCATTCCATCATTCATTCATTAGATATTCAATAAACAGTAAACATGTACAGTAAGAATAGAGTAATTCATCACACATAAGCAACACACATGAACACCAGGATTTTAGGTGGAAACCCAAGTCGGGAGAAAACCACCGCTGTCATTGTCTCAGCCTTCAATATTTTATTATAGAGAAAACATCTTACAACATATGTGCTGGCGCAGCCTCCTACCAGCACGCAGGCACCCACCTGCGCTCGTTTACCAGCCTCTCCTGGAAGGGAGCTACGACCCCCTGCTCTCGTTTACCGGCCTCACTGGAAGGGAGGCCGACCCCTTGATCATTTACCAGCCTCACCTGGAAGGGAGCTACAACCCCCTGATTGAAGGCTACAACCCTCAGCACCTCTATGGACCACGTTTCATCAATTTTCACACTGGATCCAAAGCTTCCTTTAGAACACAACTTGCAGGCCACCTTTCATCATATTTTCAGACTGGACCCACTCCATACATTAAAGCTCAATCATACATTAAAACTGATACATATTAATTCAGCTAACCCAGACAAATAGCAGTAGCACAGCAGAAAAGATCAGACATTTCATACTCATACTTCAGAAAACCCTAGTTCTTCATACGCGCTTTCCTTTCACTGATCCTGCGTGTATACGCGCCTTCGTCCATACAAATCCGCATATAATTCTGTACAAATTACAGAGCTAATTTTACTTCCCATACGCGCTTTCTCTTCAGCAAACCCGTGTATATACACGCTTACTCTTCAGCAAACCCGCGTATAGTTCTTCAGACATTTAGGTCATTGCAATTCTTTAGATCAGATACATTACTTAGATTTAACCCGCAACGGACAGATGTTCGCCTCATCTCGGATGCAATCATTCCATAAACGGATACGAAGATACAAATACATTTCAGATCTAGATTCCCTTCTTCATCATTTTCTTCATTGGTGCATCATACATTCGGATCTATCATTCAACTGTAACCCTTTCCATTCAGATAGGCATAAGAGAGAAGTATTCATTTAAGCTCAGACTTCTTGCACACATTTGCACAATGAATTTCTTCTCCTTATATAGGTTTACCCTTTATCAATACCATGAGCCAAAACCACATTAATTTCGATGGTATTCCTGGACGGAGTCACATAGACGAATCATTACTCAATACAATGGGTCGATACCATGGTGGTTACCCCTGGTTTTACATATTTAGAGCACTTTTTCCCATACGCGACTTGGCACATTATTTCCCACGTGCATACGCTACTTTGTCTAGACAAACCCGCGTATGCCTTGAGACCTACTCTTTTCATCATGTTCTGGCACATACTGACATTCCTTCCATTATTACCTTCTGCACTCATTGTAGATACATAATATTTACATCATTTAACAAGATCATCAAGACATATTCCATCAAGGACAACTTCATCAAATAGGTTGCCATCATCTTCATCAAGTGGGTTGCCATCAAGGACAACACTCAACATCATATTGCCAACAAGCTTTAGTATAAGTTCAAAAAATATGTTTTAGTAGAACTCCATAAAGACACAAGGAAAATATAAAGTGCAAAAATCATAATAAAAACCACAATTCAAAATATGATGAGGAGGATAGTAAAAAAACTAGGGCAGGGGAATAGATCCCTCATCTCTGATGGTGTTAGACTCTAGATGTATATAATGCATGAATCCAGTGGTTGCTAAGAGCCCTTTCTTACACAAAGAGTTTGTTGTCCCGTTTTCCTCCCAGAAGACATACTGGAAAGAGATCGATGTAAAAGACCTCCTTAAAAGTTTTATCTGTGATATCCATGTAGTGAGATGGGGAGGAGAGAAGTCTGAATTTTTTGTCATCCCCTCGATAAGTACCTGTGAGTCCCCATATACATTTAAGGAATCGATTGACAAATTTCTGGAAAACCAAAGAAGTCCCCAGAGAAGCATGACTTCTACCCTCGTGTTAGTGCCATGGCCACCATTCCAATGTATCTTACAATGATAATTATGATCCACATGAAGCCATGCACCACAACCACAATTTTTTCTCTGAGAAGAACCATCAACGTACCCGGCCGGGTAGTGCAAGGGGTGAGGAAGAAATTTGTACGAATGGTATGGAATAGGTTGAGAGGGATTATTTATATTCTCCAACCATAACATAATTTTATGAATTATTAGATGAGTGGAAATCAGAAATCCCTCACAAATGTGTCCATTTCTAGCACTCCAAATTTCCCAAAATATATAAAGCGGAGTAGCCTGCAATTTTCCACCTCCAGCCAACCACCATTGAATACATTTTTCAATGGGAAAAAAATATCCTATAAGACAAATTCAAAGAAGAGAAAATACCATCCCAGACCATGATATAAATAGGGAATTCCAAAAAAGACAGACATTAATTTCAGGAGAAACCCTAGTGCACATTGGCCATCTCCCAGGCCCATATAAACCCCTCTTAACAAGGTTCTCCCGAGTAAGAGTTTTGTTCCTCTAGACCAACCAGACATAAAGAATAATATTTATAGGAACATCAAGTTGACATACCTTTTAGAACCAACAAGAATGATAAAGATCTCGTAAAGTGTGAATAAGATACCTGTAAGTGTCCGCCACCTCCACAATCTTAGACCAAATTTTGCTGGCCTAGATAATATGGCCCCCCTCCTCAGATCTATATAGGCCTGCATTTCTAAGGATATGAATGTAGGCCTTCCATTTCATAGCATTTTTTCCTTCCAAACCCATCTCCCTTTCTAGCTTCAAAACAGGAAAACTCCCATACCAACCAGAAATGGCTTGTTGTGAAAGAAAAATACCACAAGAGTGTAAACATCGAACAAGGCTTTCATTTAAAGAAAGTGCAACTCCCATGCCCTGAATTCTATCAATACCAATGATGATATGATTCCCCCTACCAAAATGCCAACTAATTCTCTTCAAAAATAGATCCTTAAATTTATGGAAGCATCTCCAAGTGTAATATCCAAATTTGATGTCGAGAGGGACCGACCTAATCCAATCCGTAGCCCTTTTCTTGTGCAGATATGTTGATGAAATGATATCCCTCCATATCCCTTCCTTAAAAAGTCCTCGCCACAGGGATTTAATAGTGAGGGTGCATCCGAATATTTTAATATCTAAAATTCCCTATCCACCTTGCTCCTTTGGAATAGTGGTATTATCCCATTTTATGAGATGAAATTTCTAAATTGTGTCCGGACCTATCTAGATAAAATGTGCCATGATGCTTTTGATTTTATTTATGATGGACATAGGGAGGATGTATAGATGCACCCAGTACACTACCAGCTATTTTAGAACATCTTGTGGCAGAATGTATCTACCACCAATGGTCAGGCATTGGTGTTCCCATCCATTAAGTTTGCATCTGCATTTATCAATTAGCCAAAGCCAATTTTCACACTTGTAGTTATTGGGCTTGAGTCTAAAGCCAAAGTAACAAATACCGTCACTTAAAGGCCTAGATTGGAAATTAAACAAATGGACAATATCATTGATTTCCCCATGATCGCCAGATGAGTGCAGAATGTAATACTTTCCTTCATTTTCCATCATACCTAAGGCCACTCCAAATCGATGCAATATTTCATAGAAGACCCTCCATTGAGCCCTAGACACCATACCAAAGGCCAGGATGTCATCCAAAAAGAAATTATGCGAGATTTCAATGCATGTGCTCAGCCTAATGTCGTTGAAGTGGCCCCCTTTACATGTTGATTTTATTTTGTGACTAAGGCAATCCATCACCAAAATAAATAACAAGGGAGAAAGTGAGAGTCCATGACGCAAACCCCACCTGGCTATAAACAAATAGGATGGGTAACCATTGACCAAAATAGAAAAATGAACATTATTGACACAAGCCATAATCCACTCAATAATTTGAATATAGACGTTGATCTTCATCACGATGAGTCGCAAGAAAGACCAATCAACACAATCATAAGCCTTCCTTAGGTCCACCTTCATTACTAACGCCTGAAGTTTCCTTTTATGGATAGTATGGATAATTTCCTGACCGGTGGCCACAACATCGTGGATCAGCCTATTATGAAGGAAACCCGATTGTTCCTGGGAGATGTAAAGGGATCGAAATCAAGAAAGGCGGAAGTGATCGATGCTTTTGGAACCAAAATGATAAACGATGAATTGATAGATCCATAAGCATGTCCTGAAGACCGTGATTCCTCCACCTAATTCAAAAGGTTCACTCCAAACAAGTCGAAAGATTGTAGAAAAAACTCCACCGTCCAGCCATCTGGGCCCGAACATTTATCTTTAGCAACGAAATTTAACACCTGGTAGATTTCCTCAATTGTAACCAGTTGAAATATTTCCTTGTTCAGATCCTCATTGAACATGAGAGGATATTCCATCATTCCCCATATTTGATATTCTATGTTGACGTCGGGATGAGACTTGAAGAAGGTCTCAAAATAGTGAACAACTTCCCTTCGAATATCCTTAGTGGAGTTAACCATATCCCCATTTCTACCCTGAATCTACCATATAGTATTTCCATTCTTTCTAATATTTTCATATTTGTGAAAATATTTAATGTTTTTGTCACCTTCATGTAATCAAAGTGCTCTAATATTCAAGATCCAAGTCAATTCTTGTATTTTTAGTATTTTTAGCCTTCTATGTTCCATTATTTTGAGTCTTTCCCAAATATGTTTTGATGGGGAGCCCCAATCTACAATATGGCCGAGATTCTCAATTTCCTTAATGATAGAATTTATTTCATGGGCCATAGCCTTATTTTTCTCCCTTTACCAAATCCTAACCTCACTTTTAAGTGATTGAAGTATGTCTATGAGATGGTCCATCAAGGAGTGACCATCCATCCATACTTGCGTCTTCTAGAAATTATTTACCAATTCGTTGAATCCCTCATCTTCCAGAAAAGTCCTATTAAATTTGAAAGGAATTCCCAAGTGAGGGTTTTTCGAGCGCCATTGGAGTACAATTGAAAAATTATCAAATATAGAGGTTCTCACCACCCAAGATGTCATACATGCCAAGCTCTTCAGAAGGTTTTCGTGGACTAATAAATGATCCAGTAGTTTTCCTATGTGATCATCTCCCACTCTTCCATTATGCCAAGAAGGATACAAAGGTTGTGGCCAAACATCCAACAAGTGATTGGAGTCAAACATATGGTGTAAAGTTCTAGCCATAGGATCCATTCTGCATTTGACCTCCCAAAATTCCTCCCTATTCAGTGTCGCATTAAAATATCTAGCCATAATCAAGAATCCTACCTTGAGAAGCTCACGGTCTTCCATGCACTTCCAAAAGGTATTTATGTCTTTGTATGGGGCATATAAATTTAGAACATGTACTCGAATAGGATACGCCAGAATAAAAATGGTCAATAATATTCCTGTGAGAATTTTATATGCAGATAAAGTAGCCCATCTGGGATCCTAGAGGGCAGGCATGCCTCTCGACAGTCCACTTGAATCAACTACCACCATGTAACAGTCTGGAAAAATGTTACGAAAATATGAGAATTTTTTTTTAGAGACAACCATAATTTCTTGAAGCAAAAAAAAAAGGGTGAATAAAGGCGAAAAGTTTTTTGAGGGATAAGAGTTTGGAATGGTCCCCTAGACCATGCATATTCATAGAGAGAAAATTCATCCTGCAGTCATCATATCAGGTGTGTTAGATCCAAGGGCTCGATAGTATGTAGTAGCAATGGGAATGTCACGAAGTCCATGAGAATCCTAGAATGGAGGGATTTAGTTGAAGAACCTATTTTATGATTGTGGGATCCCCACCCACCCCTCATGCTAACAATGATATTGCGAGAAGAGTTGGGACTGATATAAAATGAGGATATGTGTCGCAAGCCTTTGTGAATGGATAAGGCGAAGAGATCCATAACTCGATTGACCATAAGGAAATCAATATCACTACCGATAGAGTTGTGCAGGGATAGATCTGAGGTTGACTTCTAAGGAGACTGTGGTGAAAGGGGGAGGAGTTCATATGTGGAGAGGATGAAAACCCCACAGGAGGAGGGTAAATAAAAGAAGGAGAAATGTCCAGGCGGTGTGGGATGGGAAGGGGATCTAAGGTCTGAGAAATAGATGGTAAATATTTAGGTACTAGGTGTTAGGGTCCTATAAATATAGGATTCATAATTTTGATTTGACTCTGTTAAAACCTTGAAATATTTTACATACCTTTTCTTTCTACAAATGTATTCCCAAATTAAAAAATGAAAAGAGATATGTCCTAAAATAAAATTCGAAGGACAAAAAGAAACAGAGATCAAAAGAATATTAAATATGAACCCCATCAAAAATAGATCATGAAAGTGTTGCAAGTTTAAATGCCACTACTATTTACTTTTACTGCAAAATAAGGATTATGTGCAGCTTGTTCAAAATGCCGAAATCCATGATAAGTCAAATAGCTTAACCTTGACTTTTTCATGCTTTAAAAATTTCATGTTGATAGATAGAGAATAAAGATTTGACCAAACTGTTTAATCTTGGTAGATCAGTAGTTAGGTAGAGAAAAATAAGGAGCTCAACAGTTTAATCTGAGCCCTTGGATGAAATAATGTTAGAATTAGATAGTTTCTTGTTTTAAAAGAAAAATGAAAATGGTTTGCAAGCTCAAATGCACCTAAAGTAAAAGAATAAAAATGCTAGGGTAGAGAATGGGTAAGTACAAGCAGTTTTACAAGCATGGATAAACATCATTTGACAGATTACTAATTTCCCTCCCTACAAAGCATTCCAGTATTAAACCCTTCAGTTATAAAGTCTCAGAGCATTTCTCTGACTTTTGGTGGGACCTGACCCACGGCTTAATGGCAGATTGGTACTAAAATATTGGAATCTCTTTCATAAGAAGCCCTTTTTCCCCTTCATCATTCATTTTACCCTAATAAAACCCCTTTTCCTAAACAAAATTTACCTAAGAAAAGTAAAACCCCTTTTAACTAATTTCATTTCATACAAAAATATTCAAAAAACCCACAAAAATACATTATCCTAAAGTATAAGTGTGAAATGGGGTCACCACTATGAAAATTGCACCCAAACACTTAAAATTGCACTTTACATAGGGTATTTTGTATATTCCACTCATTCATTTTCATATTAACACTAATATAATGTATTAACTCCCTATTTACCCTTTAGCCCATATTAATATTAATTCCCCATCGAAATTTTAATTATACGCTATAGTCTTAATTCCACACATGTTGAATATGTTGGACTCACTATATATATCAACCCATGCCACATTAATTTTCCTGGGCCCCATGCCTTTTTACCAACAAATCCATCACATGATCCGCACCGTCGATCTCCATGACCCAGATCTAATGACGGAGATGGCCGATCGCATATCCAAAGGTGCGATAGCTAACCAAACCTCAACCTTGTGAAAAGAGTTGTTTTCACACTTTCTCTCCCCTCAACGTGTCCTATTCCCATTGGATCGCATCCCTTTGAGCAAAACCACTTACCACCTTTTGACTGTGCGATAAAAAACCAGTTCGATTCGTGCACTGTGCTAAAACTGCTTTCTTGATTCTTACACTATGCGATAAATCTCCCAGCCCTATGAAAAAAGCCAAACACTATTTTAAAACCTTGCAATTGAGTTATTTCTAAGGATTAGTGAATGAAACCACAAGACCCTTGACAAACGCATAATTGAAACCTTCTGTTGTCTAGGATTCTCCCACAAATTTCCCCATTTTCGGAAGCTGTTATCCATGTCAAACCTGGTTTCATTAAACTGATGTTTTATATTTGCAGGTGATCAAACAAAACTTGAATAAACAGTCTAATACTAGTTAAGACTTGTTTACTCCAAGAATTCACAGGAAATGAGTTCAAATGGTTTTCCTAAAAAAAATAAGATTTCATACCGTAACAAAATAGAAAGAATTCATTTACAGAGAAAGAGATAAATTTTCACAATGAATGGTAAAAGTGAAATCAGAATTCATAGAGACAGTTAAAGTGTATTAGTAAAAGTCAGAGTGAAAGTCAAATCAGTGAAAAAAGAGCAGTCAAAGTAAAACAGTAAAAGTAAACATGGAGGAAATAATGGTTAAACAGAGACGAAAAACACTTTCACCAAAAACAATGGAGTTTATCCAAAGTAAAAGAAAAAAACAATTAAAAGAACAATAAAAGATGAAAACAGAGAAGTAAGGAACATTTTTGCAGAAATTTCCTATTTAAGTCATTGTTTTGCAGACAATATTGTGACCAATCCAAGATGAATTTTGCAAAACTGGAGGAGTTTTATGTTCCCAAGAGGCCAATCTACAAAAACCTATCTCACTCTATGCACAGTTATTACAGAATGAGAGATACATGCACATATTTACAACCTATTCTTTAGACAGTTGAAAGTTCTGTTTTACACATATTTTTGCAGAGGATATGGTAAATAGCTGGAATTGAATTTTGGGAAATTGAGAGAGGTTTATCTTAGTAACATATGTATCTACAAAAAAATCTTTCACTGTTTACATATATATTTCATATTGAGATACACAAAGGTATCATTGGACCCCAATTTTGCAGAATTTATGGAGCAAAATGCACAAAGGAAGGAGACAGTTAGTGACTTGGATGCCTCATCATCAACTAAGAGTTGCTATCAAATTAGAATACTCTTCTTTGTCACCATCAATCCATAAGTATAGTGACAAGTATCTTCATGACAGTGCATGATCTATTTGGATATCGGTGGTCACCCACCTATTCCATTTGGGCCCGCACCATCAGTTCTTTCAGTTTTTAAGTTGCAGCACAACTTACTATTTTTAGTAGTTTTTTGGGTCCTGAACTTTCGGAGCCATTTTGAGGCCCTAAACGATGTTTTTGGGAAAAATGGGAGCAACATGGGTTCTTGGACTAATGTTTCTCACACCAAAAGTTGTGGTCCTCAGACAGATCTTTCTAACGAGCTATTGAGCACGTCAAATGGAGATCGGATGCCAAAGTTACATCCCCGGGATGTTGAAACACTAATTTACCCAAACGGGGCCCATAGCCCATAGTTTTGGCGCTTCATCTCCTAGGTTTAGGTTTTTGGATGTTTAGAGTTCTCCATTGTTTCTCAATAATAAATAGGCCCTCGAGCCTCATTGTAACACAGTTTAGAGGTCTGTAGCTGCCACATCTCTTCTCAGAGATTCGCTACCAACACCCTAGCTATTTTATTTCCATTCTATCTGTAAGAATATTTTGGTTATTTGATATTAATGAAATGAATCATTATTTCTGCTGCATCTCTATGTTCATGGTTATATCTATATTCTGTTGCATTCCTGCGTAAATCTGGATTAGTGGTATCAGAGCAGTCTGCTCTTTCTTTGTTTTCCTTTGCATGTCCCCAACGCGGTTAGGGTATAAGGAGTTAGGGCTCGATTTTTTTGAACCCTTGCAAGATTAGCCTCACAAACCTTGACGACCTCCCATGGCAGAAGAAAAGAAATATGAGGGAGCAGGAGATCCTATCAAAATACTGCTCGAGGAGGTCCTCGAGAAACAAAGGAACACGATGCTAGATAACTTTGCTCTAATCCTTCAATGACTGCCCACCTATGGCACATCTACATCCAAAAACCACTCTAGAGGCACCAATCCCTTCAAGGTACAGGTAAACTTTGAAATTCCTATATTTGAAGGAAAAATAGATGCAAACATCGTAGATAGATGGTTAAATTTGCTGGAAGGGTATTTCTCGGTCCGTGATTTCTCTGACCAAGAAAATATTATTTTTGCACTCCTCAAAGCTGCCCCCCCATGTCAAATACTGGTGGAAAACCTACCGTGAGCAAGAGGACGAAGGGGAACCCTCTCTGTTCTCGGCCACACCCACTTGGAATTCATTCCGAGACGGCATCAAGGAACAATATTACCCCATGGGGAGATATGAGGACAAATACATCAAATGGACAACGCTGCGGCAACAAAGGGATCAAGGTGTGAACGAACTGATGAATCTGTTTCATACCCTGTGCACAAAGTTGGGTATTAAATATTCAGAGAGACATTTGGTGCTCAAGTACCGCGGCTATCTACATAAACACATTCAGGAGGAAATGGAGTTCCTTGACATTACATCGCTTGGCACGACATATCGCTATGCCGCCAAGATCAAGTATAAATTTAAACAGAAGTAGCGAGACTTTGGATCTACGAATCCGAAAGGTGCCCCCAAACCGAAGAACAAGGGGCAAGGCCAAAGCGGTGCCACTCAGAACAAAACCACAAATCCGAAGAAGGACACAGGGAAGTGGTGTGAATTGCATAACAGCCCCACTCATAGCACAAACGAGTGTCGGGCCAAACAATTATTTGTGGCCGAACTAAAGGCACCCGAATCAGATGCATTTTCTAATCCTGAGTTAGAACCAGACAAAGGAAAAGAAAAAGGGATGAAGATCATTGATGCAGATCCCATTGCCATTTTTGCCACCACCAATATCCAGAGGGAGGATCTAGAGGATCCAGAGGAGGGGGAGCACCTATAGGCCTCGTGCTGTTGTTATTACTTTGGGAAATAACTTCTACAGGATACTAGAGGTAGTACCGCCTTCTGTCATCTCTCTAACTACTGCAAAACAATGCAGTAAGATTTTTTCCCAAACCAGGAAATTTTTTTTCCTTACAACTCACTCACAGGGAAAGAAGAATATTCTGGTCACAACCTCGAAACAGGGCTCCCCTACAGAGCTATAGCAGATGGACAAAGTCATGAAGGAATACGAGGAAATTTTCTCCTCACTCACAGAGGTTCCTCTACACTGTCGGGACAAGCACTCCATTGATTTGAACATCGACGCACCGCTGCCTGATGTTGCCATACCTCATGTGACTACATAGATAGAATCCACACATGTACTATCTGAGGCTGATAAAGAAACCAAATTTACTAATGGTATCGAGCACGTCCACCCGCAGGTCCATGACATCTTCGACAACAGAACGTGCCTCATCTCATGGAGGATCTCAACGCAATGGGGACCATTGCTTCTTAAGGAGGGAGGAATGATCCAGGTGTATATCAGTGGCTACTCACCTATTATATTTGGGCCCGCACCATCAGTTCTTTCAGTTTTTAAGTTGCAGCACAACTTACTATTTTTAGCAGTTTTTCGGGTCCTGAACTTCCGGAGCCTCTTTGAGGCCCTAAATGATGTTTTTTGGGAAACCCGAGAGCAACATGGGTCCATGGACCGATGTTGTGTACACCAAAAGTTGTATTCCTCAGACAGATATTTCTAACGATCTATTGAGCGCGTCAAATGGAGATCAGATGCCAAAGTTATGTCCCCAGGAAGTTGAAACACCAATTTACCCAAACGGGACCCATATTTTTGGCGCTTCATCTCCTAGGGTTAGGTTTTTCGACGTTTAGAGTTATCCATTATTTCTCAATAATAAATAGGCCCTCAAGCCTCATTGTAACACATTTCAGAGGTCTGTAGCCACCACATATCTTCTCGGAGATTCGCTACCAGCACCCTAGCTATTTCATTTTCATTCTGTCTGTAAGCATATTTCAGTTATTTGATATTAATGAAATGAAGCATTATTTACACTACATATCTGTGTTCATGGTTATTTTTGTATTCTATTACGTTCCTGCATAAATCCAGATTAGTGCAGAATGTGGAAAGTTTTTGGATGATACTTTGCAAATTTGGACTTCACTGCAGGAAGATCCAAACGTACAGAAGATAGAATAATACATCCAACAGAAACATAAGAAGTTAGAGGAGATTTATGAAACTGTGAATACCTATCGCAGAAGCTCACCAAGATTAGTGAAGGAAAGGTCATTGAGAAGCAGATAGAAGAACTGAGGAAAGAGGAGAAAGTTTTGATGGAGAGAACCCAACCATGGAAGGATGAGGCTCTTCATATTTCGTAGGAAGTGGATGGGAAGCTCCAAGATATTCGACAAAGAGAAGGAGCAAGGTTGTAGAAGACTAAAGGACCAGTAACAAAGGAACTCCTATAAGAGGTGCGCAGTGAAGAGAATTAAGCCACCAAGATACTACATCAGCACAAAAATGCATACAACAACATCGATGCAAAAGTTAGAGGCAAATAAAGTGAGTAACTTAGGACGAGTCACATGTGAATGTTGGGGGCAGCCCAACTTGGCATAGATTTTGGCTAAGACTCCACATTTTGAGGAGCAAAGCATGAATTGGACCACACAGTGGATCATTTTAGATATACTGGGCAGTACCATAGGACCTTCGAGGTGGGTAGAAGCCCCTCCTTTTTGTAACATGTTTCAGGTTATATTGGCTTGTTTTGTGGATCCCATGGTATTTGGACCATGGTATTTTGTCAATGTAATAATATATAAAGGGATGAGATTCTATGTTAAGGACATCGATCATGGTTAAGGGGAAATCTTTGTGATATGTTTGTAGTGAAGGGAAGGCTCTGCAGCTGAGTGCAGAAAGACCTTGGAAGAGTCTGCAGCTTAGTGCACAGGCCACCTATAACGATGTGCGCAGGTAGAATAAATAACTATAATCAAAGATCCATAATAATAAAGAATCATTTTTGGGATGATATTATGTGTTCTTATGTGCTTTCTATATCTATTTGCTTAATATATGTTATTGGGAAGTAGTGGATACAATCGCATGTTATGACATCACATTGTTAGTTTAAGATGTTATGTGATATTGTTTATGTGATTAAATAAATGTGGTGAAGTAATTATAAGTTGTAAGCATAATATAATACAAAAATAACACATCTTCGCATCCCTCAAGGCTGTAGAAACATGGTCTTGCAACCACCCATAGTCACTTCGGGTGAGACTACGATTTGCTTGTAGGTAGTTGCTGAAAGGGCTAGTGATTGAGGATTTTGTTGGTGCATGGTATAGATCGAACCTTGTTCATGCCCAAACAAGCCAAAAACTATATTTAGAATTCTATTATATCTAGAAGGAAAAATAAAAGGAAGCCCTTACCTAGTGCATTCACTAAGAAATGTTGTAGCACCTTTGAAGAAAACCCACAAAAAAACCTGGCCATAAAATAAATAAGTCTCTGAAGACACGATGATCAATATCAGCCATAATATTAAAGAGGTTCATATACTTGTAACCTAGAAGAAACTCTTTGATGTCGGGGTGGTTGTATCAAAATCCATGGAAGCCTAACGAGGAGGTCAGGATGCTATGAGAAATAGGGAAGAAAACCATAGGAAAATTGTGAATAAAAGACTTGTTAGGTTTTAGCTTTGCACCTGAGTGAGAGAAACCTGTTGTGGTGTCGAAATGGCGACATCAGAGACATATTGGGGGTAGGGGCATTTACTAGAAATCTCTCGCAAATCCTCACCGTTCATCACTGCATTGGGTATGTGGACGACAACGATGTGCCCAAGTGTCGAGTTCCTTGGCAATAGAGATATGCAAGAAAACTCATACCATTAGGAACTATAAATTTCCATGCAAACACATTATACCATTACCCATGAATAATGTTAGCCATCACCTAAGTTATCATGTGAGTAAACATAGCAGAAAAATCTAGATGGACGGTGTTACTGATAGGTGTTACCCCGAATGTGCGAATAAATATTTAGGTACAATCATCATATACTAAAAATTTATAACCAAGGTATGTTAATTACCCTGCAGTACCTATTGAATCACCATAGACCCTAGACTTAACACATTACTTACAACATGTACCAGGTGCATATCTTATGAGTGGAAACTAACATGAGTCACTGATCGAGGTGGCTCTAGAAACACGTACAGGACAAAGAGGGCTGATGAAATCTGAAAAATAAAAGTGTTCAGAATGCCTTCTAACTAGGACCAGAGCATATATCTCGTCGTCCTGATCGCAGCGGTGGGGACGGTTCATCAAACCGAGCTCGTATGCAAAAGTTAGAGACGGTCAAAATTTTGGCTTGACTTGGTGACTTGGCAGGCTTAAAGGAGGCACAAAGACCTTGGAAGAGTCTGCAGCTGAGTGGATCCCATGGTATTTGGACCATGGTATTTTTTCAATGTAATAATATATAAAGGGATGAAATTCTATGTTTAGGACATCGATCATGGTTAAGGGGAAATCTTTGTGATCTGTTTGTAGCGAAGGGAAAGCTCTGCAGCTGAGTGTGCAAAGACCGTGAAAGAGTCTGCAACTTAGTGCACGGGCCACCTATAACGATGTGCGCAGGTCGAATAAATAACCATAATCAAAGATCCATAATAATAAAGAATCAGTTTTGGGATGATATTATGTGTTCTTATGTGCTTTCTATATCTATTTGCTTAATATATGTTATTGGGAAGTAGTGAATACAATTGCATGTTATGACATCACATTGTTAGTTTAAGATGTTATGTGATCTTGTTTATGTGATTAAATAAACGTGGCGAAGTAATTATAAGCTGTAAGCATAATTTAATACAAAAATAACACATCTTCGCATCCCTCAAGGTTGCAGAAACATTGTCCTGCAACCACCCATAGTCACTTCGGGTGAGACTATGATTTGCTTGTAGGTAGTTGCTGAAAGGGCTAGTGATTGAGGGTTTTGTTGGTGCATGGTATAGATCGAACCTTGTTCATTCCCAAACAAGCCAAAAACTATATTTAGAATTCTATTATATCTAGAAGGAAAAAGAAAAGGAAGCCCTTACCTAGTGCATTCACTAAGAAATGTTGTAGCACCTTTGAAGAAAACCCACAAAAAAACCTGGCCATAAAATAAATAAGTCTCTGAAGACACGATGATCAATACCAGCCATAATAGTAAAGAGGTTCATATACTTGTAACCTAGAAGAAACTCTTTGATGCCGGGGTGGTTGTATCAAAATCCATGGAAGCCTAATGAGGAGGTCAGGATGCTCTGAGAAATAGGGAAGAAAACCATAGGAAAATTGTGAATAAAAGACTTGTTAGGTTTTAGCTTTGCACCTGAGCGAGAGAAACCCGTTGTGGTGTCGAAATGGCGACATCACAGACAAATTGGGGGTAGGGGCAGTTACTATAAATCTCTTGCAAATCCTCACCGTTCATCACTGCATTGGGTATGTGGACGACAACGATGTGCCCAAGTGTCGAGTTCCTTGGCAATAGAGATATGCAAGAAAACTCATACCATTGGGAACTATAAATTTCCATGCAAACGCATTATACCATTACCCATGAATAATGTTAGCCATCACCTAAGTTATCATGTGAGTAAACATAGCAGAAAAATCTAGATGGACGGTGTTACTGATAGGTGTTACCCCGAATGTGCGAATAAATATTTAGGTACAATCATCATATACTAAAAATTTATAACCAAGGTATTTTAATTACCCTGCAGTACCTGTTGAATCACCATAGACCCTAGACTTAACACATTACTTACAACATGTACCGGGTGTGTTAGGTCCCTATATCACTAGTATTGCCCCTTATTATTGTTAGTGTAAACCCCTTATTGTTATTATTGTACCCTTGTAACCCCCATTTTGTTATTATTGTGCCCTTAAATTATTATTGTTAGGTCGGCTAGCATTACATTGTGGCCCACTAGGATTACATTATGGCCCCATGGACTCCTATATATAGAAAGGAGGTTTTGTGAATTGTATCATCCAAGAATTGTTCATTTATGTAATGTATTGGAGTTTTCCCCCTTGAAGTGGCTTATTTCTAAGGTGTTTATATCTCTTTTCTTCTATTTTTGGAGCTGGTTACACCACATTTGGTATCAGAGCTTTGGATTCTAGGGTTTCGTTGCTCCAAGCAGGTCATCGTGGAATTTTCGCTATAATTTTTTTTTCAAAACGTTTCAGAAGCTGAATTTTTAGGGTGCGAAGCTAAAATCCTGAGGAATATTTTCTAAAAATTTCAGAGCTTGGTTCACAATATTTTCGGAGATATGATCTATGGAAGTTAGGTATGTTTTCAAAGTCCTAAACAGGTCATCGTGGAATTTGCGCTATAAATTTTTTTGTACGAAGGTTCAGAGTCTGAAATTCATATGGTGCGAAGCTGAAATCCTGAGGAAATTCGTCAAAACATTTCAGAGCTTGGTTCACAATAGTTTTGGAGATATGATCTGTGGAAGGTAGTGCTTTTTCAGGCTCCTGAATTGCATCTCAAAGAGGTGATCGTGGGAAAACTTCAATAACTCTCTCTCTGGGCATTGGATTGAAGTGCCGTAAAAAGTGGTCGCAAGTACACAGACTGAAGTTTCTGAGCTATCAATTTCAGAGAAAAAGGACAAACCAGTGACACGTGGCAAGTCGTACAAGTTCGCTCTACTGAACCAGTCCAGAATTAGGTCATTGTGAGAGATTGGACACAACTTTGTCTTGGAGAATCCAAATCAGGTCAGACTTGTGGCATTTGAAAGAAGCTTCAGAGGGCTACTACAAGGCTGAATTTCAGATATCGAAGATTTTCAATCACAGAGATAATACAATTTCAATATCGAGCTCCTCAAAGCTGGTAAAAGGTGTGTATTTTTTTTCCAAATTGCATAAGTCTTGTTTGAAGAATCAAGTTGAATTGATTGCAAGGGCCTATTGTAGAATAGATATCAATATTGGAGTCTGAAATGGCCCCTAAAAAGAATTCAACACCCATTAAGCCTTTATAAGGCTCTACTATTACTCATGAAGATGAAGAATGGCAACATGACATGTCAAAATTACAAGAGCAAATGCAACAAATTTCGCTCTCGCAAAGAACAACAAAAAATGAAATGGAAGTTTTGAAGACAGGCGTGGAAACTAAGATGGATGGTTTGAAGAAAGGCGTGGAAGCTAAGATGAATGGTTTGGAAGCTAAGATGGATGGCATGGAAGCTAAGATGGATGACATGAAGAATGATCTAAAAGCATACATGGAAGGCTTGATGACAAGTTTAAAACCATAAATGATTCCTAATGGCGAAAATATAGTAGAAGAACCTCATGATGAGAACAAAATAAATGTTAATCGTGATTTCATAAACTCTAATGTTGGCAGGAAGAACCACCATATTCCAAAAGTGGATATGAGGAAGTTTGATGGAAAGGATCCTGTAACATGGATACTACAGATGGAGCAATATTTTGATCTCCATAACGTGCAAAACACACAAAAGGTACGCATTGCAACTTTACATTTAGAACAAAATACATTTGTATGGTATCAATGGCTTTGCTCCCGTAAAAAAATTGTCACTTGGTCAATTCTTACGGAGGAAATGATAGCACATTATGAGGATACAAAGAGCAACACCTTCTTTACCCAATTGATAAATCTCAAACAAAAGGGTTTAGTGGGGCAGCACATTGAGGACTTCCAAAAATTGAATATAAGGGTAACCGATCTTACAGAGGAACACAGGATTGATCTCTTCCTAGGCACTTTAAAGGATAACATCCAACATGAAGTTCGCGTTTTGGAACCTGATTCATTGGAGAAGGCATTCAAGTTGGCAAGAAAAGTTGAATGTAAAATTATGGCGACAAGGAAGCCTACCACTCAATTCTATAAAGAAGGAAGTGTTGCTACGCCTAGATTTCCACAACCTACAAGGTTGACACCACAACAATTGGAAGAAAAAAGAGCAAAAAGGCTTTGCTATAGTTGTGATAGCAAATACACTAAAGGTCATAAGTGTGCTGAGAAGAAATTATTTTACATAGATTGTGAAGAAGAAGAAGAAAATGAACAAGAAGAGGATATACACCAGAAACCACCCCTAGAAGAGGAAGAAATGAATCCGACCATATCGTGTAATGCACTGGCAGGAATTACCACTCCTCAAACTCTCAAGATAGAAGGAAATATAAAGAAGAAAAGGGTAATAGTGTTGATTGATTCAGGTAGCACCCATAATTTTATTCATTATAAGGTAGCCAAGGAATTAAATTGTTTCCTATACCCAGCACCAGAATGTCAAGTGATGGTTGCAAATGGAGGAACTATAAATTGCTCGGGAAAATGCCATAATATCAAGCTAACCATGGGGGAATATGTATTGACTAGTCCAATGCTTTCCATTCCTATGGGAGGTGCTGATGTTGTACTAGGAGTACAATGGTTACAATCTTTGGGGATGGTAGCTTTTAATTTTCAAGAACTTTCTTGAAATTTTTTTCAGAAGGAAAGGAAGTCGAATTATGGGGTATTGAATGGAAGCCGGGAAGGATAATAAGGTCTAATGTCATGACAAAGCTTCTAAAGAAATAACAACAATGTGTAATTGCACAATTATGCTCACTAGAAGTTCCAACATCAAAATCATCTATTTCTGCAGATCTCCAACAAGTCTTGGACAATCATTCCAAGGTGTTTGAAACTCCCAAAAGGACTCCCACCTATTCGTGATCATGATCATGCTATTCATTTGATTCCAGGAAGTGTTCCTCCAAACATCCGGCCTTATAGATATCCTTACTTCCAAAAGAGCTAAATTGAACGCATGATTGCAGAAATGTTAGAGGCGGGTATAATTCAACCTAGTCAAAGTTCTTTCTCTGCTCCTGTAGTATTGGTACACAAGAAGGATGGATCATGGTGAACGTGTCCTGATTATAGGGAGCTCAATAAGCTCACCATTAAAGATAAATTTCTCATTCCTATGATTGATGAATTATTGGATGAATTACATGGAGCAATTTATTTTACCAAGTTGGATCTTCGTTCAGGATATCATCAAATTAGAATGAAGACTCAAGATATTCCAAAAACAACATTTCGAACTCATGAGGGTCATTATGAATTTTTGGTCATGCCTTTTGGCTTTACCAATGCACCTTCTACATTTCAAGGGTTGATGAATTCCATTTTCAAACCCTTCCTTAGAAAATTTGTGCTAGTATTTTTTGATGATATACTAATCTACAACAGGTCTTCGAAGGATCATGTTGAACATGTTGACAGGGTGCTCAAACTATTGCAGGAGAAACAATTATATGCAAAAAAATCCAAATGTTTCTTTGGAGTACAAGAGGTGGAATATCTGGGTCATATTGTATCTCACGAGGGTGTTAAAGTAGACCCTAACAAAATTAAAGCCATTAAGGAATGGAAAGTTCCCACAACCATAAAGCAGTTGCGAGGATTTCTCGGGTTAACAGGGTATTATCGCAAGTTTGTTAAGAATTATGGGAGAATAGCAGCACCTCTAACAACATTATTGAAGAAAGATGCATTTTCATGGACTCCTCAAGCAACTAAGGCCTTTGAACGTCTTAAAGAGGCAATGTGCCTAGCACCGGTCTTAGCTACACCAGACTTCACAAAAACCTTTATTGTGGAATGTGATGCCTCAGGAAATGGAATTGGTGCAGTTTTAATGCAGGAAGGAAGACCCATTGCTTTTGGAAGTCGTCCAATCAAAGGAAAGTATTTACAGAAACCTATTTATGAGAAGGAAATGTTAGCAATACTACATGCACTAAAGAAATGGCGAACTTACCTAATGGGAAGACACTTCAAGGTAAAAACTGATCATGATAGTCTTAAACACTTTTGGAACAAAGACTATCGTCAGAAGAACAACAAAAATGGGTCACAAAGATGTTGGGTTATGACTTTGAAATAATCTACAAAAAAGGAAAGCTAAATGTTGTTGCAGATGCACTCTCAAGAAAGAATGAAGAGGTGGAAGCATTGCTTTGTGCCATTTCTATTATCCAACCAGATTGGATAACTGAAGCAAGAGATGAATGGAAGAAGGACAAAGATGTATGTATACTCATTCAAAAGTTGCAGCAAGATCCTAGTACATCTGATACATTTAGTTGGAAAAATGATTCCTTATGGTACAAAGATCGCTTATATCTTTGTAAGAATTCCTAACTAAAACAAAAGATTCTTCTGGAATTGCACACTTCTCCTTTAGGAGGACACTCAGGATTTTTAAAAACTTACCACAGGGTGAAGAAAGAATTTTTTTGGGATGGCCTTAAATCTGATATTCAAAAGTTTGTGGCGGAATGTTTGGTTTGCCAGCAGAATAAAGTTGAGACAATTAAGACCTCGTGACTTCTACAACCTTTATCCATTCCAAGTCAACGTTGGGAGGACATTTCAATGGATTTTATCACAGGTTTACCTAAGTTTGAAGGAAAGAGTGTCATCATGGTGGTAGTTGATAGACTTACCAAGTATGCACACTTTTGTGCATTATCTCATCCATTTAAAGCAAGTACAGTTGCTACTACATTTATGGATAGAATTAAAAAGCTACATGGAAGCCCAAGGGTTATTGTGAGTGATAGAGATCCCATTTTTACTGGAAATTTTTGGACGGAGTTATTTTCTTGTTTGGGTACTCAATTAGCTCATAGCTCATCTTATCATCCTCAATCCGATGGTCAAACCGAGATAGTAAATAAATGTTTGGAAGGATATCTTCGTTGTTTTGTATCTGATAAACAAACACAATGGGTCAAGTGGTTACCTCTTGCCGAATGGTGGTATAACACTTCCTTCCATACTGCAGCAAAAATGACCCCATTTATGGCACTTTATGGATATCATCCACCATCCATCGCATCATCTTTAAGGTAAAATTCGAAGGTTCAAGCAGTGGAAGATCACATCGAGCATCAGCAAGAAGTTCTCCAACTCTTAAAGGATAACCTGAATTTGGCACAAAATCGAATGAAACAACAGGCAGATCAACATCGCAGCGAGAGAAGTTTCGATGTAGGAGATTGGGTATTTTTACGGCTACAACCTTATAAACAAATTTCCCTCAAGCAAGCTAAGAAGGATAATAAATTATCGCCAAAGTACTATGGTCCTTACAAGGTGTTGCAAAAGATTGGTACTATGGCATACAAATTGGAGCTTCCTTCTTCTTCGCGAGTACATCCAGTTTTCCATGTTTCGTGCTTAAAGAAGGTTATAGGTGAAAATCTTCCAGTTCAAACAATATTTCCAGAACTTGATGAGGAAGGAAAAATCATATTGGAACCAGAAGCGGTCACAGAAACAAGAACTCGACAACTACAGAATCGATCAATTTCAGAATATCTCATCAAGTGGAAGAACTTACCCACCGAAGATTCTACATGGGAGGATGAGAATTTTATACAAAAGCACCCAGAGCTACTCAAGCATTGAGGACAACACTTTTTTTGAAGGAGAGGGGCATGTTAGGTCCCCATATTACTAGTATAGTCCCTTATTATTGTTAGTGTAACCCCCTTATTGTTATTATTGTACCCTTGTAACCCCCATTTTGTTATTATTGTGCCCTTAAATTATTATTGTTAGGTCGGCTAGCATTACATTGTGGCCCACTAGGATTACATTATGGCCCCATGGACTCCTATATATAGAAAGGAGGTTTTGTGAATTATATCATCCAAGAATTGTTCATTTATGAAATGTATTGGAGGTTGCCCCCTCGAAGTGGCTCATTTATAAGGCGTTTATATCTCTTTTCTTCTCTTTTTGGAGCTGGTTACACAACAGGGTGCATATCTTATGAGTGGAAACTAACATGAGTCACTGATCGAGGTGGCTCTAGAAACCCATACAGGACAAAGAGGGTTGATGAAATCTGAAAAATAAAAGTGTTTAGAATGCCTTCTAACTAGGATCAGAGCATATATCCCGTCGTCCTGATCGCAGCGGTGGGGACGGTTCATCAAACCGAGCTCGTATGCGAAAGTTAGAGACGGTCAAAGTTTTGGCTTGACTTGGTGACTTGGCAGGCTTAAAGGAGGCGCAAAGACCTTGGAAGAGTCTGCAGCTGAGTGGATCCCATGGTTTTTGGACCATGGTATTTTGTCAATGTAATAATATATAAAGGGATGAAATTCTATGTTTAGGACATCGATCATGGTTAAGGGGAAACCTTTGTGATCTATTTGTAGCGAAGGGAAGGCTCTGCAGCTGAGTGCGCAAAGACCTTGGAAGAGTCTGCAGCTTAGTGCACAGGCCACCTATAACGATGTGCGCAGGTCGAATAAATAACTATAATCAAAGATCCATAATAATAAAGAATCATTTTTGGGATGATATTATGTGTTCTTATGTGCTTTCTATATCTATTTTCTTAATATATGTTATTGGGAAGTAGTGAATACAATTGCATGTTATGACATCACATTGTTAGTTTAAGATGTTATGTGATCTTGTTTATGTGATTAAATAAATGTGGCGAAGTAATTATAAGTTGTAAGCATAATTAAATACAAAAATAACACATCTTCGCATCCCTCAAGGCTGTAGAAACATGGTCCTGCAACCACCCATAGTCACTTCGGGTGAGACTACGATTTGCTTGTAGGTAGTTGTTGAAAGGGCTAGTGATTGAGGGTTTTGTTGGTGCATGGTATAGATCGAACCTTGTTCATGCCCAAACAAGCCAAAAAATATATTTAGAATTCTATTATATCTAGAAGGAAAAAGAAAAGGAAGCCCTTACCTAGTGCATTCACTAAGAAATGTTGTAGCACCTTTGAATAAAACCCACAAAAAAACCTGGCCATAAAATAAATAAGTCTCTGAAGACACGATGATCAATACCAGCCATAACAGTAAAGAGGTTCGTATACTTGTAACCTAGAAGAAACTCTTTGATGCCGGGGTGGTTGTATCAAAATCCATGGAAGCCTAACGAGGAGGTCAGGACGCTATGAGAAATAGGGAAGAAAACCATAGGAAAATTGTGAATAAAAGACTTGTTAGGTTTTAGCTTTGCACCTGAGCGAGAGAAACCTGTTGTGGTGTCGAAATGGCGACATCAGAGACAGATTGGGGGTAGGGGCAGTTACTAGAAATCTCTCGCAAATCCTCACCGTTCATCACTGCATTGGGTATGTGGACGACAATGATGTGCCCAAGTGTCGAGTTCCTTGGCAATAGAGATATGCAAGAAAACTCATACCATTGGGAACTATAAAGCTCCATGCAAACGCATTATAACATTACCCATGAATAATGTTAGCCATCACCTAAGTTATCATGTGAGTAAACATAGCAGAAAAATCTAGATGGACGGTATTACTGATAGGTGTTACCCCGAATGTGCGAATAAATATTTAGGTACAATCATCATATACTAAAAATTTATAACCAAGGTATGTTAATTACCCTGCAGTACCTGTTGAATCACCATAGACCCTAGACTTAACACATTACTTACAACATGTACCAGGTGCATATCTTATGAGTGGAAACTAAAATGAGTCACTGATCGAGGTGGCTCTAGAAACACATACAGGACAAAGAGGGCTGATGAAATCTGAAAAATAAAAGTGTTCAGAATGCCTTCTAACTATGACCAGAGCGTATATCTCGTCGTCCTGATCACAGCAGTGGGGACAGTTCATCAAACCGAGCTCGTATGCGAAAGTTAGAGATGGTCAAAGTTTTGGCTTGACTTGGTGACTTGGCAGGCTTAAAGGAGGCGCAATTTTGCCAAAATCCGGCCAGCTCCGGTTAGATTCCGAGAGAAATTATGGGGTCATTAATTTGATTCCTACGGTCAAACGAGAACTTTAAAATTGAAAGGGTTGTTTAAAATTAAGTACAAAAAAAATATTAAAAAAAAAGGGGTGGCGGGGGTGCCCACACGTTTTCATATAAAAATTATATATAAAAAGAAATATATATGTATGGGTTGTCGGGCCATGACCCTCGCCAGACCATATGGCATTCCCCAACCAACATTTGTTAACGTTGAAACATATAACCATATATATATATATATATATATATATATATATATATATATATATATATATATATATATATATATATATATATATATATATATATATATATATATATATATATATATATATGTTTTATTTTAGACATATTTAAACAATAATGCCACCATGTGTGTGGGTAGATGGGGTGTGTGGGTAGTTGGGGCGGGCTGCCTAAGGCCAAGGCGGGCCCGATCCCTCCCAAATTCAAAAAAAAATTTAACCATCCATATATATATATATATATATATATATATATATATATATATATATATATATATATATATATATATATATATATATATATATATATATATATATATATATCTATGTGTGTGTGTTTTATTTTAAACATATTTAAATGATAATGCCACCATGTTTGCAGGTAGTTGGGACGGGCTACCTAAGGCGGGCCCGACACCTCCCAAATTAAAAAAAACGCACCCAAACCAAAACTGTTGTACATGGATTTTGGGGGAGGCAGGATTTGATCCCCTAACCTCCCCTTAACAAATTCCAATTTTAGCCATTACACCAACGATTCACTTTGAATATTCCACCGTGAAAAGTTTATATAACCTCATTTTTACAAGTGCGCCAAGGTCGTGGCTGAGTAGAGCATGCACACAGATCGAAACTGAATTTTTTATTGCAGGTGGAACTATGAGAAGGCCCAGAAATAGGGAGCGGAACCATGAGCCTTGAAATTTTCCCAGGGAGGTAATTTTTCTCCATGTCGGAATATAGTCAAGTTTATAGTAAATTTTCACGGTTTTTCACAGGGAACGCAATGGTGAGGTCAGATTCACCTTTTGAGTTGGTGGGATACTCATTGTCACATATATGTTGTTTGATATCCCTTTGATTTCATGTTGGCAGGATACTCATAGTCATTATGTATGAGATATTTTCATACTGATAGGAGTCCTTCTTGCCTATTAGAGTTCTATAGTGGAACATCTCGTAGAGGGGTCTAGTCACTCCTGCATGAGGGCATTTTCCTTGTATGTCAGAGAAAACACATCACTCCTTACAACACTTAATGAAGCGACCTACACCATCTTGACACCAAGGCCCAGAGATGTAGTCCCTCCTGGATGAACTCCGTTATCAAACGATGTGTTCTTATGATTGCTGAGCTTGACATCACTAGAACATTTGGCGCAATTTCCGATGGCCAAATCGTCGTTTTTCCGACACACAGTCGTCGCAAGAGCGACAGTTCGAGGCCGGGAAAAACATGGTTTCTCGTGCGGTCGCAATTCCGACACCTTTAAAAGTGTCGCACTACCGACACTTCCCGTCGCTTCCAAACACTCATCGCTCTTCCGACGCCTCCCAGACCGACGTTTGTAAAATGTCGCCATTCCGACGAAATTTGGTCCGACGTTTTTAATGTCGCGCTTCCGACGTTTGTAAAGTGTCGCCATTCCGACGAAATGTCATCCGAAGTTTTGAACGTCACTCTTCCGACGTCTTTATATTGTCACTCTTCCGACGTGTCTAAACTGTCGCATTTCTGACGCCAAACAAAAGTGTCAGAAGATCGACGTATTGCAAAAGTGTCAGAAGACCGACGCTTTTGCAGAAGCGTCACAATATCGACGCTAGGAAGAACTGTCGCAATTCCGACGAAATTTTGGACGTCGCCCTTCCGACCTATTTTTCTGTCGCTCTTCCGACATTTCTAGAGCTGTCGCAATATCGACGGACGTCACAAGACCGATGAAAATGGAAATCGTTCAAAACGTCAAAAGAGCGACGCTTACAAGGCGTCGGTATGCCGACGGCGGTTTCAATTTAAAAATAAAAATAAAAAACTTTAAAACAGGACAGTAAATCTCCAATGTTTGTTATCACAATAAGAAATCAATGATCAGTGATCACGTCAAATTTTCCTCGTAGCGTGACGGGTCTAATAAATTTTATTGTAAAGGTTGCTGGCCAGTGACAACTGGCGCAGCATTGAAGGAAATGCATTAAAGAAAATTAATTAGGTTGCGAACTCCAAGCCAACTGGCAACAACCCTGATAATTTTCCTTACCAACTTCCAAGTTGTGACTCGAGCTTCAGACTCCAAAGCTAAGAATTTTCTTTTCATCGTGTTGGAGAAGAGAACTGCAACCTCCAGCAAAGGAGCAATTCCTCAGTCTCACTGCTGAGGACTCGTAGTCATTCCTTGCTAACACGGTATGTGGAAATTTTGATAAGATAACTTTCTTCACCCTCGTTTTTACTAAATTTATTCTTTTGAAAAGGGCCTGGTTCCATTTCAGAAATTTTCAACTTTCGACTTCTAGAATTTGTACATATGATTTTTGGACGAGGTTTTGTTATTAATGAGGAGATAGTGTCTTGGTTCTATCTGTATAAAATAATTGCCTCGTTTTTTTCTTCATGTTCAAGGTGTTTGATTTTATCAAAACCTATCTCTCTTTTAAGCATGCCTGCAAATTAATATATTCCAGGAATGTACACAATTCCAGGCTTCATGTACAACGTATTGTATCAACTATATTTTAACAAGTGAGCTGCATGCCCATATAGTGTTACAGATTACAGGGCTTCATTTGGAGAATAAATGATAAGCATGGCAGCACTAAATCCAAGTAATTCCCCTCATCCCTTAAAAGACACCTCTAAATATAACTAGAAATTTCAAATAGTTAGTAAAGGAAAAGTACAAAGATATAATAGATATGTGTTGAGCCAAAAACCTGTGCATTCACAACAAAACTGGGATGGATAAAACTTAAAAACAATTATGGGCTTTGACAAAAAATCATCTTATGCATACAAAATGAAAGAAGCATTGGCATACTACTATGTTTACAAATTTAAGGACAGGCAGAGTGAGTCTCCGGGCAACACAGTTTCATGTGGAGACCCTAGATCCTTGTACCCACAATATCTAGTGACTTAAAAAATGATTGCCAAAACAATGCCTTTGCTATGCTTGTAAGAACACCACCTGTATAATGAGGGAGATGTAATATTGTTTGAGAAGCAGATTTATACAAAGTGGTCCAAGATTGTGTATTTATGGAAGATACAACTGATTTTGGCATGAAACATGTATCCAAGATTTCAATGTGGCCTTATTTTAGAGCCCATTGATGATTTACTATGAAACCTAAACTTTCAAAACAAACACATTGAAATCACGGGATCTCCATCACGAATATCATAAATATTAACTGTCTTTTGGGCACTGGCAGTAGATACCATAAGAGGCCCACATGGCCTGTACCACCAATGTTGATTCTCTGGCACAACATTTGCAAAGCCAAAATTTCTCCCGGAGACATCCCTCTCTGCCAAAACTGGAGAGATGGTACTGGACGTTGAAGTGAAGGCCTCTGATTCAGTATGGAATGCCATAATTTCTTTATTATAAAAGTCCCATGAACAGAAACCTGAGTCCAATGTACAACCTGCAGATGCTGCCACAACATATTTACCAGAGCAACCATCTGAACCAGCTGCTCTGATCAACCGGCAATCACCCCACATGTTTGGGGTAAGCCCATATGGAGCTTTATATTCAACCTTCTCCTGGAGATTGGAAAATAACAATACTGAGTATTACTCATACATCAACTGCCCTTTATGTTAAGGGAAAATTTAAAGAGTGCATAAATATTCTTGAAATGCCAATCATAGTTTCTAGAAAATTTCAACAATCTTTGAAATGAACTACATCCTATTTAAACTACATCAAATATTTAGGCAAATCATTTTTTTAAACAAGAATTGGTGAATTTTATTTCAAATATAGAAATTTAAACCATGAGAATAATCTAACCCCTAGGCTTTTCCCTATTTCTAATAGAAATTCCCAAAATGTATAAATTATAACACCCATAAACCCCAAAATTAAGTACAATAATTAAAACCTCCACACCTCTGAATTTGTTATATCGTGAAAAGAGCAGCATCCATCATCATGGGAAAGCAAAACTGATTCTCCTTCTGATACAAACCAGCCTGCAGTAGATGTCTTATGGCTGAGTTGATTCAATCGATCACAGGAAACCTCTTCAGTTTCTTCAATATTTCCAAAATGCTCTGGCTTGTTTTCCTGATCATCATCAAAGTCCATATTTTCATCACATTGAATTAGTTGGGGTTCATTACGATCAGGTCCAGTGCCTATTGCAGAGCTCCGGACATCCAATCCAATATTGGAACTACCATACCCGTTCCCATTAGAGATTGTAAATCTTGTTTCTGGCTTTAATTCAGTAAGTTCAAGAGCACTAGAACTGGATTCAGTTGATTTAGACTTGGTATAGTTGTCCTCTAATTTGTATTCCGATACAACACTATACTTGTGCTTCAACGCAGACAGAAATTCTGCAGCAATGGGATCTTCATCTATGGGGATTATGGATTTGCCCTCAAAAGCATCCCGAATATCTGATTCATTTTCATTCAACTGATCATGCAAATCCACCCTCGTCTTCAGCACATCAAGCTGAAATGAAGGCCGGTTTTTCAGCAATTTATGGTGGGGGTAAAGCCTGTCTTCCAGATCTTGACTATTTAAGTGTTTAATTGGCTTTTTCAGAGACCTGACCATAGAATCAAATGAATCTTGTGAATCCTGCGAAATAATAAACAATAGTAAGGCCATTATTTATTGGTTTGAAATAATAAACAACATGCAACAAACCTGCATAATTAGTAAATTATTTAAAGACAATGTACTTGGCAATATGTTTCCTGTATCCTATTATATGATTGTCCTTGATGGCAAGCTCTGTATTTAATGGAGAATAGATATAAGTAAGGACGAGTTAATTCATGTGTGAACATATGTATGCATCCTGATGAAGGATAATTGACATCCGTAAGAAACCCTGTGCTCTGTATGTTGATCGAGGAACCGATGTTAATACGGTTGACAGTGTATCCAAACTGGTAGACAGTGGAGTTATATATATTCATTAAATATATGATGGAAGGGTCTACTCTATTAGTAAGGAGCTGACTGGCTTTCATGGAGAAAGGAACGAGGAGCGAGAGCAAACCAGTTATAACGCGAAAGAACTAAAACAAAGTATTTGGCATTGAAATTTCGGTGGAACATGGACTAACCCTTTGGAATCATGAACGGAACCTGGAAGGAAAGAGGTGGAACATAACAAACAGAAGCGCGACGGAACCCTGCGTGGAAGAGCGGAACCGTGACCGTGCAATAATCCAAGTAAAGAATTAACAGCATAATAAGATCTCTGCTGAAAAGTTTTCAGTCAGCCCTAAATATTGATTCACCCCCCCTCTCAGTATTTTTCCCTACAGACAATAATTCCTACATATTAAAATATAAAGTTATAACATACCAGCTCATACTCGAACATAACATCTGTATCAATATTCTTCTGTATCTTCTTGATCTTCATCCAATTGATCGACATCTATATCAACATCTGATTCAGAAACGGTGTTGAAATGATCGACCATGTCATCATCATCATCAATTATGCCATTTTCAATAATATCCTCATTAACATCATCATCAATAATTGTTGCCTCATCTCCAGAGCCTGGTTCATCTTCTAAGATATCTTCTTCATCTGTCCATGCATCTTCCTGCTCATCTGCCACTGCATCATCTTCTTCTTGATCAATATCATCTTCTTCCTCTACAGTATACTCTACTGGCCTTCCTCTTGGATCATATCTAATAGCAAATGACCATTCCTTCTCACCTGGAACCTCTGAGTAAAAGACTTGTTCGCATTGGCTTGGAAAAACATAGCGATATTTTCCTGCTTCAAACTGCAATGTTTTAACCATTGGAAATCCATTGTCATGTTGAATAAGTGTTCTATCATCATCACGTACATTCATTCGTAGCCTATACCATTTGACGTCGAACAAAACTATTTTGAAGGAATTAAAGTCACACTCAACTATATCATCTAAAAACCCATAATATCTATTTTCAGATTCTCGAGGATGTCTGTCACTCCTGGAGGAAACATTAGTGACCTAGAATACTGCAGTTATCCCACTATCAGAAGTTTTCCTGTTATCATCCAACTGTTTAACGCGAAATTGACGACCATTGCACCACATAGCCTTGTGGTGTTTCAACTACAATATGCCAAACATGAAAAAGATGCATTCTCAATTAATAATTAAACATATAATTTACACAACATGAAAATTAACTGAAAAATCAAACTTCTTGTCACATTATAAATAGGTGAATTAATTGCTTACCTTTCTATCTTTCAAGCCATATGCTAAATCGATTTCCCTGTCCGTAACGTTCCCATCTCCACTACGATACGCTTCTCTAATCAATTCAGACAGTAGTTGCCATGATAACCTACCGTCGTTACGTGCTTTACATGTTTCAATCCATTCACTCATCCACTCAAGATTTTTTGCAATGTATAAAAGTAGCGCCTCATAATCTTGAGCACCTGAATAAAAAAACAATAATTCACCAATATTAATAAATATTACTTATAACCATGGTAAATTCTATTAATTAATAAACTATGAAAGAATAAAACCTGAATGAATATAATGATCATATACATGATGTAAAAAAATGAAACATTATATGTATTATACATAATAAATCTTTTACCTCTCACTTTCTTCATTCTACCTTTTCCCAACGGGTGCTCCTCTTCAAATTTTTTGATGGAGTTCACATCCCAAATGCAATCCACCGCCTTCATGACTGGCGCAGCTAATTTAGGAAGATAATGACTAATATACACCATGGATTGATATACCACATATCCCTCCACCATAGAACCCTCAGGTCGTGCTCTTTGTTTAACCGAAGCCTTCAAGGATTTCAGGTGCCTCTCGACCATCCACATTGACCTTGTGTGTACTGGTCCACACATTTCAATCTCCTCAACTTGGTGTATCAAGTAGTGTTCTTGTGCATTGAAAAATGTTGGAGGTAGATACTTTTGCATTTCACACATTAGCCGAGGAATTTCTCTCTTCCGATACTTTATTTCATCTTGATGGATTTCTTTCAATGACAACCATCTGCAAATCATTACGCAAGGTTATTTCAATGAAACATAATATATATTTCATTACAAGTCAATTAATACATCATTTCATCAAGTACAAAAATAAATTGTAGCAATTAGATTTTGCGTATAAATCAAAAATACTTACCTCATGTATTTACTAAGACCATATATAACTTGTTTGACATTGTTGTCGAAGTCGTTTGGGAGAGATACAGGTAGAACATACTATAACAATAAAAAATGAATCGTTATTGGTTTCCAAGTTAAACAGAAAAAAGGAAAATTTAAAATATGTATTCAAGCAATAACAAACAAAAACGTATACCAAAAAAATTACCTTAATAAAGGTATGCCAATCATGTGTTTTCACCCCATTGAAGTCACCTTTCTTCGTTAAGATATTATTTATGTTTGAAGCAAAACCTGTTGGAAATTTAATTCTTCTAACGACCTCTTTTACATCATTGCTTTGTTGTTATGTTAATAACCATGGAATATTATTATAATTTTGACCTCCATTGTTATTTGATCCGTCGATCACACTTTTCATTGCATGATTTGATTTCTCAATGTCAGCACAAATTTTGTCAATTTTATCTCTCTCATGTGCACCATCTATGGTTCGCCATAACATTTCTGTCACATTCTTCCCAACATGCATTGTATCAAACAAATGAGCTATTTTTAGGTCCTCATAGTAGGGCAACCTCGCGAATTGAGAAGGATAACATTTCATTCCAGGTGGAAGTACAATATTAGTACCTTCACGGCGACGATGAACTTGATATCAAAGAATAAAATAAATCAGAACAATATTAATTATAAAATACAATAAAATAAATTCATTAGTTAAAACAAAAATTCCAAACATTACATAAACAAATAATATATATATATATATATACACACACACACAAATTACGTACCAGCTGCTCGACGATTATTAATTATGTTATATTCCAACATCCACAACTGAGGTGTCATTCTTCGTGGTTTTAATCTAGTTTCTTCTTTATCATTGAAAAGATGTTTTTCAGTAGTACAATACTTATGGTTCCTAGGGAGGAAGTGCCTAAACTCATCAAACACCATCTTTTTTAAGTCTGGTGAATGACGATACTTCATCTTAGGGCCACAAACTGGACATGCAAATCTACCCTTTGTTTGAAGACCTGCAATAGATGGATCAATAACAATTAATATATTATGAGATCATTTTTAAAACATGCAATATGGTATATCTAATTTAGATAATTATGTATCATATTAAAGTGCAATGAAATATTACATACCACAAACATGTGTTAGTCCTGGGGCATCATGAATTGTCCATACAAGCATTCCACGACATTGAAATCTCTTATGCTTGATTGGCTTAGTGATGTCATACATAGTGATGACATGCAATAACTGTATTAGCTCATCGATAAGAGGCTCAATATATACATTCATATCTTTGACCTGGTACTTACCTAATTGTTCAAAATTACGGAACATAATAATTACTCCCATGATATATGTATATATAAGTAAGTAAATAAATCAAATATATATTTATTCAAACAACGAGAGAAATGAAAATGTTACATTCAAAGAAATAATGTATTAAATACCTGGAATAATCATAGTCAACATTATGTGCTCCCTCTTTATTGACATCCAAGGAGGAATGTTATTGTTGATAACGAAAATAGGCCACACTAAGTAAGTAGATCTAAGCTCTCCGAATGGATTAACACCATCAGCTGCCAATGAAACCCTGACATTAAGAGGTTCATTTTTAAAATCTACATATTTTTCCTCGATTTCTCTAAATGCAGAACCATCTACAGGCATTCGAAGAACACCATCTCCACTTCTATTCTTTGCATGGTAATCCATAAACTGTGCTATGCTATTACACCTGAACATTCGCTGCAAACGTGGAATTATGGGAATATGACGAAGAACCTTTTGAGGCACCTTTTTGGTTAGTTGATCTGTTCGATATCTACTGGTACCACATTTTGGACATTCTGTTTTCAACGCATGTTCTCCATAATATATAATATGATCTTTAGGACATGCATCTATAGTGTTATATTCCATTCCAAAGTGTTTCATAATAGCACGTAGATCTCGATATGTTCGAGGTAAAGTATTTGGCGAAGGTAACAAATATTCACCCAACAATCTACAACAGAAACAAAAAGTAGTGTCTTGTAAAGATTATTAATCATATATATATATATAGATAATAGTTATTAAAACCGGAACCGGTGACCGGATCGGTGGAGCTAATGAACCGGGTTTCGAACCGGAACCGGTCTAACTGGTAGCGATCGGATCTCAATGAACCGGTTTTAAAAAAAAAAACATTAAATAATTATTTTTTAATAAAATGAAAAATAAATAAATAAATAAAAACTATTTTTAAGATTTGCAACCATGATTCCAAGCCAATAGAGACAAAATATGAAAAGTTTGCTCATTTATATACCATGCAAAGGTGAATATATCAAAATGGCAGCAAATGCATACATATCATCGAAAAATACATAAGAAAACTTGTTGAAGTAATGTATCAGGTTTCTCTTATATTATTCACTGTGTTTTATTGCTGAGTTAATATTATAATATACAATCTGTCCCTGCTCAGATCTGTTGTCAATTCATTGTATCAGCCTTAAAGACAATTCTAGGTTCAGTATATATATATATCTATATATATATATATATATATATATATACATATATATCAGAGCAGCATTTTGAAGATCTTGTATTCTTCATTATCTATGTTTGCTTGCCAATAAATTTCTAGAAAAACATCTACAACACTTAGAGGTATTGAATTGGTTTATGAAACCCACTATTAGTGATATTTGTAACAAGTTGAGAGAGCATTACAACTTCAGCAGTCTGCTCACAATGTGTTTGACAAAATTTATCACTGAAAAGATTCATTAAAACCCAGAAAACTCAGTAGCCAGGTTAGTGCATTTCCAAGCGGGAATTTTCTAGTGGTCAATTTATTATTGCCAGTCACATTTTCATTAGGTTGTATGTTGTTGTCCCTTGAGTGGCGTCAGACCATTTGCATCAGTCTTGATGCCATGATCGAATTGCTTGTATGCTGTGTGAAAGGTTTTGTATTTATGCTGCTGCTATGTGTGAGCAGAGAGAGAGGGTCTGATAGTTCCTAGCTGAGTGTGAAATAAGGTTGCTGCTGATTGTTTTGAGAACAGAAATTGTCATCAAGTACAGTTGATGAGTTGCATGCTGCCAGGGATTTTATGCTAGCCAGCCTTGTATTTATCAGTCATCATGTGTATTGTTGCTACTATAAGGTGTTGAGTATGAGTTATTACAGAAGTTTGTTGCTAGTATAATAGAGGAATTTGCAGCTCATGGAGGAGACACTGAGGAATTTGCAACTCATGGAGGAGCACCTAACCGGCCGGTTAAGTACGGAACTGACCGGTTTATGCATAAACTGGCCGGTTCCTTACTTAACCGGCCGGTTAGGTCCGGTTAACCGGCCAAAACAGGTGAGAATATGCTATTGACCGGGTTGCAAGACCGGTTCCAACCGGCAGCTGTCCTGACTGGCCGGTTTTGATAACTATGATATATATATATATATATATATAACTTATTATTTTACACATTTATTACAATTAAAAAAAAAGGAAAATAATCAACATTTACATATATGTGATCATATATACATATTGCATATCTTAGGAGTTGTGTCATACATCTGTTCGACAAATTATTCATAACCTTTAATTTCACCAGCAACAATGTAGCAGAGAGAAGAGTTGCATTTGAGTGTTCAAAAAGTCGTTCACTTGACCTTTCAATCAGAGGTACATCATAAATACTGTCACTATCTCCACCATCATCATCTGACTCACCATACAAGTCTTGGAGCATTTGATTTGTCCCATCATTAATGTGAATTGTCTCATTATTGTCATCATGATCTACCTCCATGGGATCATTAAAATTACCTTCATCATTCGCTTCATGTTCTTCACCTTGTACAACATCATTTCCAATACTAATATTTGTTGCAATATTCTCTTGTACTGGTGCAACATCATCTAATCTACTACTATTTTGCTGTGGAAGCTGGTTGATCATCTGCAAAAAGTTGGGGGGGCAACTGTGCCTTTATGAAAATTACAAACATTAATAATTAAACATTAGTGTGCATATAAAAAATATTAAAAATTTAAAATAATATAAAATTTTACGATATAATCAAAATGAAGATAGATAATTAATTACCATGGGACGATAGTCATTTGATCCACCATCAATGTGCCCATATTTCCTACAATGCATTGTTGCTGTTGCTATTAAAACTCTAACATTATTTCTCATACAACATTTTTTACAAGGGCAATAAACTCTGCCATCACCCCTTTCACCCTTTTGAATTGTTTTTCCAGCTCCAATGTTTTCTTCCATTGTTGCAAATTATCCTATAAAGAAAAAAATAAATCTCTCTCAATGGTGTAGAAAACCCAAGACTTGTTGAACTCAATGGGAGCTCAATATATAAGCAAAAAGAAAATAAAAGTGGGCATTTTACAAATTGTGAGCTTTTTATAAAATGTGGGCTTTTTACAAAATTGTGGGCTTTTTACAAATTGTGGGCTTTTTTTATTCTTAATGCATTTTCTGTAGAATACTAAACAGATTTGTCCAAAATTTCAGATGCAAACTGTAGTCTCTACTACGTTTGGAAAATTGGAGGTTTATAAAAAATAAACTGCGAACAGAAGTGTACCACTATGATAAGAAGCTGTCAGAAGCATTCCTTCTGCTTCACAAACGTGGAACTACCTTAAGAATGCTTATGGTTGATATAAATATTAGAGCATGGCAGTTAAATGTAGTAGTTATGCTAAAATACTGAATAACAGCTTGAGAGTGCTCTTCAGATACTGTATGAATGCACCAAATTAAGGCTGTACCATTCCTAAAGGTAAATGGCCAAAAATAGTCAATTTTGATATCGTGAAGTTATGTCTTTCTCGGTAGCAAACTGGGGATAGGATGGAAAATATGAGAGAACTAAGTTCCAAGGACTAAAAAACCAAGGCCAACATAGTTCTGCCTTGAATCAGAGACAAAAAAAAGCTGCCCAAAAAGTGATTGAGAGCACCCATTGAAGCTCCTATATATAGCAGAGTCAACATTTTCCTATTGAACAAGTTTGTATAGTCAAAGCCACAGTAAGATCGGATAGCCACGATCCTAAATGAGAACCAGAGCCAAAGCTAAGACAGATCCATGTTTAGCAGAACAAGACAGCCATAGCAAAGGATTTGACCACAGAACCAGATCATGAGAGATAGCAAGATTCTTGCTTCCACTGTGGAAATGTAGAAACTGTACAAGGGCTTTGCTTCCAACAGATTTCATTGTGACGGTAATTGCTATGGTGTTGTAAGCGCTCATTAGTAGAATCTTAAAGCCATTCTGGAATTCTTTTAACCTGGAGAGGGTTTTTTGTGGTTATAAATCCTCATGTTCAAATTCCATTGTCGATTGGTTGTGTTTGATATTATGTTTTTACTGTCCGCAGTTGAATTTTCGCACAGAAAATTATCAGTCTAAAGCGGAGCAATTTTGTGATGTTTCTTTTGCTTCCTATTGTGAAGTATTTCGCTCAGAACTCTACTCGTTGTAATAGAGGTCTTGGGCATAGAACAGGGGACTTGGGTTTTTTGGAATCAAACTTCAGGTTAAGATGCTCATCTGAAGAATGGCATAGTGAGCCTTAGCATGGATTTGGGAGTACCAATTTGAAGTGCAGGTAGGGCATTGTACGATAGACCAGTTAGATTTCTGGACCCTAATACAAAAGTTTCTTCTTCTTTCAAAACGTGTTTCTCCTTTTCTGTAACCAATGTGGGTCCTGTTCTTGTTTCAATTGGGGATGGATGAGCATTTGTTATTGCTCCAGATGATCACACTCTGGGTAGCCCTGGAGGCTATTTGGGGTGATGAGTCCAATAGGTCTCAATGAACTGTTGCCCTCGCTGGGGAATACTATTGCAGTGGAATTTGATACTATTTTGGATGTTGAATTCCACGATCCTAATGGAAACCAATACCTTCAGCTCCAGTACCTGTTCACAAAAGAGGGTGCCATAGTCATTCATGCGTGCAGAGAGGGTGAATTGCAGGCATTGCAACAGGAGGTGTTGTTTTTGTTGCATTGGCCACTAGATTGTTTGTCTGGTTCTGTTACAAGCGCAGAGTATTGAAAAGGACAGACAAATTTAGTTCAGATATTGTGAAATTGCCTCGTAAATTCACCTACAAAGAGCTCAGCAATGCTACGAAACACTTTTTTTGAATGTGATTGATAATCGATAATTGCAAGCAAGGGTAATCCCCTTGTGAAACCCAAATTTCTGAGCATTTTCTAAAACCTGATGATGGAGACATTGTAATGAACAAGCGCCTAGGTCCATATTACGTCCAAATCTACCAAGCACCAAGATCTATAAAAAAAAATCCACATTATCTGCGAACTAAGAAGAAGAGGCAGAAAATGTGTTCTGCTTACCTGTTCGAATAGTTGTTGGGGTTTACCACGGCAAAAATTTGACAGAGCCCATGTACAATTTCGTATCATTGAAATTCTGGCAGTATCATTCAACTGGGCAAGCACCTGCCTCGGAGCTCCATGACTGAGGGCAAGATCCCTAAGTGATGCAGAGTCTCCAGCAATATTTCCCAAAGCCCAAACAACCTTACACGAACACCAGTTGAACTCAAAGTTGCCCAAACAGCCTTACACGAACACCAGTTGAACTCAAAGTTGGGTAGTAGTTTTTTAAATCAAATTCCAAAATTACAGACGTATAAAGATAGTTTGGAAGAATAATTTTATGCCTCTAAAATGAACGTGCTACCTGTTCTCGAACATTATCATTCCCAGAGGCAAGAATTTCCACAAATATAGGCAGTGCCCCGTAATCAATCACAACCTTTGTATTCTCAGAGGCTCCAAAAAAACCCAAATAGGGTCAACCCTACTACAGGAGGAAGGGCCTGCAGTAAGAACTTACCATTTTGCAGGAACTGAGGGCAAATTCTGTTCTGCAAGAGCTGAAGGCGAATGCGCGCGTGATATCGGACATTAATGTAGTTTTTTAAAAAATCATTTTTTTGTAGCCCGCATTTGAATTTTCTGTTTTCCTTATTTTATTGGGCTGAACTGGATAAAATTGAATATGAATAGTGAGTTAATTGTAAGATCAATGGGCCAAGGCCATACATCAAAATTGACCATAGTGGGGAAGTATAAAAGCATGGATATTCATGCAAGTATAGTTATTAATGTAAGATCTAGCATCAACTGAAATTCACGTGAAAAAGTACATGAAAAATGTAAAATCATCCATTGGAGAGGTAATCTATAATTATCCAGTAAGACTCTTGGCTACGCCTTGAGACTAAACTAATTCTCAATATTTTTGAATAATGATCCATTGGAATTTAGTAGGAAAACCATAGTAAATCATTGTTCAATGGCCATGCAAAAATATAAAAAAAATAATATCAATGGTAACATCAACTTTCATACATGAGAACCCGGATGCGGGTGAAGTTGGTAGTGTTTAACGTGATGGGATGGGGGAGGGGAAGCCACTGGCCCACCCGCAAGAGTGCTGTCATTCAGTTCTTAATGTCGACTGATCGGCGTTTAATGCCATTTAATCGCTCGAATAAACCGTAGTCCCGCTCCTCGATACACATTCGCATGCCGCGACATGACTCAGCCTCCAGTTCATACTTATGGTGGCTTATTGCAGTCGATTTACAGTTGCACTGTAGACTGGGTTGTTATTATGGAACGTCGCTCTGGTCTGAACAGAATTCCCCCGCCTGTGAATCTGTGGTGCGCTCCAGGAGCAGGGCTTTCTAATGTTCGCACTGTAACTGGTAAGAGGAGCTGTCTCAATTGTTGTTTGGATTTTGGAGAAAATATCCACTTCTGCCATGCTGGTTCCTGCAAGGTTTCTTCTATTGCCCTGTTGCCCCTCTCACCTCAGTCTTCTGTCCATATTTTGCCTCCCTGCCCTGCTGTCTCGAGTGCGACTATGCCGCGCCTCAAGCACAGAATGCGCTGCCGAAGAGGCTCCACGAGGCGCCAAATTCGACGCTCTCCCTCCACCTCTGGCACCTCCTCTGTGTCTATCTCCCACTCTGACAGTCAACCTAGAGGGCGCCTTCTCCGCTCGGGCCGTCGCCTTGCTTCCCCCACTCCTTCCGCTCCTCCTGCTCAAACCCACACTGCGCATTTTTCCTTTAACAGCACTCTCAATCAACCCAGGGTGACTGCCTCAATTACGGTCGTCTTTCGTGAAGAGCCTCAGGAAATTGTTCCCAGTTCTCGCCCGGCAGAATGCAGCCTCTCGGCGGCTCAAGATTCGGCGCAGTTTGTTGGGTTGAAGCACCCTGATAGTGCGAACGTGCAGGGTCAGATGGGCAAGGCCACGCAGGACCAGGCGAACAAGGAAGCGGTGGGTCAACCTACTGAGAGGCAGGACGCAGTGCAAGCGAGCGAGGCGCAGATTACTTCTCCTCCTCGCGGGAAGGTGATCCATTCTGTTGCTGACCTATATAATTCTGTCGGGGAACCAGATGAATTCTGGTGCAGAGTTGTCTACGAACCTGATCCTGATGAATAGTTCCTCCTCTTCACTCTGGTTTTTTTCTCTATTTCTGCCCATTCTCACGGGCCTGTTCATGTGTTTCCTGCTGTTTCTGAAAATGCATCTATTTTTTTTGCTTCGATATGGTCTCCAGTACTACAATTCTCTGGTTCCCCTGCGCGGGATTTTTCAAATGAACTGTTTCAGACTGGTTTCCCTCTTGCAGGGCAGTCTTCAAACTATGGTTTTTTATTTCAAATGCCACAGCACTAGGCAATGATCAGGCTTCGGCCCGCTGTACTGTACTCCTTTTGTTAATATAATTACTTTTACTTAGAAAAAAAAAACTTTCATACATGAGAAAATAGATACTGACAAATGGTACATCATGGCCTAATTAATTTCGCTCAGCAATTTCAAATGGTATAGCATTTAGTCAACAGTAATCATCAATTTCTGCACACAGAGACTAATTTCTCTGGAAGCCTCAGATTTCTTTGGCTTGTTATTCTTATAACTACATAGACATAATTAATAGAGAGACTGAGGACAGAAAAAAATCTAGGGCTTAGTCTCCACTACTCAACATGTTTTGTGAGAAATAATACATAGATTGATTTCTCTGAGTGCCTTAGCGTTCTTTGGCTCATTTTTTTAATCACAACAACAATAAAAAATGCACTGAGGATTTGTTCTTAGTCCGATTATGCAATTTTTATAAGGCAGATTATGCAATATTAATAATAAACATAAATTTATTGCAATTTAGGGAAAGCTCGTTCATGTTTTTTTCTTTATATTGGAAGGTTTACTTGATTTTTGAAGTAATTTTTAGTAGATCATAGTGTTGGAATATTTAAAATTCTAGAACAACAATGGAGAATAAAACTCCCCTCTTCAATACAGAGAAAATATAAAAAAAAAAATTCTTCACTGGAAACAGAGTTTTCACTGTAAAAACTATTTCATTAAACTTCAAAACTTTGGTTACAAAATCTCCTCTGACTGAGGGAATAAAAAAACTTTGACTGCTTCAAAACACAGTTCAACACAAAACTCACACTCTAAAATTTCACTCTATCTGTGCATTTACACCTAACTGCTTTGAATTGTGCATATGATGTATATATTATATATATATGGACCTGTACGCACGACATTTTTAAAACAAACATTAAAGAACTTTGACCACCGGACGTCAACCAAAAATTAAACTCTCCTTCAATCAATTTCGGGTGCCAAAAAAATTTGCTGACGTCATCAAAAATGTGACGCGAAATTTCTATTCAATCTTCTTTATGAATTTTTCGCGTCCGATTTTGGGCACTCGTACAGACGGCTGAGTGTGATGCGAAATTTCTATTAAATCCGCCTCAGTGAGATTTCAAATCCGGAAATTTCAATTGCGTGTGCCAATAAAATTTGCTGACGTCATCAAAAATGTGACGCGAAATTTCTATTCAATCTGCTTTATGAATTTTTCGCGTCCGATTTTGGGCACTCGTACGGACGGCTGAGTGTGATGCGAAATTTCTATTAAATCCGCCTCAGTGAGATTTCAAATCCAGAAATTTCAGTTCTGGGACCACTGTCCTTCAATTTTTTAAACTCTGATCAATCAAAAATAAATATTATACTGCGATCTTGATTGATCGCTGGAAGTGGAAGGCGGCTGCCTGTACATCAGCTGTAAGTAATTTCAATACATAGCATATATTGAGGAAATATTAGTTTGACAAGAATCAGTTATTTCTCTTGAAACTTTAGGTATTAAAAGTCCATGACACAGATATACCACACTCCAAAATCCAAAGAAAATGGAAGAGCGTTCAATTTTTTTAATCAAACTTTTATTGGTGAAGGGTTAATTTATTACGAGAACGTCATTAATGAAGTGCAAAATTTTAAACGTAACGTTTATTGACTAGAAAAATAATGACCAAAACGTCAAAAAAATTTGTGTGACGGGTAAAGAGAAATCCAAATTTCAACCCTGCCTGCCACTTGTTGGTGAGTGGAGGTTATTCACTTTTGGTGAGTGGAGGTTATTCACTTTTCATTTACAGCTTACCAGGTTACTCATGTTACCAATATTTTCACATGACTCACTTTTAGGTGACTACTTATTGTACTTCTTCTTCTTTATAAAGAACAATTGGTAGATAATTGTATATATTATTTGAAATCTATAACAAATCCAGGCAACAAAATTACAACAAATAGAAAATTATGCAAAAAATTCACTAGGGCACTACTAATGTGTAGATACCCTATAGATCCTCATAACTTACCAACACCTACTATATTGGTATACACATAATATGGCATTTACCTGAAGTATTTCATATGTATCTAGAAGTAAATAAGTTGTATGACAATTGTTATGGCAGATATAAGATGTGTATTATAGTTTATATTTCAATTTTTCTAGCATGCATGTGCGGTCTATATAGTGACTACAATTACCGATATATTTCAGTGAAGATGTGAAGATGATCTCTCATTAAGTCCTAATTACTTAAAGCATCATTAATTAGCTTTCCAAATGAATAAAATATGTTAACAAATTAGTAAAAACTAGGAAAACAAATCACGCTTTAAAAAAATATGGCATAATGAGTCACACTCTTAGATTTATTTAATTACTCATCAAGTGTCGCTACAACATATATATGATCACCATTACCATAGAAATAGGACATGTGACCATCATTTTGGTTTCGCCAATGACATTCCACATCATGAGCATTGTTTAGGGTTGATTGTGTTGATTTTTTAAAAACAAATCATTTATACATTTTATGGAAATTATAGACACAATTTATAATCACATTACAAGATCATGATGTATGGATATTTCTTATCATTTCTTAGATACTCAAAACTTACCAACACCTAATAGATTGATATACACATCATATAGAATTTACCCCTAGAATGCCACATGTATCCTAAAACAAATTAGTTGTATGGTAATTGTTATGGTGCATATATAATGTGTATTACAGTTTATCCTTACCAACACCTAATAGATTGATATACACATCATATAGAATTTACCCCTAGAATGCCACATGTATCCTAAAACAAATTAGTTGTATGGCAATTGTTATGGTGCATATATAATGTGTATTACAATTTATCTTATAATTTTGTTGAAGTAGCATACAACAATTTACTTAGTGATATGAGAACCACTCTCTAGAGTATACATCAATTTTGTACACATGGCTTTTCAGTTGATTTTTAAGATATATCATTGGTGATGCTCACATGATTATATAATGAACCATAAAGTTGAACTATGAAATTATTCCTCACAACACACACATATTGATGAATTAATAATTTTTCTCATATAATTTTTTTAATCTATTTTGAAAAAAAAAAAAAATTATATATAATTATTTCTAAGAAGAAAAAGAGAGAGTTACTTACCATATCTTCGTAAAACATATAATAGCGACGTTTGGAGGAAGCTGTCTAACGACGCTTTGGGGCATAGTGTCGCAATTGCGACACTTTTTATAAGTGTCGGTAGTGCGACACATTTCTCTAAATGTCGGTATAGCGACCGTTTCCAAAGATCAATGACCCAAAGTGAACGATAACTTACCTTTTACTTTTCGGTAAGCGTCGCTCTTCTGATGTTTTGAACGATTTCCATTTTCGTCGGTCTTGTGACACTTTTGCAATAGTATCGCACTGAACCCGATAACTTACCTTTTCCCCACACCTTTCCTTTTCATTGTGGCCGTTCGCTCGTTGAATCCAGAACCGACGGCGCTAATACATTTCCGCGCTCATAAAGTAATCGTTTGATGTTTTGGCAAAGCTGCGCGAAATGGGTGGTTTTTCCAAACCACCCGCGCTTACGTGTCGCCACCACGTTGTATCGCGTTCGAAAAGCTAGTTTCCGCTTACCACCATTTACCCTCATGAATACCACTGGCGGTATTCCCTAAACCTCACTCGTTTAAACCGAGTTTAATGTCATTTAACTATGGTTATACCATCGAAGGATAACATTAAAATTATTATTTGCATTCAAATTTTCACCTTTTCGCTTTAAACCTGTAAAAACATTGCAGAACCGTTTTCCTCAAAATCACGCCGTTTGAACCCTGAGAAACTTTGCAGAGCCATTTTCAACCTACCGGTACCATTTTTCGACGCCCATTGCCCTGAATTTCCATTACAAAGTACTACATTGTCCTCTGCGAAGCCATTTTCAAAAAATTGAAGACTGAGCACCTCTGCAACGTCTTCAACCGAATTCCGCTGGTTCTCCAGGTACTTTTATTCGAAGTTGACCTCTGAGATTTCAAAATTCCTGTCGATTTCAAATAATTACCAAAGTTACTGCAAAAAAGTGTCCATTTTTCAGGGAAAACTCTGTCAAAATTTCCCTGGAATCCCTAATTGCCCTTTCTCGCAGTTTTTTCCATACCCTGGTCCGTTTTGCTGTTGAAATCGATTTTAAATACACGTCCTGAGCTTTAAATTCCTTGCATTTCCTAAAACCCCTGCTCAGAAACCCCATTTTCAGTAGAAATTCGCCAAGAAACCCCTGTTTCTCGTAAAGGAACTTAGCAAACCGTTTAAGCTTTCTTCGTTCATTATTAAAAATGACCAAGAAACAGGTAACCCCCAAGAATGGAGGCCCAAAATCTGAAAATAAGTCTTCTGCAAAGATTCCTCAGCTTATGTCCTTCAAAATCGACAAACCAACTCCTGCACTCACGGCTGATTCTACAGAAGTGGTCAGACCAGTCCAGCCTCCAGTCATTTCTCCAGAGAAGAGCCCTTTAGTTGATCTGGACTTTCTAATACTAGACCCTAATGTAGAATTTAACCCGCTTGATGTCTATAATTGGTGCTATGGAAAATCAGTGGAAAAGGGTGACAAAGATATTCCAATTTGGGAATCCAATCTGCCTAGATATATTGTCCCTCTCACTCATTCTGTTCCTGACTTTATCAGATTATGCGAAGCCTATTATATGCCAGAAAAAAGATGTATTGTAAACAAAGAAAAAGAAACCCTGTTTTACATCACCGAAGAGTCGATAAATTCCATGCTGCAAATGAATCATGACCCCAATTCTTTTTCCCTAACAAGAGAAGATTTAACCCAACTATATCTTGACTTGGATTTCAATGCTAGATTCAAAATATACCGGACTTTTTGTCCAAATCAAGTTGATATGCCTAAGTTAGATCCTCCTTTCGACACCGTTGATTTCCCAGATGAAACTAGACAGATTGTCTCAATGCTCTCCTTCATACTAGGATACGCCAGTGATGAATTCACTGATGTGGCTATCCTAGGTTTTCTGTCAACTCTAAACCCTGGTCAATCACCATCCATTCATTTCAATTTTGCTAGATGTATTGCTGATAATATGCATTATCAATTATCCAAATTATCAGAAGAAGGAGTTTTCAGATACTCCTCTTATCTACTACACCTCTTCCTATATTATCAAACAGATAAGTTTCCAATTGAATGTCAGAAAGTGGATGCAGAAGGAAAAGTTCTATCATTAGTATTTTGGTCATCTATTCTAAGGAAATGGAACAAAGAGTATAGTTTTACAGATTTCAATGACTCATTTATAGCCCCTGCTATGTATCTCTTGGAACAAGAGGAGATCCCTAGGATCAATGATGAGACAAGAAGAATTCTGCAGTTATCAGAGAGCTACAAAACTGGAGATTGGTATTTATATAAAAATCATACATAAATCAGAGTGTATGGCTCATCCCTGGCCCCATATAAGTTACCCAGATTTGTAACTACAAGAATATTTGCTTTAGAATATCTGAGACAACTATTGAATGTAGATGAAATCCACTTCATAGCTTTCAAGAAAAAGACCCAATTTAAGCTGAAAAATCAAATTGGGCCATTCATTGTGAATAACAGAGAAGCTTCCAATGAGATAAATGTCAAACTTAAAAAGTATAAGTTCCCATGTAGTTTTACATGGAAGTATGACCCACAAGGTATTTTGAGTGCAATAAGGGTAAAATGTAAGTTGCCTGTTTACTTGCATGATCCTAAGCCCCATATTCAAAGATATGTAAATAAAATTGAATGGGAGCCAAACACCCTATATGATGATGATTCACAGGCAGTACAGGTAATACAGGTAGACAGTGGCAAAGGCAAACAGATTGAACAGACAGTACAGGTGGCTTCTACAAGCAAATATACTTATAATGTACATAAAAGAGACAGAGAAGGAGATAGTTTCATAGCTGAGACTATTGAGAACATAAAATTCAGAACTCCTTATAGTAAAAGAATCAAGTCAACAGAAGAAGAAAAGGATAAGGCTGTAAATATTGATATAAATGATGAGGCAACAAGAATAGTCACTCAAACATTAGAAGAGCTTCAAAATGTAAAAATTGGAACACAACAAAAAGATACAGTCATGAAGGAAAACCAGGCTATTGTCGATTTGCCTCCTTCTTCTCAGGAAACTGACAATACAGAGTCAGAGATTCAGATCAGATTCAGACAGATTAAAGAGAAGAATGAAGAGCTCAAGAATCAAGTTCATTCTAGATTTCTTAAGGAAAAGCCTGGAAACAAAGACAGGATTCTTTCAGCATTTGATTATTCATCCAATAAATTGGTAATGTCATTCTTGAAGCCTACAGTGGCTAAGCCAAAATCAGTGGCAGATTATTCCAAAACAGATCTTGAACTGGATGCAGATGCCATTCATGAATTAGATCAAATTGAATTTCATAGGAGCAATACTGAAATGCTATATTCCCAAATTGTCAGTAAAACTATGAAATCAATTAGGCTTGAGAAAACAGTGCTCAACCTCCAAAATCAAATGAGGTTGGACAAAGCCTCACTGTATGCTAATAATTTAATAATAAAAGCACTAGAAGATATAGTGATTGAAGCAGGGGGTGACCCAGCCAACATTGAAGGGGAAAAAGTCTTAATTAAACAGAAAAATGAGGATATAGCTGCTCTTAGAAAAAAGTTGAAGTTGCCTCAGAGTGAAAACTCTCAAGCAAAATAAATTCTACAGCAAAAAACAGAGAATGATGATTTAAAGCAGCTTGTACATCAAATGTCAGGTCAGATAAAAACAATGGAAAGTCAAATAGAAGCTCTAATGAAAGAGAATGAAGAACTAAGAAAAGCACAACCAATGGTCATTCCTACGGTGATCCCCACTGTAAACACTGCTATACCATCTACTTTGGCAGAACACTTGGCATCGAATGGAGTACTGCCAACTGCAGTGCCAATTACTTCTCTAATCTCTTCCTCTTCTTCTTCATCCTCACAGAGGACCACACCACAAGACCAAGAAAAAGAGATTCTTAGTTTGAGAGGCACTATTAAAAATTTGGAAAAATCCAAAAATGATGCCTTGACTACTTCTAGAGGACATGAGCAAAGGGCTGATCGACTACAAGAATAGGTAAAGATTCTGCAAGCACAAGTAAATCTTACAGATCAAGTGGCCTTTATAAAAATTCATTTATGGACCAAAATTATTGAGGGCATTCATTCTCAATGGCCTTCAATTCGGATAATTTATGAACAGAGGGAGTTACTTCAAGTTGCTAGTGCAGAGATTGACAAGACTAAGAGGGAAATTGACAAAAAACCAGCCCAAGCAATCTAAATCATAGCTTTTTTAAACAGTAAAACCAGGGAAGAGTTGGAAGAATTGAAAATTTTTGATAGAACAGAAACCATTCTTCAAATCAAAAAGGTCCTGAACAAAAGAAACATAATGAGTACTCTAGAGGACCGGTGTAAAGACATGAATTTATCCATCTCAAGATTTTTAGCCAAATACAAAACATTTTCAGAATCAGGTTTGCCTGATATTCACGCATTGAATGACAAGTTAATGCCTCATAAAGAGTATGATCTAAAAATCAGAAATCATGCAAAAGAGCAAGCCAGACAACAACTGCCTCAAGGATCACCAACAGGCAGAATACTTCTTCAGTATTTTGAAAATCTGTTCTTTTTAGATAATGAGATCAGGCATATGTTCACTATAAAGCCTAACTTTGCCAAGTATATAGAGGCAGATGAAAGTTACAGAAAATTGAAGACTATGAAGATCCCCTCTGCAGAAAAGTGGCAAGAATTCACAGATCTGCTGTGAATTTAATGGATAAAAAACAGGAAATTCACTTGCAAATTCATTTTTTACTGTTACCTCAAATGGTAAAAATATAGGGTTAAAGTGCAGTACAACAACAATCAGTTCAAATTAGAATAATCAGTTCTATTTTTGCTTGTAAAAAGGTAACAACTTGCAAACTGTTTTGCAGCTGTCCCTCTTTTTAAGTTTTCTTTCCTATTTTTGATTAAAACATCATCTCAATTCCTGAGATATTTTGTAAACATTTTTTTGTATAAATACTTCACAATTCAAAGTATTCAGTTTGAATAAAATTTCTCAAGACAACTATAGTTCGTGCTCTCTACTTGGCATTTTAATGTTTTCTACTTTGTTCGTGCTCTCTACTTGGCCATTGGCCTGTGGGTGATATGGAGTTGTAATTTTGTGCTGAATGTGGTAGTTTTGCAATGTTTCGGCTAATTTATTACCTACAAATTGTGGTCCTCCATCTGTGATTATGTCCCTTGGGAGACCATAGCGCACAAAGATTTGGAAAAGAAACTGTACTACAGAGTCCTCTGTAGCTTTTGAAACTGCCTTTGCTTCGACCCACTTAGTGACATATTCGGTTGCAACTAGGATGTATGTATTTTGGTTTGAGGGAGGACTAATAGGGCCAACAAAATCAAGTGCCTAGCGTTCAAATGGTTCAATCACTAGTTGAGGGTTCAAAGGCATTTCATCAGACTGCCCAGGGCGTCCTGCCCTTTGGCAGCTATCACAGGCCTGCACGAATTTTTTGGCATCCTTAAAGATGGTAGGCTAGTAATAGCCTGTTCGTAAAACCTTATGGGCGGTTCTACGGTTCCCAGTTAGATCCCCTTCTTCAATCTTCTTATCTGTAGCTTAAGGATTCTTAAGTGCCCTTTTGCTCAGATTCCATCCACTCCATCAAATCAAGCCTATACATAGCCTTAGAAGGTCACCTATCTTGCCCTTAGCACATTTGCATCTATGAGCCTTATTTCTTAGTTCTGCTTGCCTAGAGAGTTGACTCCATTGCCCAATATTCTGGTAGATCCTTCTCGTTTACCTTGAAATCTCTTTATTCCCACCAATCTTTTAAAATCAAACCCAAATACACAATCATAGCTAGCCTAATATCTGTTACTAAAACAAAGCTAAATCATATGGAGAGATCCCTCTCTAGAGTTCAAGAAGGCTAGATCTTGAATTCCCAAAGTGGTTCTTGGTTACCCTTGGTGTTCTTAACTACAAAAATACCTATCCCACAACCTGAGAATTACTAGGGTGATAACAGGCCTTGGGGGTATTATGATCCTTGAAGGAAACTCCCACAGCTAGAAGTGTTGACAGAGAAAATTGGATCGAGTACAAAGGTGTGGCAGGTGGGTTTTACCCTGTACTAATTGTTATGGTGCATATATGATGTGTATTACAGTTTATCTTATAATTTTGTTGAAGTAGCATACAACAATTTACATAGTGATATGAGAACCACTCTCTAGAGTATACATCGATTTTGTACACATGGCTTTTCAGTTTCCTTTTAAGATATATCATTGGTGACGATCACATGATTATATAATGAACCATTAAGTTGAACTATATAATTATTTCTCACAACACATACACACAAAGCGTCGCTATTGCGCCGGATGCCTCTAAGTGTACAAAAAGCAACTGAAAAGCCATGTGTACAAAATCAACTGATATGTTTTTCAGTTGCTTTTTAAGATATGCCTCTAAGATATATAGGGTCGCCATTGCGACGTCTTCCTTCAGACGTCGCCACTATGACACTTTCTCTAAGTGTCGGTATTACGACCAATTTCTCCAAACGTCGGTATAGCGACGGATTCGGGCGGGATTGAAAAAATTTGTGGAAATTTCCGACATTTGGTCAAAAGCGTCGGAAGCAAGTGTCGGAATTTCCGCCAAAATGTAGTACTTTAGCGACGCTTTGGGCGATGGTGTCGCAATTGCGACGTCTTCCTCCAAACGTCGCAATCGCGACACAGTCTAGGTGTCGGTATTACGACCGGTTTCTATAGACGTCGGTATAGCGACGGTTACGGGCGGGATGGAAAAAATTTGGGAAAATTTCCGACATTTGGTCAAAAGCGTCGGAAGCAAGTGTCGGAATTTCCGCCAAATGTAGTAGTTTAGCGACGCTTTGGGCCATGGTGTCGAAATTGCGACGTCTTCCTCCAAACGTCGCAATTGCGACAGGTTTTAGGTGTCGGTATTGCGACAACTTTCTATAGACGTCGCTATAGCGACGGTTCCGGGCGGGATGGAAAAAATTTGGGAAAATCTCCGACATTTGGTCAAAAGCGTCAGAACCAAGTGTCGGAATTTCCGCCAAATGTACTAGTGCATGCTATGTTCCTCTTCTTTACAGCATGCAATTGTTCATTTATGTTCATTAACTCTTTAATTAAATGCAATTCTAATTTATTAGCTGAAGTAAAAGGTCTTGGTTAAGGGTATCAAGTATTTACCCTGGATCAGTCACGTGATATAATTTTAACATTATCTTATTATTCTGAGATAACTTGATGGTAATTTTTTTATATGTCTTTATTTACTATTACTAACTTTGTGGAAAAGGACTATTACAAGTGGTATCAAAACCTCGTTACAATACTATGGCCAGGATTGGGTGACTGATTTTAGAAATAATAATATTAAAAGAAGGAAAAACAGATAATTTTGATGCACAACAGGGAAGGAAATACAAAGCCCATACAACCGTTAGTGGAACCAAGCCATGTAGCTGGTACAAGTGTTAATCCGGAAGTTTTTTTATAGTTAGAGGGGAACCATCAAAACCCCACGACTATTCTTATGTAAACAGTTCGAAATTTAAGAACCGAGATGGCCAATAGAAGGGAAGATAATGAGTGAATGATGCGGGATCAGGAACGAATATTGAAGAGTTTGTCAGATTGCCAAAATCATAGAACTACGATACCCAACTCTAGTAATAAGGAGCAGAATGAAGGGAAAATGAAGGAAGGTGAAAATGTTGGGAAAAATATTGAGAGGGGGGGGGGTGAATCAGTATTTACTGCATATTCAAAAATTTTTACTTTTTCACTCTCTAAAACCCATACGCTACTTTCCTTTAGTAAACTCGTGTATACACGCGGATATCCTTCATACAACTCGCGTATTAGCAGAGATCTAAATATGCAGATATTTATTAACTTAGTTCTTTGCAATATTCATTCATCTGATGTTAAGTTAACAGTAATGTGTAGTAACAACAGAATAAACCATCACACAAAGCATCACACATGAACACCAGGATTTTTAGGTGGAAACCCAAGTTGGGAGAAAACCACCGCTGCAGTTGCTCAGCCTTCAATATTTTATTATAGAGAAAACATCTTACAACATATGTGCTGGTGCACGGACTCCTACCGGCACGCGAGCACCCTTGAGCAAAGCTACTCCCTAATCGCTAAGTGTAGCTCATTTTGCTCTCATTTACCCGGCCTCACCTGGAAGGGAGCTACGACCCCCTGTTCTCGTTTACCAGCCTCACCTGGAAGGGAGCTTCAACCCCCTGACTGAAGGCTACAACCCTCAGCACCTCTAAGGACCATGTTTCATCAATTTTCACACTGGATCCAAAGATTCCACAGACTTCAGCAAACCCTAGTTTGCATACGCGCTTTCCTTTCATTGATGTCGCGTATATACACGCTTCCGTTCACAAAAACCAACGTATACTTCTGCACATATTATAGATCTAATTTCATTGCGCATACGCGCTTTCTCTTCAGCGAAGCCACGTATATACGCGCTTCCTCTGCGGAAAACAAGCGTATGGTTCTTCAGACATTTAGGTCATTGCAATTCTTCAGAACAGATACATCACACAGATTTTTACCCTTTACTTCAAACAGATGTTCGGCTCATCTCAGATCTAATCATTCCATAAACGGATCTAGCAAATACAAGTACATTTCAGATCTAGATCCCCTTCTTCATCATTGGTGCATCATCCATTCAGATCTATCATTCAACTGTAACCCTTTCCATTCAGATATCCTTCAGAGAGAAGTATTCATTCAAGCTCAGACATCTTGCACCCACACTCATGATTTGCACAATGAATTTCTTCTCTTTATATAGGTTTACCTTTTATCAATACCATGAGCCAAAACCACATTACTTCCGATGGTATTCTTGGACGGGGTCATTTAGACGAATCATTACCCAATACAATGGGTCAATACCATGGTGGTTACCCCTGGTTTTGCACTTTATGAGCGCTTTTTCCCATACGCGACTTGGCACGTTGTTTCCCGCGTGCATACGCGACTTCTCCTAGACATATACGCGTATGCATTGAGACATACTCTTTTCACCATAGATTTAGCACATGCTGAATTCCTTTCTTCATTGCCTTCTGTACTCACTGTAGATGCATCAGATTTAGTTCATCAAGACATATTCTATCAAGCACAACTTCATCAAGTAAGTTTCCATCATCTTCATCAAGTGGGTTGCCATTCAAGGACAACACTCAGCATCATATTGCTAACAAACATCATTTCATATTAGATTTACATCATTTACCAAGTCCATCAGGTCAAGACTAACTTCATCAGGTGGTTTGTCATCAAAGACAACACATGTCAACAGTCTCATGTCTTCATCTTCATTCAGTGGGTTGCCATCAAGGACAACACTCTGCATCATATTGCCAACAATCTCCCCCTTTGGACTTGATGGCAACCACGATGGTGTTTGGTTACCACAACAGATAGGTACATTACGAATACAATGACACCATGTCACTCTCTCCATTTTTGACACCATTCTTGCTCTTCATTCAAACACCATGTCACTCTCCCCCTTTGACATCAAGGGCAAAGGGCGGATCAAAACCAACAAACTCTCCCTTTTTCTCCTCATGTAGAAGAAGCGTTCTGTAGATCTGATGATACCATGACCAAGCTCCCCCTGAGTTCATGCTGAATCTTCAAAACATATTTTCCAATGAAGTACATGACTCTATGACTTTCCTATCACCAATGACTCATACTTACATCAAATATCCATCCAAGTGAATTTACATATGAGACTCAAGTACCCAACCGAGTGGGTTTACACATTTCAACTCAGCTACCCAACCAAGTGGGTTTACAAAATTTGACTCAGCTATCCAACCAAGTGGGTTTAAAAATTTGACAAGTCCTTTACATGGCTGAATATTACAATTTTACATCATGGGTCTCAACAAGACCTTTTCACCAAATTACAAAAATGGCCATTTAAGACCAACACCTAGAAAGTCCTCAAGAAAGAGAACATTTTTCAGAATCAACATAATGCCAACAATGCATTATACTCAGCAATGCTAATGCTCCCCCTGAATCTGTGCATCCAAGCATCCTTTTCATATGACTAAGGCTCCCCCTTAGTTTGAGCATCCTGAACACTTTCATCAACAAATCAGCAAGGCATCTTTATCAAAACATTAGAAATAGAATTATGAGAACTGGAACACCACCAGAGATACCAAACAGTATCATAGATACCAAACAGCACTGCAGCTGTGCTGAAGAGAGCTAACTCCAAGCAGAAATTTGTCAGCAATCAGACATACGCGGTTTTCTGTGCATGAACTCGCGTATATACGCGACTGTGTTTCAGGAAATCCGCGTATCCAATGCCATCTTCTAAAATTATGCAGATTTGTTCTTTTGACTGGCAGAGAACACTCCCAGCTTCTATCTTAGATACTCGAACACTTCCCTGGGCAGAGGTTTGGTAAAGATATCAGCAACTTGTTCTTTGGAGGGAACATAGTCCAACTTCACCTTTTGCTCAAGCACTTGTTCACGTAAGAAGTGATACTTGATGGGAATGTGCTTGGTATTCGAATGCATAACAGGATTCTTTGAAATACTGATGGCACTTGTATTGTCACACTTAATGGGGACAGGAGATGTACATTTGATTTGAAAATCTTGCAAGGTTTGCATCATCCAAAGGAGTTGAGTGCAACAAGATGCGGCAGCCACATATTCTTCTTCTGCTGTAGATAAGGCAATAGAATTTTGCTTCTTGCTGAACCAAGATACTAACCGTGGTCCCATATAGAATGCACCACCACTAGTGCTTTTCCGATCATCAACACTTCCAGCCCAATCTGCATCAGTGTAAGCATGAAGAGTAAGATCAGCATTCTTTGGATACCATAGACCAATGTCTTGAGTTCCTTGTAGATATTTGAATATTCTTTTGACAGCCTGAAGGTGAGACTCTTTTGGATTAGCTTGGAATCGTCCAACAATCCCAACTGCATGCATAATGTCTGGTCTAGTCCCGGTGAGATAAAGTAGACTTCCTATCATTGATCTGTATTCTGGTTGATTCACCGTGGGAGAATCATCATGAGAACTGAGATTGCATCCGGTTATCATTGGTGTACTTACAGGTTTGCATTATTCCATGCCATACTTCTTCAGAATTTGCTTAAGATATTTTGCTTGTGATAGGAATATACCATCTGCAGTTTGATGCACTTGCAAGCCAAGAAAGAATGTTAGTTCCCCAAGTAAGGAAATTTCAAATTCTTGCTGCATGACAGAAGCAAATTTTTGACTCATAGATTCTTCGTTACTCCCAAAAATGATATCATCAACATATACAACCACAATCAATAGTTTATCATTTTCAATTTTTGTGTATAAGTTGCTATCGGCAGACCCCTTTGAAAATCCTTGTTGATGAAGATATTTGTCAAGACGATAATACCATGCCCTTGGAGCTTGTTTGAGACCATATAGAGCCTTTTTAAGTCTACAAACAAGATTTTCATCATTTCCCAAAATGAATCCTTCCGGTTGTTCTATATACTTCTTCTTCTAGATCACCATTAAGAAAAGCAGATTTAACATCCATTTGATAAACTTTGATTTGTTGATAACTTGAAAAAGCAAGAAACATTCTTATCGCTTCAAGTCTAGCTACAGGAGCAAAAGTTTCTTCAAAGTCTATACCTTCTTGTTGAGTATACCCTTTGCAAACCAGTCTAGATTTGTTTCTTACAACATCCCCATTCTCATTTAACTTGTTCTTGAAAATCCATTTAGTTCCAATGACATTTTTATCATGTGGTCTTGGTACCAATTCCCAAGTGTCATTCTTTTCAATTTGATCAAGATCTTCATCCATGGCTTGATTCCAACATTCATCTTTGCTAGCTTGATTGACATTGTGTGGTTCAATTGTGGATAGAAGTGCCAGATGACTAGTAGATCCCACCAGAGTTCTCCTTGTTCGTACACCCGATTCCTTGTCTCCCAAAATATGAGACTCAGGATGATTCTTTTGAACATATCTGGAAGGAGCTTTTTAAGATAGATCATTTTCAGGTTCTTCATTGGATCCACTGTCTATATCATTTCTATTTGGTGTAGAAGGACATAAGTCACCATCATCTTCTTTTGTTGTTTTTTTTTCTTCTTTAGGAGCTACAGAAGACTCATCAATAACAACATCAATACATTCAAAAATCTTTCGAAACCTTTTATTGTAACATGTGTAAGCTTTGCTTGAAGATGAGTAACCAAGAAATATCCCTTCATCCGATCTAGGTTCAAACTTGCCAAGCTTTTCATCATTATTTTTGATAAAGCATTTACTTCCAAAAACTCTAAAATGCTTCACAGAGGGAGAATTACCATACCAAAGTTCATATGGAGTTTTGTCACTATTTACCCGAACATGAGCCTTGTTGAGAATGTTAGCTGCTGTATGTGTTGCTTCACCCCAGAACATGTCAGGAGTTCCAGAATCATCAAGCATAGCTCTAGCCATTTGTTGAATTGTTCTATTCATTCTTTCTGCTACGCCATTTTGTTGTGGAGTGCCTGCTACAGAGAACTGTCTTTTTATGCCGTGTTGTTCACAAAATTCAAAGAATTCATTTGATGTATATTCTCCTCCTCGACCAGATCTAAGACACTTGATTTTTAGATCTAATTCATATTCTACCAATGCTTTGAAGATCTGAAATTTTTCAAATGCTTCATCTTTGTGTTTAATGAACCCGATCCAACACATTCTAGAGTAGTCATCAATGAATAAGATATAGTATTCTTCCCCATGTAGTGACTTTTTCCTCATAGGTCCACAGATGTCAGTATGAATGAGTTCAAGAGGCTTACTTGAAGATCCTTCTTTGGCATTAAATCGTACTCTGGTCTGCTTACCGAATTGACAAGATTTGCATATGATACTTTCTGGTAGATTAATATTGGGAAGATCACGAACAACTTGAAGTTTGCTTGCTTTGTTGATTTGAGAGAAGCTCAGATGCCCCAGCCTTCTATGCCATAGCCAATTTTCTGAAGACTTGCTCAAGTAACATTGATCTTTGCAGTTCAGTACATACAGGTTGCTTGGATTTCTTTTCCCTTTTATAATAATTTTACCTGTATCAAGATCATGAACCACACATTCTTTTGAACTAAAGAAAACTTCAGTTCCTTGATCACACATTTGACTTACACTCAGCAGATTATGCCTTAATCCATCCACATACATGACATCCTTAGCCTTCACCTTTTCTTTTAGAAACACAGACCCTTTTCCTTTAATTATAGCAGGAGAATCATTTCCAAAAGTTACTTTCTTTTCTTTTTCTAGAGCATTATATGCAAGAAGTTTGCTTTTGTCACCTGTCATGTGTCTTGAGCATCCACTATCAATGTACCATTGATTTTCTTCACCTTCTGCAAATAATGCTATCCCACAATTTTCAACTTGTAATTCCTTCTTTTTCCATACTTTGGAATTTGAGGGAAAGTATTGTTTTGGCTGGACTTTGCTCCTGCATTCAGATTCTTCATGGCCAAAGTTATTGCAATAAGCACATTCAACTTCATTTTGAAGAGGAGAAAAGTTGTTATAGGTATTCTTCTTTGGTTCAGTATCCAACCTTTTCTTTCTTGCTTCTCTTGTCATGATGGTTTTGTAAGCAACACATTGAGCAGCTTTGTGACCAAAATTGTGACATGTAAAACATTGTCCATTGAAATAGACTTTTTTGTAATCACGAAATCTTCTATTTGGATTTACCTGCTGGTTGGAGCTCCGTTGAAATTTATTCCTGTCAATGATCCTTGAAGTGCGATGATCCTACTTTACCTGTAAAGAATCCTTGCTTCCTTGTTGAGAGGCAGAATATTGTAAACCAGTAGTTGCTGCCTTTAGATAGTTTGGTGCTGAAGCCTGAGAGGATTCTCCAATATGTCCAAGACCTATTTTTATGAGAGGAGAACGTTGAGCATTGATAATTTCATCTAAGGTTTCTGAACTTTTAGCAAATCTAAGATTGAGAGTTTTTCCTTTCTCATTATCTTTCCTTAGACTTACTACTTCACACTCTAATTCCTCAATGCGTTTTTCCTTTGCTTCAAGCTGATTTTCAAGAGTCTCTATGATTATGTTCTTTTCTTCTAGGCTTACTTTGAGTTGATTGTTTTCTTCAAGAAAATCATTGTCTTCCAGAGCATCCACAAAAGTATCATTTTCTTCTCTTTGTTCAAATGCCATGAGAATTCTAAGATCTTCTTCACATTCTTCCTCACTATCAGATGACCCATCACTATCTTCATTAGTATAGTAACTTTTCTTAGAGCTAGATCGGTTCTTATTCCTTCTTGCTACTTCTTTTCCTTTAGCAGATGTTTCTTTATAAGGACATTTTGTAGCATAATGACCAACTTTTCCACATTCAAAACATTTGAAGGGAAGCTTACCTTTGAATCTTCCAGTACCTAGTTGGAGCTTTCTCACAAAATTCGCTTCTTCTTCTTCGGATATATAGCTGGATTCTTTGACAACTTCCTTTTCTTTTCCTCTTGCAGATACCTTAAAAGCAACTTCTTTGATTTGAGACGGACCTCCTTGTCTCATTTCAAAAGCAGTCAGAATACCATGTAATTGAACAATAGTAAGAGTTTGCAGATCTTGCCTTTCTTCAATAGCTGAAACTTTAGAGTCAAATTTTGAAGTCAGGGATCTTAAGACTTTTTCCACCAAAGTAGTATCAGTTATGGTTTCACCCAAATTTCTCATTTGATTTACAATATCATCCAGACGTAAGAAGAAATGGGCAATACTCTCATCACTATGCATCTTCAAATTTTCATATTCAATTCTAAGAGTTTGGAGTTTTTCACTTTTTACCTTTGTGTTTCCTTCATAGCTTAGAATGATTTTGTCCCATATTTCTTTTGCTGAATGTAGCTGCATCACTTTAGCAAATTATGGTTCAGACATGCTTCCTAATAAGACATTTACTGCTTTGGCATTGATTTCATACTTCTTCCTTTCTGCTGCATCAGTAGGAATACTTACCGGGTAGTGATAACCTTCTTCCACGATTGCCCATACATCTGCACCAAGACTTTGCAGATATGCTTTTGTTCGTACCTTCCAGAATATCAGATTGCTTCCATTGAATAGAGGTGGCTTTATAGACATCACTCCTTCTTGACTTCCCATTGCGACAGATCTCCTTCAAGTGATCAAGCTTCTCCAGAAGAACCTCCTCTGATACCAATTGTTGGGAAAAATACTGAGAGGGAGGGGTGAATCAGTATTTACTGCATATTCAAAATTTTTTACTTTTTCACTCTCTAAAACCCATACGCTACTTTCCTTTAGTAAACTCGCGTATACACGCGGATATCCTTCATACAACTCGCGTATTAGCAGAGATCTAAATATGCAGATATTTATTAACTTAGTTCTTTGCAATATTCATTCATCTGATGTTAAGTTAACAGTAAACATGTGTAGTAACAATAGAATAAACCATCACACAAAGCATCACATATGAACACCAGGATTTTTAGGTGGAAACCCAAGTTGGGAGAAAACCACCGCTGCAGTTGCTCAGCCTTCAATATTTTATTATAGAGAAAAAATCTTACAACATATGTGCTGGTGCAGACTCCTACCAGCATGCAGGCACCCACCTGCGCTCGTTTACCAGCCTCTCCTGGAAGGGAGCTACGACCCCCTGCTCTCATTTACCAGCCTCACCTGGAAGGGAGCTACGACCCCCTGTTCTCGTTTACCAGCCTCACCTGGAAGGGAGCTTCAACCCCCTGACTGAAGGCTACAACCCTCAGCACCTCTATGGACCACGTTTCATCAATTTTTACACTGGATCCAAAGCTTCCATAGACTTCAGCAAACCCTAGTTTGCATACGCGCTTTCCTTTCACTGATGTCGCATATATACGCGCTTCCGTTCACATAAACCAACGTATACTTTTGCACATATTATAGATCTAATTTCATTGCGCATACGTGCTTTCTCTTCAGCGAAGCCGCGTATATACGCGCTTCCTCTGCGGCAAACAAGCGTATGGTTCTTCAGACATTTAGGTCATTGCAATTCTTCAGAACAGATACATCACATAGATTTTTACCCTTTACTTCAGACAGATGTTCTCCTCATCTCAGATCTAATCATTCCATAAACGGATCTAGTAAATACAAGTACATTTCAGATCTAGATCCCCTTCTTCATCATTGGTGCATCATCCATTAAGATCTATCATTCAACTGTAACCCTTTCCATTCAGATATCCTTCAGAGAGAAGTATTCATTCAAGCTCAGACATCTTGCACCCACACTCATGATTTGCACAATGAATTTCTTCTCTTTATATAGGTTTACCTTTTATCAATAACATGAGCCAAAACCACATTACTTCCGATGGTATTCCTGGACGGGGTCATTTAGACAAATCATTACCCAATACAATGGGTCAATACCATGGTGGTTACCCCTGGTTTTGCACTTTATGAGTGCTTTTTCCCATACGCGACTTGGCACGTTGTTTCCCGCGTGCATACGCGACTTCTCCTAGACATATCCGCGTATGCCTTGAGACATACTCTTTTCACCATAGATTTAGCACATGCTGAATTCCTTTCTTCATTGCCTTCTGTACTCACTGTAGATGCATCAGATTTAGTTCATCAAGACATATTCTATCAAGCACAACTTCATCAAGTAAGTTGCCATCATCTTCATCAAGTGGGATGCCATTCAAGGACAACACTCAGCATCATATTGCTAACAAACATCATTTCATATTAGATTTACATCATTTACCAAGTCCATCAGGTCAAGACTAACTTCATCAGGTGGTTTTCCATCAAGGACAACACATGTCAACAGTCTCATGTCTTCATCTTCATTCAGTGGGTTTCCATCAAGGACAACACTCTGCATCATATTGCCAACAGAAAATGCGTGGGAAGGAAGTCACACTCATTATTAAAAACAAGATAAGGGTGGAAATGAGGAAGTATTTTACAATGTTTCATACCATCAAAGGAATAGGAAGCCAAAGACTAAATTAAAGGGGGAATTGAGCAAAATAAAACCTCCATTTTTTTATTGAGAAATAGAGGAAGCTCCTAAATCTTGGTTAATTAACATTAACAAATGCTTCTAGATTTATGAATACGATGAAAAAGTAAAGGAAAGGTTAGAAATATACCAGTTTCAAGGAAAGGCAGTACTATGGTGAGAAGAGGTTAAGGAAATTCATGTAATCGATGAGAAATTTCCAGAAATATTTTAAAGAGAAGCATTTTAATGAATGATTCTACGACAACAAGCAAAGGAATTTCATGATCTTCGATTGGGACAACTCTCTATAGATGAGTATGCGGCCAAATTACATCAACGTTGAGATATGTGCCTTACATTCGGGAGGAAAAAACCAAAGTGCAACAATTTATGAGCAACCTACCCATCTATATGAAAGAACGATTGGAATGCGATAACCCTAAGACTATGTAGGAAGCAACTCGAAAGGCGTGAATTTCTATCAATAGGTGAAGGGGAAAGGGGAAAGTGGTAAATCTTGGGTTAAAAATAAAGAACCAAAGAATTTTCAAAACATGAAAGGTATGAAAGGGGGGAATTTTAGGAATATACATAGAAATGAGTCGACCAAAACTCCTGGAAGAATTCAACAAAATTTTAAATCTTAGAATGAATCCAAAAGGATGTAGTTTTCTAGTAAACCAGAACCTGGATTAGTACAAAAACCTCCCTTGCATGGGTGAGGTGTGGGGAGCCACATTATTATCAAAATTCCCCCCACCGTATGAGAGTAGAACGATCTGCCAACGTGCAGGAAGCTTCCATAGTTGGTGATGTAGCCCGTAACATACCAAGGATTAATGTTATCTTAGATGATCATTAAGAAAAATTTCAAACAACCATGATCCAGTTGGAAGGTAAAATTTTTAATCATGTTGTATCAATTTTAATAGATGTGGGAGCTAGCTTGAGTTATGTTAGTCCTAAAATTGTTGAAAATTTTCACCTGTAAACCAATAAATTTAAAAATTATTGGCTAGTGCAATTAGCTACCAGAGCAAAAACGAAAGTGAAAACGAAAGTAGATAACTGTATTATTGGAATAACAGGTCAGATAATCAATGTAGGTCTGAATGTGTTACCTTTGGGGTCTTATGATGCACTAAATGAGATGGACTGGTTGGAGGAACACTGGTCCTTAGTGAATTGCAAAGATAAAACCATCAACTACCTAAGGAAGGAGGGTATTAGACAGGAGCTAGAAGGAATCAGAAGGCCTATGGTACTGCGACGAATTATTGCCTCTCAATTAGGCAAATGCATTCGCAAAGGATTTTCGATATATGCAGTCAAAGTGGGATTTACTAATTCAAAACATAAGTCAGTCTCCCTAGGAAACTTACTGGTAATTCGAGAATTTGTTGATGTATTCCCAAAGGAGATCCGGGGGTTACCTCCCAAACGAGATATTGATTTTACTATAGAGTTAATACTAGGGGTTGTGCTAGCGTCCCAGATTCCTTATCAAATGAGTATACTCGAATTGATTGAACTTAAATTTCAATTGTAAGAATTTCTTGCCAAGGGTTACATTCGCCCTAGTGTATCCCCTTGGGTAGCTCCTGTTTTTTTTGTTAAAAAAAAGGACGAAATCTTAAGGTTGTGTATTAACTATAGGTAACTTAATAGGCTAGCTTACAAAAATAAATATCCTTTTCCAAGGATCGATGACTTGTTCGATCAAGTCAAGGAGCTACAATATTCTCTAAGATAGACTTACGATCTGGGTACCATTGAATGAGATTGAAAGAAGAAGATATTCCTAAAACTGCTTTTAGCACATGCTATGGTCACTATGAGTTTGTGGTTTATGGTCACTATGAGGAAGCTGCTGAAGCTGCTGAGAAAATTAAGACTATCATGGAATGGAATGTGCTTGCTAACTTTGATGATATTCGATCTTTCATCGGATTAGCAAGATATTATCAACGTTTCATTGAAGGATTTTCCAATATATCTTACCCCATAACAACCTTAAAGAAAAATGGAAATATCTTCATGTGGACTGTTTATGCAAACATAGTTTTGAGACAATAAAAAATTTATTAACTACAGCCCCAATATTAAAGATTACAAACCCAGATACGGAGTTTGTGGTATGCACTAACGCTTTTCAGGAGGGGGGTAGGTGGAGTATTAATGCAGGAGGGCAAAGTGATTTCCTATGAATCATGAAAAATGAAAGAAAATGAGCAGAGATATTATTCCTATCATCCAGAACTAACAATAATAGTATATGCCTGAAAAGTATGGAGATATTATTTTATGGGCAAGAAATTTGTACTGATGACATATCATAATAGTTTAACCAATTTATTTTAGAAACCTAGTCTGAATGCACAACAAGTGAGGTGGGCAACCTTGTTGGGGGGATTTTAATTTTACATCAGACATCTTAAAGGGAAATAAAATCAGGTGACAAAAGCCTTGAGAAGGAAATTGCATCACCTATATGAATTAACATATAGTCAAGAAGAATTTAACTTTTCATATTTAATTAGAGAATCTGCCAACAAAGGCCTAGAATATAAATTTTTATGGCAGAAAATCAATCAATCAAATAATTCAAGAAAAAAAACTAATTACAATATAAATGAGAAAAAATTTCTAACATTTAGAGGCAGAATATATATTCCTAATCAACAAGTTTTTAGACTATTTATTTTGGATGAATTCCATAAAAGGCCTTATGTTTCTCACCTGAGTTATCAAAAAATATTTTCTGCAATTAAGAAAAAACATTTTTGGACTGGAATGAGGAAATACATCACAAAATATCTAGCCAAATGCTTATAGTGTCATAAGTTAAAGCTGAGCACCAACACCCAAATGGGTTACTTAACCCATTACCCATTCCAGAATGGAAGTGGGAGGTAAACACTTTAGATTTTATCACTGGTTTACCTAAAACAAGGAAACAAAATGAATCAATAATGGTGGTGGTTGATAATTTAAGCAAGACAACCCATTTTATTCCTCTCCCATCCACATATAAAACTAGACAAATTGAAAATATTTTTATTCAAGAAATCTTTAGGTTTCATGGGATGCCTAAAGTCATGATTTTTGACTGGAATGTAAAATTTACATCCGCATTTTGGAAAACTCTCTTTACAAGTTTGGGTACTCAGATTCAATTTAGTACTAGTTACCACCCACAAACGGATGGACAAATCGAGCGGGTAAACCAGGTGCTAGAGGACATGTTGCGAATGTATGTAATGAAACCACCCAATAAATGGGAAGAGTATCTCCACTTAGTGGAATTCGCCTATAACAATAACTATCATAAGTCAATGAAGCTAAGTCCTTTTGAAGTTCTCTATGGGAGGAGATGCAAGACACCTGTCAATTGGACTAACCCAGAGGAAAAAATTATGTTGGGACCTAATATGTTAGTCGAAATGGAAACCACTGTAAAAATAATTTGGCAGAATATGAAAGTTGCACATGACAGGAAAAAGGCATATGCGAATAGGACAACAATGATGTGCCCAAGTGTCAAGTACCTTGGGAATAAAGATATGCAGGACAACTCATACCATCGAGAACTAGAAAGTTCCATGCAAACGCATTATACCATTACCCATGAATAATGTTATCCATCGCCTAAGTTATTATGTGAGTAGACATAGCAGAAAAATATAGATGGATGGTGTTACTGATAGGTGTTACCCCGAATTTGCGAATAAAAATTTATGTACAATAATAATATACTAAAAATTATAACCAAGGTATGTTAATTACCCAGTAGTACCTGTCAAATCACCATAGACCCTAGACTTAACACATTACTTACAACATGTATCAGGTGCATATATTATGATTTTAAACTAACATGAGTCACGTGATATCATTTTAACATTCTCTTATTATTCTGAGACAACTTGATGGTAAAATGTTTTATATGTCTTTATTTACTATTAATAACTTTGTGGGAAAGGACTGTTACAAGTGGTATCAGAGCCTAGTTGCAATACTATGGCCGGGATTGGGTGACTGATTTTAGAATTTATATGTTGTGATCACAACTGAGTGGAACAATAAAATAGTAATATTACAAGCAGGAAAAATAGATAATTGTAATGCACAGGGGGGAAGGAAACACACAGCCCATACGACCGTTAGTGGAACCAAGCCATGTAGCTGGTACATGTGTTAATCTGGAAGTTTCGGTACAATTAGAGGGGAACCATCAAACTCCCACAACTATGCTTATGGAAATAGTTGGATAGTTAAGAACTGAGATGGCCAATATAAGGGAGGATAATGAGTGACTGATGCGGGATCAGGAACGAATATTGAAAAGTTTGTCAGATCGCCAAAATCATAGAACTACGATACCTAGCTCTAGTAACAAGGAGCTAATGAAGGGAAAAGGCAGGAAGGCGAAAATGCGCAGGAAGGAAGTCACACTTTAATATTCCAAAAATTTAGCCTTCAAGCTAAATGGAATATTATAGTTGTTTTATCACTAGGTAGGTGAATAAGTGGGTGGGAAGGCCCATAAGTCACCTTAGCAGCAATAAAGATACTTCAAGTGTGAAAGGAGACCCTTTTTAGCAGCTAAATAAGCACCTCCAAGTGTGAACAGGGGTTGGGTCATGTTGATTCAGTCAACCTTGACCAAGTCAACAGCGCTATTATGGAGGAGTGGAGATTAATGAAGGAATAACACAGTTTTGGAGGGAGAATAATCTCTTGAAGGAAATGACCTAATGGAGTGGGGCCAAAGGCAAGCAAGCTCACATTCTATTTATGGAAGAGGATGGCAGCCTTTGTGATTCATATTTTAAATTATTATTTTGATATTGGTCTACTTAGACTTTTTCCTCCTCTTGATGTTTAGCAGGGTTGAAGTGTTGTTTAGCACCGGGTGTTCCCGAGCGGGAATCCCACCTCTTTCCTTGAGGGGCTTCTTGTAAGAGTATTGTATTCATTTCCACATTCTATTTTTCATGCCAAGCTACAGCTTCTTCATCAACGCAGTTTCTGCAGGATATTGTGATGTTTTGCAGGGTGCAACAGTGGAGGGGTTAGAATCCCACTTTCTGAGCTAGTTTCTCATCAGAGGAAGGGTTCCTTCTCTTGGGAGACCTATTTGGGGAGTTCTTGGGCACATTTCAGACCTATGGCATCAGGCCATACATTTCCCATCATTTATAGCGTTCTTCCAGCTGGAAATTGCGTTATTTCTAAAGACAGCTACAATAGAAGATCTTGTGACTCCTTGGTAGTGTTTTCTTCTAATTGAGGGGTTCATCCCTTCATGGGAGGAGATATTTAAGGGATCTACATCAGATCTGATATCTTTCATCCTTCTACACTCTTATTCTTTAGTTTGCAGTGATTCTTCAGCGTTATTTCTGAAGATCACCATTGTACTCAGAGTGTATTGTAAGAAACCCTTCCCAGGTATTCTAGATTTTGTAATAAGGAAACTGGATCTCATTTTTTTAGCATTATTGATTAATATATGATCAGATCTATTTTTCTATATAATTTCTGAGTTGAAATTACTGCATAAAGATACTGTCAGCCATGCATGCCTGAAAAATGCATTTTTCATGAATGTATGCTACAACAATCAAAATCAACCCTTGGATCCCTTAGATCTGAAAATATAACATCTAAATCCAAGAGGAGATTAGAAAAAAATCATTATAGGTGAGGTAAACAGGTCTCCCACACCTAGTGTGACTGAAAAATACCCAAGAATGGGACTGCAGCAATATGCAAACAACACTGCAGTAAAATAGCATAGTTTAACTGAACAACAGTATGAGGCCAATAAGGAGGCTCAAAATTCATGTATACATCAGTAAATCAGATCTATAATGAGGCCCATACAATGTATATTAGGAAATAGAAGGCAGAAATGGAAGAAATCCCTCACAAAGAGGTGCTACAAAACATATATTGACTGCAAAAAGGCTTGACAACGTTATTTTATAGAGCTTACAACAGCTTGAGATTACAACTTATATCTAGAGCTGAATAATGGATGAACAGTTATATATATGACAGATCCATACACTATAGAGTCTCTACTCTACATACCCCTTGGGGTTCTTAGCAATACATGAAGCAGATGGAGTAAATCTGAGATTTTATGCAACAGATCTGTAGATCTAGATCTAAAAAAACATAGTTATATTGTAGCTCTATATATATGTAGCTGAAATGTACAAGGAGTATAAGATAATTCTCTATACAAGTCTTCCGGGAGAAGGGTTGGCCTTTTTCGCAAGGAACAAGCTCAAGATCAAGGGTCTTGACCCTACTACTGCAAAACTGAGAGAAATGACGCAGTTCCCGCAAAGGACTGCACTGTAAGAGATGGAAAATGCTTTGGCCAAGTGCCAAGATTTAAAATATGCTCAGGAGTCTCCCTCACTGATCTCCTAAAGAGAGGAATGCTTCCTCCTCTAAAAAACAAGCTGGGGAAGTGATGTTGTGAACCTTCCACTGCAACACCCTGCAACACAACGTTACACTCTGCAGAAATAACATTGTAGATGAAGGAGGATGCTTGGCCTCAAGCCTAAATGTGGAAAACTAAAGTAAAATGCTCCTCCAAAAGGCCTCTCAAGGTAGGAGAAGGAATCCCTAAGCAGGAATGCCTTGTGCTAAACAACACTGCAATCTCAACTCAACAGCTGAAGAATGCTCAATAGTCATGTAGACCATAAAATCAATAATCATCACGCTAACCTCAAATGGCTGCCATCCACTTCCTTATAAACTATGTGAGCCTCCTCACCTTGGTTCCCACCCATTAGGGTTTCCAACATCATATAACCAATCTCCCTCCAAAACTGTGTTGTATCTCCATCAAGGAAGCTCCTCCATAACCACATTGTTTGATTTGGTCAAAGTTGACCTCTTAAACCTGCTTCACCCCTTTTCACACTCAAGTGTCTTCAATCCATCTCTCATATGTTTGTTTAAACTGATCCTTGTTCATATTGAGCTATTTGCATTGATGATCCACTCCTCTTCATGAATGTTGTTGACTTGGTGAAACTTGACTTTGTCCACGTCCATTTGCCCTTGTTCACACATGATGGTGTCAAATCCAGCTACTAGAATGATCCCCTTTCATACTAAGAGGGTTTTTATGCTAAGTTAAGTTAAGTATGGGTCTCTTCCCCCATTTATTCATATACTAGGTGCAAAAATAAAAAATCAATATTCCTATTAGCTACATGCTAATTTAGGAATATTATAGTCCTCCCCTCCCAAATGTTGCTTGTCCTCAAGCAACTGCAAGGATAGAACTGAAGAGTTCCCTCTCCTCCTCCTGTAGCATCCTCATATGATGAAATCCTCCAAGAAATATGATTCTATCTCAACAATGAATCTCCATAGTGCCTCTCCCAAGCATACAAGCTAGTATTTGGTGGACATCCCAAATGGCCACCATCATATAAAGGTGAAATACTCAAGGAGGAAACTAGGTGCTGTCTGGAGGTCCTCTCAAGGTATGGAGTCTGAAATTCATTGGGAACTATCATTCCCATGTGAAACCTCCACCCCCAAGCTATCATCCATACAAAATGAGCCACCCTCCAGAATGGTAACTCATGTAGAATCTCCTCCAGCTTTGGCTCCTCCAATGTAGGTGGGATGAATAACTGAACATGGTAGACATAATGGCCTATCCCATGCTGTATTTCTCTCCACTCATGATAAGTGTAGAGGATAAGCTGATCTTGGGCTACACAACAGTTGCCCTTAAGTGGCAAAAAGAAGATTGGATCTTCAAAGATCCTATTGTGAAACCAGCTCCAAAAATAGAAGAAAAGAGATATCAACGCCTTAGAAATAAGCCACTTCAAGGGGGCAACCTCCAATACATTACATAAATGAACAATTCTTGGATGATACAAATTACAAAACCTCCTTTCTATATATAGGAGTCCATGGGGCCACAATGTAATCCTAGCCGACCTAACAATAATAATTTAAGGGCACAATAATAACAATATGGGGGTTACAGGGGTACAATAATAACAATAAGGGGTTACACTAACAATAATAAGGGACTATACTAGTAATATAGGGACCTAACATGCCCCTCTCCTTCAAAAAAGTGTTGTCCTCAACACTTGAGTAGCTCTAGGTTCTTTTGTATAAAATTCTCATCCTCCCATGTAGAATCTTCAGTGGGTAAGTTCTTCCACTTGATGAGATACTATGAAATTGATCGATTCCGTAGCTGTCGAGTTCTTGTTTCCATGACCGCTTCAGGTTCCAATACAATTTTTCCTTCCTCATCAAGTTCTAGCAATATTATTTGAACTGGAAGATTCTCACCTATAACCTTCTTTAAGCATGAAACATGGAAAACTAGATGCACTCGTGAAGAAGGAGGAAGCTCCAATTTGTATACCATAGTACCAATCTCTTGCAACACCTTGTAAGGACCATAGTACTTTGGCAATAATTTATTATCCTTCTTATCTTGCTTGAGGGACATTTGTTTGTATGGTTGTAGCCGTAAAAATACCTAGTCTCCTACATCAAAACTTCTCTCACTGCGATGTTGATCTGCCTATTGTTTCATTTGATTTTGTGCCAAATTCAGGTTATCCTTTAAGAGTTGGAGAACTTATTGTTGATGCTCGATGTGATCTTCCACTGCCTGAACCTTCGAATTTTCTCTTAAAGATGATGTGATGGATGTTGGATGATATCCATAAAGTGCCATAAATGGGGTCATTTTGGCTGCAGTATGGAAGGAAGTGTTCTACCACCATTCAGCGAGAGGTAAACACTTGACCCATTGTGTTTGTTTATCAGATACAAAACAACAAAGATATCCTTCCAAACATTTATTTACTATCTCAGTTTGACCATCGGATTGAGGATGATAAGATGAGTTATGAGCTAATTGAGTACCCAAACAAGAAAATAACTCCGTCCAAAAATTTCCAGTAAAAATGGGATCTCTGTCTCTCACAATAACCCTTGGGCTTCCATGTAGCTTTTGAATTCTATCCATAAATGTAGTAGCAACTGTACTTGCTTTAAATGGATGAGATAATGCACAAAAGTGTGCATACTTGGTAAGTCTATCAACTACCACCATGATGACACTCTTTCCTTCAAACTTAGGTAAACTTGTGATAAAATCCATTGAAATCTCCTCCCAACGTTGACTTGGAATGGATAAAGGTTGTAGAAGTCCCGGGGTCTTAATTGTCTCAACTTTATTCTGCTAGCAAACCAAACATTCCGTCACAAAATTTTGAATATCAGATTTAAGGCCATCCCAAAAAAATTCTTTCTTCACCCTGTGGTAAGTTTTTAAAAATCCTGAGTGTCCTCCTAAAGGAGAAGCGTGCAATTCCAAAAGAATCTTTTGTTTTAGTTGGGAATTCTTACAAATATATAAGCGATCTTTGTACCATAAGGAATCATTTTTCCAACTAAATGTATCGGATGTACTAGGATCTTGCTGCAACTTTTGAATGAGTGTCCATACATCTTTTTCCTTCTTCCATTCATCTCTTGCTTCGGTTATCCAATCTGGTTGGATAATAGAAATGGCACAAAACAATGCTTCCACCTCTTCATTCTTTCTTGAGAGTGCATCTGCAACAACATTTAGCTTCCCTTTTTTGTAGATTATTTCAAAGTCATAACCCAACATCTTTGTGACCGATTTTTGCTGCTCTTCTAAAAATAGTCTTTTTTCCAAAAAGTGTTTAAGACTATCATGATTAGTTTTTACCTTGAAGTGTTTTCCCATTAGTTAAGTTTGCCATTTCTTTAGTGCATGCAGTATTGCTAACATTTCCTTCTCATAAATAGGTTTCTATAAATACTTTCTTTTCATTGGACGACTTTAAAAAGCAATGGGTCTTCCTTCTTGCATCAAAATTGCACCAATTCCATTTCCTGAGGCATCGCATTCCACAATAAAGGTTTTTGTGAAGTTTGATGTAGCTAAGACCGGTGCTAGGCACATTGCCTCTTTAAGATGTTCAAAGGCCTTAGTTGCTTCAAGAGTCCATGAAAATGCATCTTTCTTCAATAATGTTGTTAGAGGTGCTGTTATTCTCCCATAATTCTTAACAAAATTACAATAATACCCTATTAACCTGAGAAATCCTCACAACTACTTTATGGTTGTGGGGACTTTCCATTCTTTAATGGCTTTAATTTTGTTAGGATCTACCTTAACACCCTCATGAGATACAATATGACTCAGATATTCCACCTCTTGTACTCCAAAGAAACATTTGGATGTTTTTGCATATAATTGTTTCTCCTCCAATAGTTTGAGCACCTTGTCAACATGTTGAACATGATCATTCCAAGACCTGCTGTAGATTAGTATATCATCAAAAATTACTAGCACAAATTTTCTAAGGAAGGGTTTGAAAATGGAATTCATCAACCCTTGAAATTTAGAAGGTGCATAGGTAAGGCCAAAAGGCATGACCAAAGATTCATAATGACCCTCATGAGTTCAAAATGCTGTTTTCGGAATATCTTTAGTCTTCATTCTAATTTGATGATATCCTGAACAAAGATCCAACTTGGTAAAATAAATTTCTCCATTTAATTCATCCAATAATTCATCAATCACAGGAATGGGAAATTTACCTTTAATAGTGAGCTTATTGAGCTCCCTATAATCCAGACACATGTGCCACGATCCATCCTTCTCTTGTACCAATACTACACAAGCAGAGAAAGAAATTTGACTAGGTTGAATTATACCTGCCTGTAACATTTCTGCAATCATACGTTCAATTTCGTTCTTTTGGACATAAGGATATCTATAAGGCCTGATGTTTGGAGGAACACTTCCTAGAATCAAATGAATAGCATGATCATGATCAAAAATAGGTGGGAGTCCTTTGGGATTTTCAAACACCTTGGAATGATTGTCCAAAACTTTTTGGAGATCTGCAGAAATAGATGATTTTGATGTTTGAACTTCTAGTGAGCATAATTGTGCAATCATGCCTCATTGTTCTTTCTTTAGAAGAATTTTCATGAAATTAGAGCTTATTATCTTTCATGGCTTCCCTACAATACCCCATAATTTGACTTCCTTTCCTTCTAAAAAAAATTTCAAGAAAATTTCCTAAAAAGTAAAAGCTACCGTCCCCAAAGATTGTAACCATTGTACTCCTAGTACAACATCAGCACTTCCCATAGGAATGGAAAGAATTGGACTATTCAATACATATTATCCCATGGTTAGCTTGATATTATGGCATCTTCCAGAGCAATTTACAGTTCCTCCACTTGCATACCATCACTTGACATTCTAGTGTTATGTATAGGAAACAATTCAATTCCTTGGCTACCTTACAATGAATAAAATTATGGGTGCGAACTGAATCACTCAACACTATTACCTTTTTCTTCTTGATATGTCCTTCTATCTTGAGAGTTTGAGGAGTGGTAATTCCTGCCAATACATTACACGATATGGTCGGACTCATTTCTTCCTCTTCTAGGGCTAGTTCCTAGTGTATATCCTCTTCTTTTGAAGATTCTTGTTCATTTTCTTCTTCCTCTTCACAATCTATGTAAAATAATTTCTTCTCAGTACACTTATGACCTTTAGTGTATTTGCTATCACAACTGTAGCAAAGCCCTTTTGCTCTTTTTTCTTCCAATTTTTGTGGTGTCAACCTTGTAGGTTGTGGAAATCTAGGCGTAGCAACACTTCCTTCTTTATATAAGTGAGTGGTAGGCTTCCTTGTTGCCATAATTTTACATTCAATTTTTCTTGCCAACCTGAATGCCTTCTCCAATGAATCAGGTTCCAAAAGTGAACTTCATGTTGGATGTTATCCTTTAAAGTACCTATGAAGAGATCAATCCTGTGTTCCTCTGGAATATCAGTTACCCTTATATTCAATTTTTGGAAGTCCTCAATGTGCTCCCCCACTAAACCCTTTTGTTTGAGATTTGTCAATTGGCTAAAGAAGGTGTTGCTCTTTGTATCCTCATAATGTGCTATCATTTCCTCCGTAAAAATTGACCAAGTGACAATTTTTTTATGAGAGCAAAGCCATCGATACCATACAAATGTATTTTGTTCTAAATGTAAAGTTGCAATGCGTACCTTTTGTGTGTTTTTCACATTATTGAGATCAAAATATTGCTCCATCTATAGTATCCATGTTACAGGATCCTTTCCATCGAACTTCCTCATATCCATTTTTGGAATATGGTGGTTCTTCCCTCCAACATTAGAGTTTATGAAATCACGATTAACATTTATTTTGTTCTCATCATGAGTTTCCTCTACTATCTTTTCACCATTAGGAAACATTTCTTGTATCAACTTTCTCAAACCTTCCATGTCTGCTTTTAGATCATTCTTCATGTTTTCCATCTTAGCTTCCATGTCATCCATCTTAGATTCCATGCCAGCTTCCATGCCATCCATCTTAGCTTCCATGCCATTCTTCAAACCATCAATCTTAGATTCCATGCCCTTCTTCAAAACTTCCATGTCATTTTTTGTTTCTCTTTGCGAGAGTGAAATTTGTTGCACTTGCTCTTGTAATTTTGATATGTCATGTTGCCATTCTTCATCTTCATGAGTCATAGTAGATCCTTCTAAAGGATTAATGGGTGTTGAATTATTTTTAGGGGCCATTTGAGAATCCAATACTGATATCTATTCTACAATATGCTCTTGGAATCAATTCAACTTGATTCTTCAAACAAGACTTGTGCAATTCGGAAAAAAAACACACACCTTTTATTTCCTTTTGAGGAGCTCAATATTGAAATTGACTTATCTCTATAATTGTAGATCCTCAATATCTAAAATTTGGTCCTGTACTAGTCCTCTGAAGCTTCTTTCAAATGCCATAGCTCTGACTTGATTTGGATTCTTCAATACAAAGTTATGTCCAATATTCCATAATGACCTAATTATGGACTGGTTCAGTAGAGCGAAATTGTACGACTTGCTACGTGTCACTGTTTTCTCCTTTGGCTCTAAAATTTATAGATAGGAAACTACAATCCGTGTACTTCCAGTCACTTTTTACAAATTTCCAATCCGATGCTCAGAGAGAGAGTTATGAATATTTTCCCACGATCACCTCTTTGAGATGAAATTCAAGAGCCTAAAAAATACCTAACTTCCACAGATCATATCTCCAAAAATATTGTGAACCAAGCTCTAAAATTTTGCGATGGTGTTCCTCAAGGTTTCTGATTCGTGTTCTGAAAATTTCAGCTTCTGAACCTTCTTAGAAAAAAAGTTATAGTAACAATTCCGCGATGATATTTTTAAGTGAAATTCAGGAGCTTACAAAAATCCCTAACTTCTACAGATCATATCTCCAAAAATATTTTGAGGCAAGCTCTAAAATATTGTGACGATGTTCCTCTAGATTTCGGCTTCGTACTCTAAATTTTTTATCTTCCAACCTTCGTAGAAAAAAAGTTATAGCGAAAATTCCACGATGACCTATTTGGAGCAGCGAAACCCTAGAATCCAAAGCTCTGATACCAAATTTTGTGAAACCAGCTCCAAAAATAGAAGAAAAGAGATGTCAACGCCTTATAAACAAGCCTTTCTTGGATGGTACATGTTAGCCACCTATAAATGTTGGCATAGCAAACAGGTGGCTAAAAATGTTACTGAGCATTAGGAGAGACATTTTCCTTGAAAATCTATCATCCTTGAATCCTCCATGTGTCTTTTTCCTTGAAAAATCTTCACTATTGTTTCCATTGAGAAGGCCCTGCTGTTTTGTGAAAAAGAATGCTTTAAAAAAAGCCTCCATCTGCTCCATTTTATTCCTTCACAATCCCCATTTTCACCCCTTTTTCCCCTCACAGAATTCCCACAAAATCCCCTCCTTATCCCTTTAAATAATCAAAATTCCCTTTTAAACCTTACGGCTCCCTTCATTTGGTTTAAAAATCCCCTTCGCTATCTATCGGAACCCTCATTTGGCTTAAAAAACCCTATTTTTAGGCCTAAAATCACCCTTTTAACACTTTATGGCTTAAGTCCCTTTTAGCTTAGCCCTTAACCCTTTCTTCTCCATATAACCCGAAGTTGCGACCAAGCACTAAAGGCCTAATTTCTTATCGCAATTGAAGCTTTTTGTTACTGTGTTCCCTTTGTTTCTTCTTATTTTCCGATGCGATGGGTTTTTTCTCCGCTCGAGCTCAGATTCAATCTCCACCATCGATCTTATCAGATCTGATGGCCTGCGCTAAATCGCATCACGCCCATCCATTTGGTTGCCCCCCCTCGCTTATGCAATTTCTGACTTAATCTGGACCATTGATCATCCGCAAATCCGATAGCCGAGCACCAATCACAAATTGGCAATCACAGCCTCTTGTTTCCATGTTCCTTGCCTCCCCCGACGTTGATCCTGTGATTAGATCCTAACCGTTGAATCCACAAGAACCAATGGATAGGATTTCATTGTGCTCCTCTGATGATTCTCTATTGTCACCACACCGATTTAATTTCCACTGTCGATCTTTCTCCTCGATCCGACGGCTAGCGCTTAATCGCGCATCGCAAGTCTCGAAGTGCCACACCCTTATCTCCTTCGATTTGCGATCCCTGATCTAATCTTGACTTTCCATCCATACACATCCGACGACTGAGATATCATCTCACCCCACTCCTGAGCCCAACATCATCACTCCGCCGATTTAATCTGGATCGTTGAATCCACAAGAACCAATGGCCCAGTTTCAATCGCGCCCTGCATATTCATTTCCCCTTTGACTGTTCCGCTGGTCTCCGGTTAAATCTCCGCCATCCATCCCAATAGATCCAACGGTCAGGATCTTTTCCACCCATCCATCTAACCTTTTTCCCTTTGAAACATTGGCACTCCTACTTTTGATCCTGACTGTCCATTCTGAAGATCTGACGGACCACAATAAACCCACCATCGACCCTACCCATATGTTTCACCCGTGCATCTTACCTCCTTTCACATTTCCTCTGCACCGTTGGATCTGAGGTCCCTGATCCAACGGTCACTATTGTGTTTCGCGTTTTTTCCGTGTCCGAGGTTTAACGTTTCAAAAAAACATGAAATGGGCGGTTTTGAAAGGGACGCATGTCAGGCAGCGAAGCATATCGCGTTTTTTTGGCCAATTTTCCAAACCGCTTCAAAGCAGCATGAAAACCACCCCTATTTTCCGCTTTACCGCCTACCCTCCGCATCGTTAACCTTTAATCCCAACCGTCAATCTCTGAGATCGAACGGCTGATATCGCATCACGTTTTGTTCATCAAGAATTCAAACGAATTCCCTATAAGATCTCCACCGTGATATCTTCCAATTATCCAATGGCCCACATTTGACCTTCTTCCGCCATCCCAGTCCCACCACCGAATGCCCTCATTTCCTCTCATTTCACCTTTTTTCCTTTGTATTTTCCCCGGCATTAACTTTTGCGTTTTAACACTTAAAGTTATTTTTTCCGCCTAATTCAGTCTAACCTTCTAAACAACTTCACCGGTGAATCCCAACCATAGATCGCCACTGTTTAATCTGATCCAACGGTCCAGAATCCTCCTCGCACCAAAGCTCCATCAAACAGGTTTTCACCATTCCGCAGCGATTTTCAGTTGTTTTTCCACTGTATCCACCATTTCCATCACTACGCCACCATCTCCACCGGCCTCTATAGCAACCCCACCCCACTCCCTATGGATTTCTTAATATGTTTATTGTCATTTTGTAGGGTTACAGGTGGCGAAAATCACTCTTCTTCTCACAATCACATACAGGGAAATCTAGAGCATAGAACGCTATTTTCAAAGCCACAGATTGTAGGGAAAATGCCCAAGAAGGTCTTTAAAGCATGTTTTCATTAAAGATCAGGTTATTAAATCTCATAAACCCTCCAGCGCCATTAAAACCTGCATATCCACAGACAGAGATAGTCAACAGAAGCATAAAAGAGTATCAGTGATAGGATTAAGGGATTTAAAGCCTATTATTGAATATTAATGTCATAATCTAGTGTTTAAAAGATGAGGATACAGATTGAAGACCTTAAAACGATCTAGAAGGCCTAAATAAAGCCTAAAGCACACGAAACAAGCCATATCAGTGTTTCACATCAGCAGAATGTTATTTTCCAAGAAAGGATGAGTTCCCATAGTGTTTTTTATTCTCTATCAAGTTCCTGAGAAGATCACCACCTTGACAGTAGTCCTAAGATTGCCAAAGCATTAGTTACAAAGTATGGTAGGCTTGAAAGTCATTTATCTACCTTACTTGTCCAATAGTACAAAAGAGTACAAACAGCTAGAAAGTACTTCAAGAGACATACGTAGAGTTATTATCAGCCTGTCAAAGACCGCTAGCTCATCCAAAGAGTACTAAAAGTCAATACGGGGATATTAAGACAGAATGGGCCTCAAACACTTTTCTTCCTCTATTTTAATGATTCATTTAAAGTTCTATCTACCTCTACTGCCTCTATTTCAGCTATAAGAACTTATGAAAAATACCTTGTAAAGGTTGCTGGTTGGTTAACCGTGGATTGTAAGTTGTTTCTCTGAGATTGAGTTCTGTGTGAATTAGTTGTAACATAGGCAGGGAGATGATTTATAGTTGATATCAAGCTGTTGGAAAACGATGTATATGACTAGTGTTGCTCTTTAATATGACAAGCATGTTCATTGGATCCTGATCTGAATCAGTGGTGATGTGTTCTATCTTTTATCATTTTCCCTTTGTTATGTAATCATATTTCATTTCTCTGATAAGAATCAGTAATATAGCCTAGGATATACTATTGTAAAGTACCCTAATGCTTCCTGCTCTTCTTATCTTTGATGTTTTCTACTAATTGTGTAATCTAAGAAAAAATTCAAGACAATTTAACCAGTACATTTGTTGGTCTTCTAATGCTTACTGATGTATGAATTCAGAATTTGTTTTTAGATTTTCTTGTTGGGTTTTATCTGAAAGAATTGGGAAACTGGGAGATTTAGAATCAGTCTGTCTCACTAGGGTCCTTTTCTAACAGTCAGCCTTTCTAAGATCCCTTAAGGTGCATGTCGAAAGTAGAGGTTAAAAGTCTTTCTCTAATCTTAGGCTTCACTTTGTGTCAATCTTAAATGTTTTCCTGTTGTTTGAAGAGTTAGCCACATAGGAGTTTGATCATAGATGGTTAATGCATGCCCTGTCCCTAGATTTGCTCCTAAGTGGTCACCTTGGAAGGTTTCCTTGTCATTCACCTTCATTTCCTTATTATTTCATCCCATACTATCATCTTTAGAGATCCTCTGTTTTAGATGACTAGCCCATTTGAAAGCCTTGGATATTGAATTGCAAGTAAACCCTTTTATGACCCCATTGCCCAATGGACTTGAGTTTTCTTTGAATTATCTCCCCATTGCCAAAAATCCTTCTTTGCTCACTCCTTTGTCTTACATTGAGCCCTCCTTTCATGTTTCCCAACCAAACAAACAAAGCAAAAACAAAACAACAACCCTTGTGCCCTATAGCTAGCCTAATACCTAGAAATTGAACTTTAAAGATATATATTTCTTTACCATTATAGAGATATCCCTCTCTAGATCTAGGAGGGCTAGATCCTGAGATCCCAAAGTGGTTTGATGTTGTCTTGTCTTTTGGTATTTTCAAACTTGCCAAAACAAAGGAACCCCAACATAATGGTGACTCTGCTGGGGAATAAGACCATATTAGCCTGAGTTTGGAAGTAAATCACTGTGGTGGACAGTAAATCTCCTTCAAGACACTTCAAACCTTCCACCTGGTGACTCCACAGTTCCTAAATGACCAAAGACTTCATTGATGATTAGTAGGCCTGCTGATCGTCTTTGTTTTCACTAGACTCCACTGGGAGACCAATTTTCATTTCAACATCATCCATTTTAAAGGAAACACATAGGATTAAGCTTCCTTGTTTGAATATAGTTTTCCACCTAAATACTGTCATATCTGGCTAACCTTCTTTGTTGGGTTTGAGGACTTAACATACTGGCTTCAAGAACAATCCATACTAGAGCTTATAATCCAAACCCTCCTGAAATAGTTGACAACCCTGAGAGTATTCTTAGGAAGCCTTATACATATATGGATCCAACTATTGTCAGACACATTAATAGAGCCAATTCAGCACCTGATAACCTTGCAGCTCTATCAGTAACTCAATCTGACTTTGATCTACCAAGTAATTTACCAAGAGCTTTGTCATTCAGTGCTATAGAATAGACAGACTTTGAGCTTCCAAGTTCATCACCACCTAGTGATCAGAACATTAGGGATAGAGACACACCTCCATCTACACCTCCTAATATTCATTTCATTCATAACTTGGGTCTCTCACACCCTAGATTTGCTCAACAGTTTGCTGCTGGTCCTAGCATTTCTGTCATTCATATACATGCTGCTCAAGTCCAAACTTTACTTCCACAAAACACTATCATGGCAGCGTGGTATGCTCCTTTGGTGTTACCACAGCCTCTGGCACCTTTACCCAATGATTATCAGTCAAAAATCCATCACTTCACTGGAAAAGAGTCTACCACAGCTCAACATCATGTAGATAGGATGGAATATGCCTTTGACTATATGGAGATAGAAGATGAGATAATTAAAATGAGAATCTTTGTTCAGAGTTTAGGAGGAGAAGTGAAGAAGTGGTTTAAAGGCTTACCTCCCAATAGTATCCATGACCTCCCCTCCTTGCATCATAATTTCATAAAAAAATGGGAAATCAAAAGCAACCCTCTCCAAATCTTATCAGAATACAAGAATCATAAAATAAATCAAGGAGAGAGTGTCCATGACTATTCTACTAGATTTAACAATGTTTACAATGCTCTTCCACCACACATGAAACCTCCCCAAGGAATGGCCTTAGTGAAATATCCTGAATTTTTTGATGCTAACATGGCCTATCAGCTTAGGGAGAGAGATTACAACACATTGGAAGATATGCAGAAAGGAGCAGTGAGTGTAGAGGCAAACCTGATTGAAAAAAGAGCTAGACTGAGAGCTGAAAAGAAGGTAACATATAGGGATGACACTTCAGCTTCCACATCTGATCCAAATATGACAATATAGCCAAAAACATGGAGAGACTAGAAAAAATGATGGAGAAAATGGTTTTCCAAGTCAGTAATCAGAATAGAAACCAAAATCAAAACCAGAACCAAAAATTTAGGAGAAACAATCCCCCAAATAGACAAAGAGACTCTGATAAACAAGTCATACCCCCATTCCAAGAGAATTTCCTTGATGAAGACGAGGGAATAATATAAGAGTCAGAGGGAACTACCATAAACATGGTGGAAATAGATAACCAAGATCACTCCTTTCCTAGAGAGGATAATCAGACCTCATACTCACATTGGGATGAGGAAGGATTAGAATTTGAAGACTATAGGTTAGGATTTGAAAATTCCATCATGCAGGTTAGAGAAAAATATGATCTCAGAAGAAAAAAGAACATTGAAACTCCCAAACCAAAATCCTTTGAAATCAGCATTAAGAAAAGACCTAAAAAAACTCCTAAAGTGACTGCTGAAAGTAACAAATCAACAGCTGAGAGTTCTGGCAAAAACAAAGAAAAATACATCCAAACTACTGATAAACCAAGTCAAGAAACTAGCAGCACTAGAATTGGAGCTAATGCTCCTAATAAAACAACTTCAAACATTGTACATAGTGAGAATCAGCAAGCTGATTCTGCCACTAAAATAGTGGCCCATAGAACAGAATTGAACCTCAGAAAGAGTCAGTCTTCTTTCAATTTGGAGAGTGAGATTGCCAAAATTAAAATTTCTGTCCCTCTCACCGAGTTGGCCACTCAGGATGTATATAAAGGTCAAATTTTGAAAGCTTTAAACTTAGGAGAAAACAGTGACACTGTCAATTTAAATGATGATCAACCTGCGCTTTTGTTTGGCCCAAAAATTGAAGGGAAATTTTAGGAAGGAGTAGTGCCCCCTTTTTATGCCAGCCTCAATATCCATGACAAAATATTCCATAATTCCATGCATGACTCTGGAGCCTCACACAACCTTATGCCAAAAGTGATTATGGAGAAGTTAGGCCTAGAGATAACCAGACCCTATAAGGATTTATATTCATTTGACTCTAGCAGAGTAAAGTGCCTTGGCCTAATCAAAGATCTCCGTGTGAATCTGACCCAAATCCCAGCCAAGTGCATGGTGTTAGCACCTAATTTGTACCTCAGGCTGAAAGAAGGAAAATTAGGGTAACCTTAAACCACGCTCAGCCTTGTAGCTAGCCCTACAAGGTCAGGAGAGGGCTCTCTCCGGGAAAAATATTCAATGAAGTATAACAAGAAAAATGATATTAGGCTAGGTATAATGATAAGAAATGTTTTAAATGAATTTTTAGGGTTGTATGGAACATATACGGTAGTTTGAATCATGGGAATTAAACCAAATATATAGGGTATTTCATGGGGCAAGGTAGGCAGGAATTTTAACAATTAAATTTAAATAAGGATGGAATGGAAAGACTGGTGTGGAGCTGAAAAGGGCATAGTAGATGGATCCTTTTCAAACAGAGGAAAACATAGAATTTTGAATGACTTCCCAAGGCAGAGCATTAATAATGGATTCTACCTATCTAACTTGAAAGCATTCAACCAGAAATTATGATTTAATGAATGGTAAACATAACAATTAACATATGAACACAAAGGAAGAAATAGTGCTAAAATTCATACCACAGGGATCCCACAAATCAGAGCTGCATATCTTTATTTAATTCCTTGTCAAACTGTTACAATGGAGCACAGAGCATCCTCAGTGATTTCCAGACTATTTCCACACTATTCCCTTACTAATTTCTTTACAAATGATTGAAAATTACATTAAATAGACAGAAATTTGAGGGAAGTAGATCCACAGAAAGAGGAGTTGTTTTACCACCTCAAGAACTGAAATCCGAACATGGGAAAGAGACCAACCTTATGCCCCTGAAAAGAAGAAGAGACAATACGTATTGACCATTTTTAAAGATTTTTTGTTATACTGAATGAATGAAAATAGGAAATCTGAAGAACAGATCCCTATTTTATGGCGGCTGTAGAAGTCTCTGTTTCATATTTAGTCTCTCGGCCTTGACTGTTTATTTCCGTCTTCACACTTTGGAGAAAATGCCTTTGAAACAATGAAACTGAAATTTTATGCCAATTAATGAAGAAAAAGTCCCTTTTTATGAAAAGAGCGAAAGGAAGGGGAAGTGGACCCATATGCGATCGCAGATCGCAATCGGAGGCAGAGAGAGGATGCAACATATAAAGGAGCGATTGAGAATTGTGATGCGATTGGCTCTGGGGGAAAACGTACGAGATAATCGCAATCATGGAGGAAAGGGGAGCGAGATTGAAATGACTTGACAAAACTTGCAATGCGATTATGAGTTATTCACTAAGCAAGGTCCGATGGTGAAGAATTCCTTTAAAACAAACGAATATGATTTTTTCTGATTTCTCAAAGGAAAAGACCAATTTTCATTTGAAAAGGAGGAATGGTGGGACCGGGGGTCAAGTGCAATCGCAATCGAAAAGGGGATGGGGTTAACACATAACAGAGTAACGTATTTAAATATTGGCGATAGAGTATAGAAAGAGAGGGGAAATCATAATCGCAATTGGGGATCGGAGCGAGAGCTGCGGACACATTGAAATAACAATTTGCGATGCGATGGAACACTTAAGAAATGTTACGAAAATGAATTTTTGCACTTTACAAAAGGAAAAACCATTTTTTCATGAAGCGGGGCAGAAGGTTTAATGGTGGGACTCGGGGGTCAATCGCAATCAGAAATTTCGGTGGGGAAGGGGAGTAGAGCAAGGTGTTATGGGAACACGCCGATTGTGATGGCGCGACGGTGTATGAGTCGTCCGATTGGAGGGGCCGATCAACGGCGGAGAGGTAATCGCAATAGCGCGTCGGGAGTTCAATTGCATCGGAGAAGTTAAGGGCGTGGGGAGACTGAAAAGGTGGGATGCGATTGGGCGATTGCGATTGCATATGGGCTGTTGGATCACTGGGCAGATTGATAGTCAGGATGTGATCGGGCAGGGTGAATCGCAATTGCGAGTTTCAATCAGAGGTTGCAATTTAAATGTGCGATCGGATCGGAAGGGAAGGGATTTCAATCGGATCAAATGAAAAGTTCTTCTTATAATAAAAAACTTTAAAATGATATGCAATAAAGTGTAAGGGAGAAATGGGAAAGGGGTAAGTTTAGGCTATTGGGGACCTTCTTTCACTTAGGCATAAATTTCGATCCAGAAGTCAGTTTTGAGAGTATAATATACCGTTGGAAAGCTCTTTCTGATATCTTTCTGATTGACATACTTAGAACGTGATTTTGGACTAAGATCACTATGGAAAATTCCTTTGAAAGGTAGGGTGGTGATTTTGCGTTGATAGCAGCTTCTGAAGTGCAACTTATTACATATGATGACATAAAATTACATAAAAGATGATAATAAAAGCAAAGTACCATGTTTTCACCTCAAAACATGGTTTTGAGGTGAAAATTACATCAAGTTCAATATAAAATTTCTTTGATTTTCCCTGATGCTGTGACTTTGAGTTTATTTGTCCTCCTCATGATCTTGCTGATATTTATAGACACCTGACTTATGAATTTGACCATAGTGAGACCCTAGAACCTAATGAGACCCACCCTATGACCTAATAATATGAATTATGAATTAAAAGTGACTCATGACTAAAGACCATAGAGAGGGGAATCAACAAGTTTCACATGAGGGAAAACTGAATAAAAAAACCCACTACCATCAATGAATTCATGACCTAATGGAATGATGAAAATTTATGGTATGGGACTCCTTATATGAAAATGCAAAAGAGTAAATTTTGATCACTGATGGCAGTATGACAAGACTGACACTAACATTGGCTCCAATGGGGATGGCAGCTCCTTGGAGGTGCCAAGAACACAGTAGACCAAGTAGCCTTATCCATTGGGCATAGAATCACAATACTGAAAACTGACATAATGCAGACTGACTCTGACTCAAGACTAAGACTAAAAATTAAATTAAAATAAAACATTACACATATCATTCAAGTTTTATAACTTTCACCTTGGGCCCCAAACTTCAATGATGGTGTACTTGAAATCTGACCAAAAATAACATGGTATATACAATGATTGTGACATAGTTTCTATCCATTATCTTCAACAGTGGTAGTGCTTCAACAGCCTACCATTCACTGGTCCTCCGGGGTAGTCTTGGCCATCCATCTGTGAAAGCAAGAAAGCATTATGTCCCCTATCTTCTATGGTCCTTTCCATAGGTTGTTGAACTTACCATGCTTCCCCTTTTCCTCATTTCGTGCATCCCATCTCAACACCACATCATCCAACTGAAAAATTTCTGCTTTGGTCTTACAGTCATAGATCCTCTTTATCTTTTCCTGCAACTGAATAGCGTTCTGAGATACTTCCTCTCTTATCTGTTGAAGGTGGATCATTTTATTATTCCTTCGCTGATTATCATCCTTTTCACTGCCAACCTCTTGCAATAATCTCATGACTGGCACTGTGAGCAATGTAGGAAAGACAACATCAGTACCATAAAAAAATTCAAATGGTGACATACCTATATATTTCTTTCTGCTAACTTTGTTCGCCCATAACGCGTTGTTGAGCTTTCGATGCCAGTTTCTTTTGTTTTCCTCCAGCATTTTCTTGATTATGTTTATCAGGGATTTATTTGATGATTCCACCAAGCCGTTGCCTTGAGGGTAGTATGCTATTGAATGGCCCAACACGATATTGTATTTGTCGCAGAAATCCACCATCTTCTTGGATTTAAACGCTGCTACGTTATCTGTTACGATTTTGTGAGGGCAGCCAAAACGAGACAAAATATTTGATTCTAAGAATTGAATGATTACCATATCTGTAGCCTGCCTTGCTGGAACAGCCTCGATCCATTTGGTGAAGTAATCTGTACCTGTCAAGATCCATCGATGTTGTGCTGATGATGCAGGATGGATTTCCCCTATGAAATCGAGTCCCCATTGCTGAAAGGGAGCATTTACTGAAACTGGTTTCAAAGGAAGAGGGAGCAATTTTATTTTTCCTTGGAAAATTTGACACTCGTGGCAGCTCATCACTGTTTTATACAAATATGAAAATAAAGTGGGCCAATAATATTCTGCTCTCAACACTTTGTTAGCTGTTGTTTTCCAAAACAAATGACCACCAAAATCACCTTTGTGAAAGTCATGCATTACCTGTTGAGCCTCATCTTCAGCCAAACAATTAAGAAAAATACCTCCTGGGTCTTTCCAATAAAGAGCATTGTTTAAAATACAGAATTTAGCAGACTTAAGTTTCAGTGATCTACCTCTGCTTTTAGACATCCCTGGAGGTGGTGAAAGATGCTGAAGAACATAAACAATGTCTGAATACCATGGGGATTGTAGAAAAATGTCTAAAACTGGAACCAGCAAACCTTCATCCTCATCTTCTGACATTGCTGTTATGAGATTTATATCCAAGGCATACAAGTTTAATTGGGCCATTAGCTTTGCCAAACCTTGACCTTTGATCAACTTTGTGGGTCTAATCTCCAAATCATATTCCAACATTGCTACTATCCACTTACCTCTTTGACCTTCTTGATCAGTTTGCATCAAAACATCTTTTACTGCTGCATTAGGAACATATGCTATAGTATGTGAATGCAGAATGTATACTCTAAAATCTTTCAATTCCTTAATAAGAGCCAATGCTTGTTTCTCAATGATATTATACCACAAAGCAGCATCTCGAATAGTCCTACTGAAAAAGAAAATTGGCTCTTCTATTTGATCTCTCTTTTGCATCAAAACTGTAGCCATAGTATGCTCTGATGCAAATGAAAATATAATGAAATCTTGAGTGTAATCAGGAGTAATTAAGATTGGAGCATTGGAAAAAGAAAATTTTACCAGATTAAATGACTTGATAGCTTCCTCACTCCATTTGACAGTGCTATCCTTCTTCAACATGTTAGTCATTTCTCTTAAATATTCAGCCAAATTGGGTATAAATTTGCGTAGGAAGTTCATCTTACCGTTGAATGCTTGAATCTCCTTTTTGTTACGTGGGAGGTCTATGTGCTAAATTTCCTCCACTCTAGATGGATCAATATGGATACCATCTTTAGAGATAATATGCCCTAGCATCTTGCCTTCATCCATAGAAAAAAAAAATTTCTTTGGATTAAGAGAAATCCCAAACTTTCTACATCGCTGAAATACAACTCTCAAGTGGTGTAAATGCTCATCATCTAAACAAGAGAACACAGTCAGATCATCCAAATAAACAACAAGAAAAACATCGTTTTCATTGGCAAAAGCAATGTCCATTGCTCGCTGGAAAGTGGCTCCAGCGTTCTTCAGTCCAAATGGCATTTTGGCATACTGGAAGGTTCCCCAGGGTGTTGTAAAGGCAATTTTGTCTTGGTCTTTCTCATGCACCAAGATTTGATCATAGCTTGAGTAGCCATCGAGTAGTGACATCCTTGATGCTCCAACTATTTTTTGTAGAATATGGTCCATATTTGGAAGTGGATAATTATCCTTTAAGGATGCTTTATTTATATTGTGAAAATCTATGCACAACATTATCTCTCCTACCTTTTTACGTACTGGGACCAAAATTTGAAATCCAGTCAGAAAATCTAATTGGGACAATGATACCAGCTTTATACAATCTGTTTACCTCTTTTTCAATGGATGGCAGCAGCTTTGGGTTGATTCTTCTCAGCTTCTATCTAAATGGCTTCTGATTTGGCTTGATGGGAATAGTATGCTAAATTATATTTTTGTCATACACCTTCAAATCTGAATAATCCCAAGCAAACACATCAGAAAATTAAAAATTAATTTAACATACTTTTCCTTTACCTTAGGGGACAATGCCTTTGATAACTTCACAAGCTTAGGCTTGTCAGCTGTTCAAATATTAACATCTTCAACTCCTTTATTAGTAGGCACTAAGCTTGGTTTCTTTGCGACATCATCTTAATCAAAAAGCTCCTCTAAAGGTGTGAGACCTCTAGGAATTACATTGTCTTTCAGTTGCAACACATCCATCTCTTTGCTTTGATTTCTTGGTCATCAGCCTCATAATCACCTTATATGGGAGTATCCTTGAATTTTCCTTCACTCTGCAAAAAGGCATTGATTTCATTGTCATCCCAAAACACTTGCCAATACCTTAGATTATCTAGAACAGCAGGCCTATGTTTGACATAAATTTTAAACTTGTTGCTGGAGTTCATGGGAATCTTCAAGTTGCTTGCAGTAGTGGCAAGAGAATCAACAATAAGATTATGCATTCGGGGTACTGTTGTCAAAGTGTACTCAAGAAATGTCCTCAAGATGTCAAGGACTGCATTTCTATATGCCCTCAATCATGGATGATTTGCTTGGTACTCTCCTTTTACCTATTTTATTATCAACTCCGAATCTCCATAGACAGAAATCGTCTTTGCATTTAGCTTCTTCAAAATTTTCAGACCTACAATCAAAGCTTCATATTCTCCTTCATTGTTAGAGCAGTCAAAGGCTAATTTGTAAGCACATACTCTAATGTTACTAGGAAATTTTTCAAGCTGGAATATAGGGCTCCGAATCCATATTCCTATACCAGCACCGTCCTTACCAACAAATCCATCAAATTCCATGCTCCAAAGGCCTTCTTCTTCTTCTTCTTCTTCTAGATGCTAAATTTTTTCTTCTTTCTCAACTTTACCTTGACTAATTTCTACATCTTTCTGCTGTTCACTGTCTTTTTGCTACTAACAGGCAGGAAGCTCAGAAATGTTTGCTACTTTATCTTTTTCCTGTTTAAGGACTTCCCTAAAATTTTCTGTAATTTTAGGTATCTCATCTACTTGTAGCAACTGAACATTCTCATCATTCAAACTGCCATTCGAATATAATACAAATGATTCTAAATCTGTGTGGACTACATTTATGGGATGATTAACTGGCTTCTCTTTGCTAGTGATCATATATTTCATTTTCTTCTCTCTATATAGTTTTCTCAACTGACCAAACACGGGAATGGTGGCATAAGAGAAGTCAAGTTGCATGGTTCCTTTAAGTTTTTCACCCAAATACCCATATAGAAGCATCCCAAACCGAGGTGGAACATCAACAACAACTACATCCATCAAAACATTCTTGGCTGGGATTTGATCTAAATATACTACCAAGTCTTTGATAAGACCAACACAGTGGACCCTACCAGAGTCAAAGGAATACAAATCATGGTATTTACGGGTGATATTAAGTCCTAGCTTCTCCATGATGGCTTTGGGCATCAGATTGTGCGAGGCTCCAGAGTCCAACATAGAATTATGTAAGATGAACTCGTGTAAGCTAAGACTCAGGTAAAAGGGAGGGACTTCACTTTCTTCAGATTGATCTTCTGTGGCTGGACCAAAAATGAGTTCAGGGTAGTCATCTTCAATATTTACCATATTTGAAATAGAGTCTATTTAAAAAATTCTTGACACCTGATTTTTATAAGTGCTATTTTTCACCAACTCAGTCAAGGGCATTGACACCTTCAGCTTAGAAATTTCATTTTCAAAATTAAAAGAAGGAAATTTTTATACCTCTTTGATGGGAGGATATTTCTTCTCTACTTGCTCCTTTTCTGTGCTATGTTGGTTCTTTTCATTGGCAACATTAATCGCTGAAGATGCTTTGCTTGGGGAAGGATCAGCAGGCTCTTTTCCCTTTCTTTGAGTATTTGAAGAATCGTTCTTCGATTGGAGCTCTTTTTTTTTTTTTGAATGGGACTGATCGGTACATCTCTGTTCCTCAAAGAGTACTGCTTTTGTTGGGCAGAAAAAGAATTCATATACCTTCTTTGATAATTATCGTGCTCTTCCTCTAACACTGCATCATTAGCCAAAATGAAATCTTCATCTTTTGAAATGTCTGCAATCACTGTGTATTCTTCATCTTCTGTGAGAAATATGGGCACACCATCGGCTGTGAAGAAATGATTGGCCTCAACCATAGGCTCATCATCATCTGTTTCCATTCCCTGGACTTAATTCTTTTGTAATGGAGTTCCGATCTGCTGCTGCGGTGCTGCTTGGTCCTGCGCTCTCTGTTCTCTTTGTTTAATTATGAATTGTGGCTACTGATGTCCTCTGAAATTTGGATTCCTTATTTGTGCTTCAGGCCTCTCTGAAATGGTTAAGCGATCAACCATCCTTTCCACTTTCTGGATCAAAGTGTCCATCTTACTATCTGAAGGAGAGGCTTCCTCTTTAACAGTCACCCTTTTTTCGGCTTTGGTCCATGCTCTTTTGGCTAGAAAATTCGCTTCTACACTCACAACTATCTTCTGCATGTCTTCAAGTGTGGTAGGATCTCTTTCTCGTAGCTGGTATGCCATATCAACATTGAAACCATCTGGAAACTTGAGCAAAGCTAATCCCACAAGGGGTTTAAAATTGGCTGGAATAGCATTATATACAGCATTAAATCTCACACAATAATCTTGTACAATTTCACCTACATTCCTTTTAATATTTTCATATTCAGACAAAATTTGGAGTGGGTTTTTCTTTATCTCCCACCAGTCTAAGAACTGTGTATGTAACTCCCACAAGGTGCGGATAGAGCCTGCTGCTAACGCTCTGAACCATTTCCTAACTTCACCACCAAAGCTTTGGATAAACAATCTTGTGATTAGATTCTCTGCCTCGACCTCATGAATATCAAAAAAGTCATTCATCTTATCAACATGCTATTGGGTTGTGGTGCTTTGAGTAGCATCAAAGATAGGTATTTTACTTTGGTAATCAACAGGCATATCATTCAGAACCTGAGGTAAAACTAGGCGTGCATAGCGGGCAACCATGACTCGAGGTGGATTTACAATAGTGTTTGTGGTACTAGGATTGAAGGGAGGTGTTAATGGAGGAGATGAAAGCTGGGAATTGACTGCTGGAAATGTTGATGAATTAGAGGGGGGAAATTTTGTTCTTGATGACTCTGAAGGCTCAGGGATATTAGTTAGAGTGATAGATGTCTGAGGGGAATTCAAAATATAATCATCAATTGATGTATTTGCCCTTTGAACTTCAAGATCTACAAGAAATTTTGGATCTAAAACTGTGTCATCAAGTGCAATTTCATATTTACTTCAGAACAAAGAAATCTCAAAACATTCATCAAAATAGAGATCTTCTACAAACAACCACTCACTGGGCCAGGTATGGGATCTGAAAATGGGTGTAGGACTTAGTGATCCTTCTTGTCTTATGATTATTCTTGGAATGAGATTAGGATTTTCAAACACAGGAGGAGGATTTGGATCTGGATTGGCCCTTGTGTATCTTCTTGAAGCCAGTGTGGTCAAATTTCTACTTTACAATGTTTTATTTCATCCTGGAAAGCTCAGAAATATAATCATCTAGAGTCCAGGAATTTACAAGAAAAATATTACTAGGGTGATGAATCTTTTATTTTTAAAAAATTCCCTAGTATGGTCGCCAGAAATGTTAGCACCTAATTTGTACCTCAAGCTGAAAGAAGAAAAATTAGGGTAACCTTAAACCATGCTCAGCCTTGTAGCTAGCCCTACAAGGTCAGGAGAGGGCTCTCTCCGGGAAAAATATTCAATGAAGTATAACAAGAAAACTGATATTAGGCTAGGTATAATGATAAGAAATGTTTTAAATGAATTTTCAGGGTTGTATGGAATAGATAGGGCAGTTTGAATCAGGGGAATTAAACCAAAGCTATAGGGTATTTCATGGGGCAAGGTAGGCAAGAATTTTAACAATTAAGTTTAAATAAGTGTGGAATAGAAGGACTGGTGAGGAGATGAAAAGGGCATAGGAGATGGATCCTTTTCAAACAGAGGAAAACATATAATGTTGAATGATTTCCCAAGGCAGAGCATTAATAATGGATTCTACCTATCTAACTTGAAAGCACTCGACCAGAAATTGTGATTTAATGAATGGTAAACATAACAATTAACATATGAACACAAGGGAAGAAACAGTGCTAAAATTCATACCATAGGGATCCCACAAATCAGAGCTGCATATCTTTATTTAATTCCTTGTCAAACTGTTACAATGGAGCACAGAGTGTCCTAAGTATTTTCCAAATTATTTCCACACTATTCCCTTACTGACTACTTTACAAATGATTGAAAATTACATTAAATAGACAAAAATTTGAGGGAAGTAGATCCACAGAAAGAGGAGCTATTTTATCAGCTCAAGAACTAAAATCCGAACATGGGAAAGAGACTAACCGTATGCCCCTGAAAAGAAGGATAGAAAATATATATTGACCATTTTTAAATATTTGTTGTTATACTAAATGAATGAAAATAGGAAATCTGAAGAACAGGTCCCTATTTTATGGCTGCTGTAGAAGTCTCTGTTTCATATTTAGTCTCTCGGCCTTGACTGTTTCTTTCCATCTTCGCCCTTTGGAGAAAAAATAACTTTGGAGAAAATGCCTTTGAAACAATGAAACTGAAATTTTATGCCAATTAATGAAGAAAAAGTCCCTTTTTATGAAAAGAGTGAAAGGAAGGGGAAGTGGGCCCATATGCGATCACAGATCGCAATCGGAGGCAGAGAGAGGATGCAACATATAAAGGAGCGATTGAGAACTGTGATGCGATTGGTTGTGGGGGAAAACATACGAGATAATCGCAATCGGGGAGGAAAGGGGAGCGAGATTGAAATGATGTGACAAAACTTGCGATGCGATTAGGAGTTATTCACTAAGTGAGGTCTGATGGTGAATAATTCCTTTAAAACAAACGAATATGATTTTTTCTGATTTCTCAAAGGAAAAGACCAATTTTCATTTGAAAAGGAGGAATGGTGGGACCAGCGGTCAAGTGCAATCGCAATCGAAAAGGGGACGAGGTTAACACATAGAAAAGTAGCGTATTTAAAGATTTGCGATAGAGTATAGAAAGAGAAAGGAAATCACAATCGCAATCAGGGATCGGAGCGGGAGCTGTGGACACATTGAAATAACAATTTTCGATGCAATGGATCACTTAAGAAATGTTACGAAAATGAATTTTCGCACTTTACAAAAGGAAAAACCATTTTTTCATGAAGCGGGGCGGAAGGTTTAATGGTGGGACTTGGGGGTCAATCGCAATCAGAAATTTCGGTGGGGAAGGGGAGCAGAGCAAGGTGTTATGGGAACATGCCGATTGCGATGGTGCGACGGTGTATGAGCCGTCCGATTGGAAGGGCCGATCGACGGCGGAGAGGTAATCGTAATAGTGCGTCAGAAGTTCAATCGCATAAGAGAAGTTAAGGGCGCGGAGAGACTGCAAAGGTGGGATGCGATTGGGCAATTGCGATCACATATGGGCCGTTGGATCACTGGGCAGATTGACGGTGAGGATGTGATCGGGCGGGGTCAATCGCAATTGCGAGTTTCAATCGGAGGTTTCAATTTAAATGTGCGATCGGATCATAAGGGAAGGGATTTTGATCGGATCAAACGAAAAGTGATTTTTATAATAAAAAACTTTAAAATGATATGCAATAAAGTGTAAGGGAGAAATGGGAAAGGGGTAAGTTTAGGCTATTGGGGACCTTCTTTCACTTAGGCATAAATTTCAATCCAGAAGTCAGTTTTGAGAGTATAATATACCGTTGGAAAGCTCTTTCCAAGCTCTTTCTGATGGACATACTTAGAATGTGATTTTACGCTAAGAGAACTATGGAAAACACCTCTGAAAGGTAGGTTTGTGATTTTGCGGAGATAGCAGCTTCTGAAGTGAAACTTATTACATATGATGACATAAAATTACATAAAAGATGATAATAAAAGCAAATTACCATGTTTTCACCTCAAAACATGGTTTTGAGGTGAAAATTACATCAAGCTCAATAGAACATTTCTTTGATTTTCCCAGATGCTATGACTTTGAGTTTATTTGTCCTCCTCATGATCTTACTGATATTTATAGACACTTGACTTATTAATTTGACCATAATGAAACCCTAGAACCTAATGAGACCCACCCTATGACCTAATAATATGAATTACGAAGTAAAAGTGACTCATGACTGAAGACCATAGAGAGGGGAATCAACAAGTTTCACATGAGGGAAAACTGAATAAAAAACCCAATACCATCAGTGAATTCATGACCTAATGGAATGATGAAATTTATGGTATGGGACTCCTAATATGCAAATGCAAAAGATTAAATTTTGATCACTGATGGAAGTATGACAATACTGACACTAACACATGGTAATGGATGTTGTAGTGGCAGATGTACCTTCTAAGTATGGCATGCTGTTGTGAAGATCATGGGGTGCCAAACTATAAGGCATAATGCAGATGGACATGACTTATGCCACTATTCCTGTCTTTAGCCAGCTTAGAAGACTATATAGAGAGGCACACATGAATTTCATGGTTAGTAGCCCTGAAAAACTAGAAAATTCACCTTTGTACTCTGTCCATACAGATCTGGACTCTTTTATCCTTTACAATGATGAATTCATAGATGAGCCAGAGCTAGAAGACAAAAATTTAAACAACAGAGTAGAGCATGCAGATCATAACACAATGGCAGCTCTAGATATAGAGGAAAACAAAGGAGAAACCTTTGGACAGTGTGCTGAATCAAAAAAATCAGAGTGAAAAAAACCAAGACTGCAAACTGTAGATTACTCATCACTCTGAACTCCATGCAAATCCTAAAGAACAAAACATTACACATCATGATGAAAACCTCAGAATATTACATAATGGTGAACATAGCATTAGGGATGAAAATGATAATAATTCTGCAAACAATCCCTTATGGAGAATGAACTTTGATGGGTCTTGCACTAGAAAGAATGCAGGAGCTGGTGTATGGATGCATAATACTGAAAGCAACTATGCTGAGAGTCATGCCTTCAAGCTAGACTTTAAGTGCACAAACAACATTGTCGAGTATGAGGCTCGCATCCTAGGATTGCATCTATTGAAAAAGCTAGGAGCCCAAAGGATAGTTGTCCACGAAGACTCTGAATTAGTCATCAAACAAGTAAATGGAGAGTACACTGCAAAGCATCCCAGATTAAGGGCATATAGAAATGATGCCATGGATCTGTTGAAAACTTTTGTAGAATATGAGCTTGTGTTTATCCCTAGGGATCAAAACATTATTGCAAATGGATTAGCCTGCACTGCTAGTTCATATCAGAGATCACCTAGTGACAAATAGATCATTATTCAAACAAAATATAGACCTACAATGCCAAATAATGAGAAATATTGGCAGGTCTTTGAGGGTGATAAGAAGATAGAGGATTTCTTACTTGGCAGGAATGAGTTTGAAATACCTGATTCAGAATCTAAGTCCGATGAAAACTGTTTGAGTAAAGAACCCCCTGATGAAGAGAAATCATCCCCTAATGCAGAAATAAACATGTTAACCAAAGAATTCGGAAAACAAACTGAAGAATAAATGAAATCAGGTAAAGAAGACATAGAAGTGCTGTAGTCCAAAGACAAAATCATACCTAGAGGACTAGCACCTTTAGAGGACCTTTTCTATTTTAATGATGTAGCAAAGAAACCCACTATAGAACACACAGAATATGATGTTGAAGAATGCAATATAGGCAGCAAAGATAAGCCTAAAATGATTAAATTATCCAAGACTTTGTTTGCCCATATCAAACAAAAATACATTGAGTTGTTTCAGGAGTTTTTTGATGTGTTTGCTTGGAGCTATGAGGACTTAAAAGCCTATGATATAGAGATCATCCAACATAAGATCCCATTGAAAGAAAACCAAAAACCCTTTAGGCAAAAACTGCGCAGAATTAACCTTGTACAACTGCCTCTTGTAGAGAAGGAAATCAAGAAAATGTATGAGGCAGGAATCATAGTGTATGTGAGGTTTTCTGATTGGGTATCTAACCTTGTAGCTATGAGGAAAAATACAAGAGAGATCAGACTATGCATTGATTTCAGAAATTTAAAGAGAGCCTCTTTGAAAGATAATTACCCTTTGCCCAAAATGGAACACATCCTACAAAGGGTAGTTGGCTCAAAAAGGATTTCCCTATTAGGTGGCTTTTCAGGGTATAACCAAGTTTTAGTACTCCCAGAAGACCAACTTAAGACAGCCTTCACCACTCCATGGGGCACTTTCATGTATGTGAAAATTCCTTTTGGACTAATGAATGCTGGTGGAACCTTCCAAAGAGCTATGGACATAGCATTTTCAAAGGAAATAGGGCACTTCATTGTAATTTATCTTGATAACATAACAGTTTATTCCAAAACTGATGAAGAGCACCTTAAACATCTGAGAAAGGTATTTTAAAAGTTCAAAAGGTTTGGGCTATGTTTAAACCCCAAAAAGACAGTGTTTGGCCTCCAAGAAGGTAAAATTATTGTCCATATTATATCTGAAAAGGGGATTAAAATAGACCCAAAAAGAGTTGAGGGAATACTACAGATTAGCCACCCAAGAAACATAAAAGAATTGCAGTCCTTTATTGGGAAAATTAACTTCTTGAGGAGGTTTATTCCAAACTTAGCAGAGCTCCTCAGAGATATGACAAACATGCTGAAAAAATAAGTGGGAGTTAAATGGACTTTAGAGGCCAAATTTTTTTTTGAATTAGTTAAACATGCACTCAGCCGGGCCCCAGTCCTAATCAGCCCTGATTTCACAAAAGATTTCCTTATTTTCTCCTTTGCATCAGAGCATAGCGTGGCTGTTTTCTTGTTGCAGAAGAACCCAAAAGGCCAAGAGTATCCCATTTCTTTCTTTATCAAAGCATTGAGAGATACACCGTTGAAATATAATATAATGGAAAAATAGGGTTATGCTTTGGTAAAGGCCTTAAAAGACTTCAGGGTGTATATTCTGCATTCTCACATCATTACCTATGTGCCTAATATAGTGGTAAAAGACATTTTGTCCCAAGATCTAGATGGAAAGAGGGGCAAATGGATTGTTGTATTACTAGAGTATGATTTGGAGATCAAATCCACAAAACTCATCAAGGGTCAAGGCTTGGCAAAATTAATGGCTGAATCTAACTTACAAGCCCTTGACATAAATATGGTAGATGCCTTGGATTAACATGAAGGATTACCTACTCCTACTGTTGAAGAACAATTCCATAATTCTCCTGGGTATGTTGATATCCTGCATGTGCTTGAAAATATCAATGCTCCTCCTAATTTATAAAAGACAAAGGCAAGGTTTCTAAAGTTAGAGGCTAGAAATTATTGCATTTTAAATGAATGTTTATATTGGAAAAATGCAAATGGTTTGTTGCTTAAATATTTTCTTGAAGTGGATGCAGAGAGAATAAAGCATGAATTCCATGAAGGAGAGTGTGGAGGCCATCTATACTGGAAAACCACATCCAACAAAATCCTTAGCGCTGGCTTTTATTGGCCCACCCTTTTTCAAGATGTACATAAAATGATAGTTTCCTGCCATAAGTGCCAAATTCTTGAGGGTTAGAGAAAATTCCTCCCTTTACCATTACAACCAATCACTGTTGAAGCTCCTTTTCAACAGTGGGGCCTAGATTTCATAGGGGAAATCCACCCTGCTTCATCTGCCCAACACAAATGGATACTTATAGCCACAGACTATTTCACAAAATGGATAGAGGTCATCCCTTCTAGGAATGCCACAGATTCTTTCATCATAAAATTCCTTGAATACCATATCCTATCTAGATTTGGTTGCCCTAGGAAGATTATTATTGATAATGCTGCTACTTTTGGTTCCAAAAAGATGATTGATTTTTGTCACAGGTATCAGATTGCACTTGGTCATTCTACTGCTTATTACCCACAAGGTAATGGGTTAACAGAATCATCAAATAAAAACTTGGTGACCATCATCAAGAAGCTGCTTGAAGAGAAAAAAAAATCATGGCATAACAAGTTGGTGCATGCTCTATGGGCAGACAGATTAATAACAGAGAAGTCCATTGGAATGTCACCATACCAACTTGTTTATGGGGCAGATGCAGTGTTCCCTACTAGCCTAGGGGTACTCGTGATTAAATTGGTCCAAGAAATATAGTCAAAAGAGGACAACATGATAAGAAGGATTAATCAAACTATACATCTCCAGCAGACAGGAGAAGAAGTCTACAATAGAGCTCAGAAAATGCAAGAGAACATAAAAAATTTGTTTGATAAGAGAACAAAGGCTTGTGACTTCAAAATTGGAGACAAGGTACTTAAGTGGGACTCCAGGAGAGAGGACAAGGGTAAGCATGACAAATTTGACAGTTTATGGCAAGGTCCTTATGTCGTTCAATCCACCATTGGCCCAAATGCATTTTTTTGCAAGATTTAGATGGTACAGATCTGTTTGGGGTTCCTGTAAATGACAGGATGCTCAAAAATTATTACTGCTGAAATTCAGAGTTTAAAGATTTCACCTTCCATTGTAAATACCATTTCTTTGTTCAGTTTTAAAGAAAAAGGAAAAACACAAAAAAGGAGAAAAGAAAGGGTTCAAACAAGCTCAAAACTTGAACCTCTGAAGTTTCAAAAATGGCTCAAAGCAGCTCAAAACCTGAGCCAGAGAAAGTGAAATCTGGTCCTAACATGCTCAAAACTTAGACCAGCAAAGAAAGGAAGAAGAAGCAGCTCTAACATGATTAAAACCAGAGCTGAAATGAAGAAAGAAAGTGACTCTAACAAGCTCAAAACGTGATTCACAAGGAAAGAAGGATGCTCTAAAGTTTCACAATTTCAAGCCTTCAAAATTTTGGTTTCAATTTCCTACAAAGTTCAGTTCATGTGCAGCTACCTTTATGCCATGGACCCACAGCAAACCAGACAGTCTAATCCTAGTTTGGTTGTTTTTAAATTTATGTTTTAGAATGTAGAGAAAGAAATCTGCTAGACAGTTTAATCCTAGCAAATATTAGTGTAGGTAGAGAAGCTATGAGGCCAACTGTCTAATCTGGTCTCATGGAGGAATAAGGGTAGAATTAGATTATTTTTTTTTGTTTTCAATAAAAAATGAATGATGAAGAAGTTCTGCAAGTCTAAATGCACCTCGAAGAAAAAATGTTTGGGCTGTAGGATGGGTAGGTAGATTGTTTGGGTAATATTTTTTGCTGATTTGATATCCATCATGTTTGTAGCAGCTGATCAAAGAAGAGAAATATGGTTAAATATCAAGCATCTAGCCTACTTCCAAAGATTATTTCTGAAGTTCTTGACACCTTCAAGAAGATTCCATCCCCATGTGGAGCCACTGTTAGCCACCTATAAATGTTGGCATAGCAAACAGGTGGCTAAAATTTTTTCTGAGCCTTCAGGAGAGACATTTTCCTTGAGTATCTATCATCCTTGAAGCCTCCATGTGTCTTTGTCCTTGAAAAATCTCCACTGTTGTTTCCATTGAAAAGGCCCTGTTGTTTTGTGAAAAAGAATGCTTCAAAAAAAGCCTCCATCTGCTCCATTTTATTCCTTCAAAATCCCCATTTTCACCCCTTTTTCCCCTCACAGAATTCCCACAAAATCCCCTCCTTAGCCCTCTAAATAATCAAAATTCCCTTTTAAACCTTATGGCTCCCTTCATTTCGTTTAAAAATCCCCTTTGCTGCCTATTGGAACCCTCATTTAGCTTAAAAAACCCTGTTTTTAGGCCTAAAATCACCCTTTTAACACTTTAGGGCTTAAGCCCTTTTCGGCTTAGCCCTTAACCCTTTCTTCTCCATATAACTCGGAGCCGCGACCAAGCGCTAAAGGCCTAATCGCTTATCAAAATCGGAGAATTTTGTTACTATGTTCCTTTTGTTTCTTCCTATTTTCCGATGCGATGGGTTTTTTCTCCGCTCGACCTTAGATTCAATCTCCACTATCAATCTTATCAGATCTGACGACCTACGCTAAATCACATCGCACCCATCCATTTGGTTGCCCCCCCCCCCCCTCGCCTGTGCGATTTCCGACTCAATCTGGAATGTTGATCATCTGCAGATCTGATGGCTGAGTGCCAATTTCAAATCGGCAATCGCAGCCTCTGGTTTCCATGTTCCTTGCCTCCCCCGACGCCGATCCTGTGATTAGATCCTAACCGTTGAATCCACAAGAACCATTGGCTAGGATTGTGTCATGCTCTACCCCTGATTCTCTATTGTCGCCCTGCTGATTTAATTTCCACCGTCAATCTTGCTCCTTGATCAAACAGTTGGTGCTTAATCGCGCATTGCAAATCTCAAAGTGCCACCCCCTTATCTCCTCTGATTTGTGATCCCCGATATAATCTCGACTGTCCATCCATACAGATCCGACGGCTGACATATCATCGCACCCCACTCCTGAGCCCAACATCATCGCTCTGCCGATTTAATCTGGACCATTGAATCCACAAGAACCGACGGCCTAGATTCAATCGTGCCCTGTATATTCATTTCCCCTTTCATTGTTCCGCTGGTCTCCGGTTTAATCTCCACCGTCCATCCCAATAGATCCAATGGTTAGGATCTTTTCTGCCCATCCATCTAACCTTTTTCCCTTTGAAACATTGGTGCTCCTACTTTTGATCCTGACCGTCCATTTTGAAGATCTGATGGACCACAATAAACCCGCTATCGACCCTACCCATATGTTCCGCCTGTGCATCTTACCTCCTTTCGCATTTCTTCCACACCGTCGGATCTGAGGTCCCTGATCCAATGGTCACCATTGCGTTTCGCGTTTTCTCTGCGCCCAAGGTTTAACGTTTCAAAAAAACGTGAAATGGGTGGTTTTGAAAGGGACGCGTGTTAGGCAGTGAAGCATATCACGTTTTTTTGGCCAATTTTCCAAACCGCTTCAGAGCTGCACGAAAACCACCCCTGTTTTCTGCTTTACCGCCTACCCTCTGCATCCTTAACCTTTAATCCTGACCGTCGATCTCTGAGATCAAACGGCCCATATTGCATCCCATTTTGTTCATCCGCCATTCAAACGAATTCCTTATAAGATCTCCACCGTTGATCTCTTCCAATGATCCAACGGCTCACATTTGACCTTCTTCCGCCCTCTTGTTCCCTCCACCGAATGCCCTTGTTTCCTCTCATTTCTCCTTTTTTCCTTTGTATTTGCCCTGGCATTAAATTTTGCGTTTTAACACTAAAAGTTATTTTTCCTGCCTAATTCAGTCTAACCTTCTAAACAACTTCATCGACGAATCCTGACTGTAGATCGCCACTGTTTAATCTGATCCGACGGTCTAGAATCCTCCTCCCACCAAAGCTCCATCAGACCATTTTTCACCATTCCACAGCGATTTTCAGCCGTTTTTCCACTGTATCCACCATTTCCATCACTGCGCCACCATCTCCACCGGCCCCTATAGCAACCCCACCCCACTCCCTATGGATTTCTTAATATGTTTATCGTCTTTTTGCAGGGTTACACGTGGCGAAAATCGCTCTCTGTCTCACAATCACATACAGGGAAATCTAGAGCGTAGAACGCTATTTTCAGAGCCACATATTGCAGGGAAAATTCCCGAGAAGCTCTTTAAAGCATGTTTTCATTAAAGATCGGGTTTATTAACTCTCATAAACCCTCCAACGTCATTAAAACCTGCATATCCACAGACAGAGACAGTCAACAGAAGCAGAAAAGAGTATCAGTGACAGGATTAAGGGATTTAAATCCTATTATTGAATATTAATGTCATAATCCAGTGCTTAAAAGACGAGGATACAGATTTAAGACCTTAAAAACGATCCAGAAGGCCTAAATAAGGCCTAAAGCACACGAAAAAATCCATATCAGTGTTTCACGTCAGCAGAATGTTCTTTTCCAAGAAAGGACGAGTTCCCATAGTGTTTTTTATTCTCCATCAAGTTCCTGAGAAGATCACCACCTTGATAGTAGTCCTAAGATTTTCAGAGCATTAGTTACAAAGTATGGCAGGCCTGAAAGTCATTTATCTTCCTTACTTGTCCCAGAGTACAAAAGAGTACAAACAACCAGAAAGTACTTCAAGAGACATACTTGGAGTTATTATCAGCTTGTCGAAAACCCCTAGCTCATCCAAAGAGTACTAAAAGTCAATACAGGTATATTAAGACAGAATGGGCCTCAAACGCTTTTCTTCCTCTATTTTAATTATTCATTTAAAGTTCTATCTACCTCTACTGCCTCTCTTTTAGCTATAAGAAATTATGAAAAATACATTGTAAAGGTTGTTGGTTGGTTAACCATGGATTGTAAGTTGTTTCTCTGAGATAGAGTTCTGTGTGCATTAGTTGTAAAATAGGCAGGGAGATGATTTCTAGTTGATATCAAGCTATTGGAAAATGATGTATATGACTGGTGTTGCTCTTTAATATGACAAGCATGTTCATTGGATCCTGATCTAAATTAGTGGTGATGTGTTCTATCTTTTATCGTTTTCTCTCTGTTATGCAATCATATTTCATTTCTCTGATAAGAATCAGTAATCTAGCCTAGGATATACTGTTGTAAAGTACCCTAATGATTCCTGCTCTTCTTATCTTTAATGTTTTCTACTAATTATGTAATCTAAGAACAAATTCAAGACAATTTAACCAATATAGTTGTTAGTCTTCTAATGCTTACTAATGTATCAATTCATAATTTGTTTTTAGATGTTCTTGTTGGGTTTTATGTGAAAGAATTTGGAAACTGGGAGATTTAGAGTTAGTCTATCTCACTAGGGTCCTTTTCTAATAGTCAGCCTTTCTAAGATCCCTTAAGGTGCATGTCGAAAGTAGAGAAGGTTAAAATTCTTTCTCTGATCTTAGGCTTCACTTTGTGTCAATCTTAAATGTTTTCCTGTTGTCTGAAGAGCTAGCCTCATAGGAGTTTGATCATAGATGGTTGAGGCATGCCCTGTCCCTAGATTTTCTCTTAAGTTATCACCTTGGAAGGTTTCCTTGTCATTCACCTTCATTTCCTTATTGTTTCATCCCATACTATCATCTTTAGAGATCCTTTGTTTTAGATGACTAGCCCATTTGAAAGTCTTGGATATTTAATTGCAAGTAAACCCTTTTATGACCCCATTACCCAATGGACTTGAGTTTTCTTTGAATTATCTCCCCATTGCCAAAAATCCTTCTTTGTTCACTCCTTTGTCTTACATTGAGCCCTCCTTTCATGTTTCCCAACCAAACAAACAAAACAAAAAAAAAACAACAACAATTGTGCCCTATAACTAGCCTAATACCTAGAAATTGAAATTTAAAGATATATATTTCTTTACCATTATAGAGAGATCCCTCTCTGGATCCGAGAGGGCTAGATCCTGAGATCCAAAAGTGGTTTGATTTTGTCTTGTCTTTTGGTATTTCCAAACTTGCCAAAACACGAGAACCCCAAAAGTACAAATTACAAAACCTCCTTTCTATATATAGGAGTCCATGGGGCCACAATGTAATACTAGCCGACCTAACAATAATAATTTAAGGGCACAATAATAACAATATGGGGGTTACAGGGGTACAATAATAAAAATAAGGCAGTTACACGAATAATAATAAGGGACTATACTAGTAATATAGGGACCTAACAGATCCTCTCTCCCATGTCATGAATCATGCTGACCCAATGTTATAGCATCATTTCTCACCGTCATATGATTCATGATTGCTTTTATGGCTTTGGGCACCCATTCCTACAGACTTGGACAAATTCACTAAAAAACAGTGTAAAAATCCCCATACGCAGTTATGCCCAGACTTTTCCACGTGTATACGTGAGTCCACATGTACTTTTCCGCGTATGCCATTAAAATCATTAAAAATATATATAAAAATTCCCTATTTTCGGGCTTGGTTGATGGTTACTCTAGTAGTTCAACCACCCCAGTACATGGCCAACTGTTTCCAACTGTTGAAACTACTTTGAGGGAGTATAAAAGCCCCTCATGTGCATGGCCTAAGGGGGAGAGAGAAATGATTGATATTATACTCTGTTGGTATTCCCTATCCAAGTCTGAATTCCCGTGCCTCCTGCACTTCCCAGTTCATTACAGGAAACCTTTGTTTCCTGGAGATGCTCATCGTCCTATATGTCATCTCGTGTGCACCAGTTTGGAAGGAATCTTAGCGAGGCAAGCGTGGGACGGATCCGGACGACGGTCTGCTCGAAGATCGTGGAAGGATTCAGGTGATCTCTCCACTCGTTATTTCTGTACATGCTATTTATAATACAGAAGAACCGTCTTGTTCCCGAAATATATGTGTTAGTGTCTGCTTGAATATATGAGAATATTGTTATTTAAGCATTCATTATGGTTTATCTAATGTTTCATATGGATTTCACTAACATTTAGAGTAGATATATGCTGTACAACCAGTTCTTCGTGCTTGTTTCTTCTTGTCTTTCAGGTTAAGAAGGAAGAAGGGTTTCTGAGGGTTTGGACCCTGCGGGATCTACTTCAACCATAGGACCTACGGGTAACTTCCTCGATCTACTCTATTTAGTTTTTCTGAACATGCATGGTTGTGTGAGTCCTTCTTAAGTAACATGCCCCTGCTCTGTGGAGGTTGTAACCCAACGAACCTCTAGGGTGATTTTCCCCGAAACAGAACTGGCAACTCCGCTGGGGATCACATTCTTGTGACTCCCCTGTTGGGTGGTTTCAGCTGTTTGGTAGGTTGCCGACAGTTTTAACTTTCATTTGCAGTCCAGTTTACTTTTTCTCAGTCAGTCTGAAGTCCTGGTTTCTCATCCAGGCTTGATCCTTTTTGTTTTTTCATTATTTACCTTTGTATACGCGCTTTTTTCTGCACACAGTCGCATATACACGCAAGTTTGTCTAAAGGGAGTCGTGTATACGCATGTTTCCTTTAGCACAGTCGTGTATGCACGCTTGTTGCTAAACTGTGAAGTAGCGTATACCTAGGTAGATTTTGAAATTTTGGATTCCTTGGCTTTAGTCCTTTCTGTCTATGGAGACCTGTTCCTGCAGTGTCTTAGTACCCTCTGGATTGTGAAGAAAGTGGTCTTTGGTCTTTTCTCTCTTTCGTTTGATTGAAAACTAGTCTTTTTGGCAAAGTGTTGTTTCTGGTGCTGGCATTTCTAGTTTGAGTACCAAGATCTCTTTCTGGGGATTCTTGGCTGTTCTGCTTCATCAGAATAGAGAGCTCCTGCTCATTTACTTTTTCCTATCTTTGTGTTTTGCTTTGCACTACGATTTTTGCCTATTTCTTGGTTGGTTTTCTTGAGTTTAGTTGGCTAGGTCTTGTTGCAAATTTTGAAGACTCTTTCTTGGTTCTTTTGAAGTTTTTTGTTTGCGGCAAGGTTGCACTATTCTTCTAGGCTGAGTGGCTGAGTTTTCTTGTCTTCTTTTGCCCATATTGATCTTGCTAATAGTTAGCCCTATAAGATTTGGAGCATTTTGGAAGTTTTTTGCTTGAAATTCAGTGTTGATTGGCTTGGGATTTTATAGTTTCACTTGGTCTTTTCGAACTCTTTTATAAAATTCAAAAGCTCAAAAAACATTTTCTTTGTTGTTTGCTTTTGTTTTTGCATTTTTGTTTTCGTTTCTTTGTGTCTTTTGAAGCTTTGTTGAGGTTTCTTGCCCTTAGATTTTGGCTTGATTTTGGAAAGGAGTTGTCATTGATTTCTTCCTCTTGTTGTTAAGCGTTTTTGGTGTCTTCATATTAAGAGTTCTTGATTCTAGGAACTAGCTTTCTGGACAACCAAAAAAGAGATAAAACTGAAGGACTTTTGGGAAATTTCACTCTGCTTTATGAGATTTTGCATCTTAGGATTGGCATGCTTGTAGTGATTTGCATCCGGTGCACTTAAGCATTTAGTCATTTTCATAATTTTTGTGAGTGTGGAGTGTGTTATTTGAAAAGAAAAATAAAATTTTTTAGTCTCGTAGAACCTGTATAGAAGTTGATTTTCATCGAAAGACAATAACTGAATTTGCATGTAGTTTGGTTTTTATTAATTTCTTTTCTGCGTCAAAACACTACAAGTTTCATTTCCGTATCCCTTTGACTTAACATAACGACCAATTAAAATAAGTGATATAATTTAAAAGCAACTAGCCAGTTTTTATTAAGTGTCATACACCAACTAGCTAGGTTGTAGGGCCTTGGATTAGGAGAGTGGAGAGTTAACTCTCCAAGGCCACTCAAAAAAAACATAGAAGTTGATTAATTGAGCAAAATCCAACTCCGTTAGGTGGATCGGGAAAGCTCTCCTCCAGAGAGTCAAGCGCGAGGGGAAGTGGTGAGAAGAGGATACCCCCTCTCGGTTAGCTAAATCTGACCTAAGACCATTCACCGGCTTCGGCACGGATTAGTTGCCTGGTTACCCACTCTGGGTTCCACGGTGTTGCGGGGGGTACGCAGGTGGTACTTGAGGCGAACGTCGCATCAATTTCGGGGGTACTTAAAGCGGGTACTTATACCAAGCCCAGGTGCGAGCAGCAAAAGGCATCATTAGGAGGAGTCGGCTGACCAATTTGATACCTTCTCTAGTTGTTATGAGCCGTAATTATCATTTGCTTTCGGGAGGTCCTATATTTTTCTTTCCTATATTTTGGTGTCCGGTCCTCATCACCCAGAGCGGAAATACTTGAAGGTTGTTTGCTTGATTGTATCTCAGGGATTTTTCTTATAGTGAGTGCTCTTTTCTCCTAGCTTGCCTAGCTTTTCACTTTTTTTTTTAGTCTAATTTAAAATCTATAAAAGTGGCGGATCAAGCGCCTCGTCAGTCGAGGAGAATCCGGGGGTCATCTCCCGAGAGTCCAGAGCCTTCTTCGAGAAGGCATAGGAGTGATTTAGCAGGTGGTTACCACCCTGTGACATCTGACGTAGTGGAGAGAGATCCTCCACAAAGATCTGAAGGTTTCATAGCTGATTCTGGTGTCGGTTCCGGGAGGAGCGTTCCACTCACCTCGCGAGTTTTATTTCCTCAGGAAGAAGATTTTCAATCGAAGAAGTACCTGAACCTCCTGCGTCAGGTCCATCTCCTCTTCCTCCTGATTATCCGTTCGTTGTTCAATACATCGGACCTGAGTCAGATAGACCAGGAGGTCCTCCATATTATTCATACCTTTCGATGGCCACAACTGGGAACGCGACTTCTGCTGTGAGTGTTGCAGGCATTCAGACTCCTGCTTCTGTTGAAGGAGGGGGCACTATTTCTTTATCTTCGATTGCTTCTATTGCTGTTTTTTTTGGCTCTGGTTTCACCCAAGCACATGCTTCTCAATCTGGTCCCTTCTGTTTCGGAATGCTCACTAGTGGGGTTCCTTCTTTTTCCTTTTCCGCTGCTGCAGCTGGATCTACACCCATGTCTTCCATGGGTAGTGGATCAGCTTCGTTTCAAGGGTTCCCTTTCGGAACTGGACACATTCCTAGTTCGAATCCTTCTTTAGGGTCCTTTCTGTTTACTTCTCAGACCCAGAGTTTCAACCCTTGATCTGGGGGGCAAAGTTCGACTACTTTTACAGTTTGGAACCCTGTATTCACTACAGCGGGGGCAGGGAATCAGTTTTATGCAGGTCATCAAGGGAATACTTCTTTCCCTTCGTCGAGTGCTTATCAGACTTTTTCTCTTCTTTCTAATGCTTGGAACCCCTATTTTTAGTATGAATTCTTCGTCGAAGTGTACGAAAAAGAACCACTTTAGCTACGCATAACTAATAGCCCTAACAAAAATAGAGGCTGCAAAACATCTTCAGATCTGCAATTAGTAGTTAAAATGCTGCAACAAACAGATCTATAAATGAAAACAAACAGATCTATAAATGAAAAGACATTAAGCAGAAAAGTAAAGAGTTTTGCTCCATGCATCCAACAGACAAGACAAGAACACGATTTTTGAATGAATTTGTATATTACAGGGCACCTGGGAGGAAACAAGAAGGTGTATCCAGATCTCCTCAATGGGTTGGGTTCTTTGTAGTCCTCAGCACTTCAGATCTAAGCTTTCTCTCTCTTGTAGATGTAGAAAACCCAATGTAGAAGATAGAGCTCAATGGGAGCAAAATGGTAGAAAATGAGACCAAGTGTATAGATCCAGAGTGATCTAATAGGCCACAAAAGGTGAAGAATGATGGGGGAAACCCTCCTATTTATAACAAAATATTGGGTCCTTCTAGATCTTGGTGCATGATTAAAATAATGTTAATCACATCTAGATCCACCTCTATGGAATATTTTATTATTATTTGTTGGAGGGAAGGGGTGTTTGACTTGGGTCAAATCCCTTGATTAGTGAAAAATAAATAAATAAATGATTTATTTATCTTTTTAAGGAAGTGGTTGGGATATAATCAAATAAATAATGATTTATTTGATTAATGGTGGTTGATTTGGTCATATTTAAAAGGAATATTATTTAAATAATTATTCCTAGAAAATAATAAGATAACTATGGGTTTATCTCATTAATTTCTTTGTTTTTTGGGTTAAACATGACTGGGAATAATAATTAAATTGTGGTTTAATTAATTATTCCTTTTGGGGTTTCCTAATTAACATAGTGAAAGCAGTTTTACTTGGGGTAAAACTGGTCTTACATGGTGCACTTGGGTCCATCTAATGATGAAAGGTTAGATGACCAAAAAATGGTGTAACAGATTGCCCCCCAGCGTGCGAGTGTCAGGAGCAAATCGTATGACCGAAGTACGTTGTAAGAATACAATCACTAGACAACAAAAGGGGATGGCAGAGAGAGAAATGTGAGGTAGATAGTGTGCTGAAGGACTAGACCCTGAGGAGACGAGACTCGCGGGTGCAACAAGTCTCTTTTTATGAGAGGGTACCTGTGCTGAAGGCGGTGGGGGAGGCATACCTATGCCCGCCGAGACAAAGTACAAAAGAATAGTGTGTCCAGTAAACAAGGGACCGAACCATAAATTACAACCGGCATAAACATGAGCCAGATAATAATACAATGAGGAATCCCACATACATGTTGTGCCTGGGATAACAGCCAGGACTTATACAATAATATCTGAGTACATGAGATACAAATACAACCCAAATGCCCCCTATAAGCGGGGAAGGGCTCATAAAATCTGACTGATACATGCAAATCAAAGAGGCGCTGCAAGCGGCTAAGGCCGACATCATCAAATATATGGAGCTGCATCGAAGGCTGCAATGAAGAGGTCATCCGGGCATGTGGGGGGCTACCAGCAGGGCCACCCCCTCATGAGGGCTGAGACATCTCACACACACCCGGGAATCATCAAGAGCTGCTGCTGGGTCACTGGACTGTCCAGTATACGCATCTCGATCATGCTGAAAGGAGCTGGAGAAGCAATCAAGTCAAAGGGAAGTGAGAGATCCCCCTGCCTGATCCGAGGCACCGAACAAGAATGGAAGCTGGAACCAAGGTACATCGCCCTCTAGACCTTGCTTCTGGAATAAATGCGCTGATGTCGACAGAAGGAGGTCCGCCGCAGGTGAGGCAATAAGAGATCCTCAACTAAGGCACGAGAGAAGAACAATAGAGCGATAGACAGACTGACACCAACGATGATAGTGGAAAGGGGAAGGATGGAGTGGCGAATGGACGACTTCCCTTGTTAGAGCATAAAGGGCATGAATGACATGGCAGCGACTGACACAATATCGAAAGGGACAGGGGACAGTGGGACTGAAGGTCATGATATGCGACACAAGGGAGGAACCAAGCAAAGAAGGATGGAGGGCTATAGTGGGGTGCAGGGTAGACTCCATGAATGCAATGATGACTCGACTTGGATGCTCTAAACAAGGGCGACTGTATAGTGCTGCCACACAGTAAAGGCCCCAATGGGGGGTCATAGAAACATGAGTACAAAGTGGGTACGCATGACGAAAATCAACACGAACATGGACAAGTAAGGGGGCGATATGGTGCCCCGAGTACAAGTGGCGTAAGTGAGGAAATTCGATTTTAAGGAGCGGTGAAGTGACCCTTCGTGGGAAAAAAATGTCCGGGTGAAGTATCAAATCACCAAAAACTAAGTAAAACCCATTTGAGAGCTCGGTGAGATCTATCCAGCGGTGCTGACGGTTCGTCGAACGGGGCTACGGTGTGGTCGCAGCAGTCGAAAGAAGAAACGGGGGTTCTCTTTTAATGAGGCTGTTTTCCCTCCAAGATCATTCATTTGCTATTGTTGCTGTGGTGAATGTGGAGAGGAGAGAAGGCCCTAAATCTTGCGGCGAACGTAGCGGACAAACCGACCATTGGATTCGAGATCTGTCAGTTGGAGGTAAGAGGCCTAACCTTGCTCTTGCATTTTGATGGATTAGATTTGCAGTTTAGGGCCCAACACCCCAAAAACAGCCCCTCCCTCCTCTCTACGGCCGGGTCGCACTTTTTGGGGAAAAAATTGCGACCCAGGACGCAGGTTTGAGGGCAAAAAGTGCGACCTGGTCCAGAAACTGGCAGAAAACTGCGACCTGGGAGAGGAGGGGGGTTTGGTGCTGTTTGATGGCTGGGAGTTGGGTTGTGGTGTGTGGTTATGGTTTTCCCGATCTGTACCCTGACAAAAAGAATGTGTTTGTGCAGGTATGGCAGAGTTGCGGGTCAACTGGAGAGAGAGGGATCTGGGAACACTTCGGACAGAGATCCAGGCGGATCAGGGCATTCGTCGTGTATTGGCCAGATATGGGGTTCTCAAGTTTGTGGAGAACCCGTTGATGAGAGCAGGGGAACCATTACTGGCCCGGATTATCAGTTATTGGGATCCAGATCAGGAGATCTTTGTAGTGCAAGGGCACATGATCGAACTGACGGTCCAGGATGTGTACTTCCTGACCGGCCTCCCACCACTGGGGATAGTGGGAGACACGCAGCCAGTGTTGCCGCAGGGGCGGCATATCATGGAGTTTGTGGAACGCCATTTTCGATCGGGTCTTCAAGTCAAGGGGACTCGAATATCGATCGGGGATCTAGAGAGGCTAGAAACCCGTGCAGTGGTCGCAGCTGTGCTGCGAATCCTGGGTAGCCAGGCGTTCCATCACATCACCGGTGGGCAGATGATGATAGTGGAGAGTGTGTTGGGAGGGACCTACTTTGGGTGGGCCCAAATGATGTTGGTGTCTCTAAAGTGACAGTTGTCGTTATGCAGGCGGCAGGTGAATCATGATTGCTCATATGGGACTTTATTGTGCGCCTTCTTCTTTGAGAAGATCCCGACCTTGAGGCCTCATGTGCAGCTTCCAGATGGGGGCCCGAGAGAGCCCAGGATGCGTCATTGGGGACGACTACTCTGCAGAGGAGGAGGAGGGGCGGTCGGGCGAGTGTTTCGACCGGAGTTCTTTGCCCATTGGGATCAGATGCCATTGTACATAGACGACTACCCTTATAGTGGGATGAGCTACTGTGGGGATCCGGATCTGCCACTTTCGTCTGGTCGAGTCTGGGGGCCCGATGGTAAGTGACAAATTTCTATTCTTATGTGGGCATGTTAAATTTTTTTGAATAGTAAATAATGATACTGATTCAGGGACTTTTGGTATGCAGATATAGCACCGGTAAAACCGGCCGGATATATGGGACGACCGGCAGCGTCTGGAGCTACGGGTCCGAGTGGATCGAGAGCAGCGCAAAATGAGGGTGCAGCCGCCCTACTGGAGGACATCCGCCGTAGATGTGAGCGGCTGTTGACCGGAGTATCAGAGCGCGGGTGGCAGGATTTAGACGACCAGTACATAGAGCCATGTGTTGGTCTCCCCTTGGAGTGGCGAGGTATCATGCGGCGCATGGCGATGGCCGGTCAAGCTATGCGAGATCTACATGCTGCAGGGGCAGAGCCATTGGCCCGAGAGCCTCCAGATAGTGATTAGGGGCATATGGTGCCCTCTCTGATGTATGTAGGGGCAGGTGGTGCCCCCTAGAATGTATGGAGGGGCATATGGTGCCCCCAGTTTTCTGAATTTTGATTGTAACATGCTATGGGCATGTCGTATGTATATGTATGGGGGGGCATATGGTGCCCCCAGTTTTTTGGAACATGCTATGGGCATGTCGTATGTATCAGAGTAGATGGACTCATCAATATATGGTTTGCGACACATATTATGGATATGCATAGTCTTTTGATGGTTGATTTAATGTTATTGTCTTGTATGAATTGTGTGTGATAAATGCCAATCTAGAACATGGTTTGCAATACTATCTACGTAGTGATTCTGGTCTCTGGGTACATGGTTGAAAGTGATGGTTTCAAACGCACGTATTAAGATCTTCACTCGTAAATAGCGTCTAAACAGCACAGGGTTATGCACACGATAAACACCATTTAGTTGCATTACAAGAAGCAGGGAATCCAAACGAACGTGCAGATGGCGGATGCGATGCAAAAGGGCATCGGCTAATAGGCCACGCACTGCATCATATTCGGCCTGATTGTTGGTGGCAGAACCAATGCATACCCCGTTAGACAGAACGAGGTCATGCAAGGGGGTGAAGATGGCCCACCCTGCCGAGGCCAGATTCCTGGAGTAGCGACTTGCACCATCAGCGTAACCGATAAAGGGTGTGGACGGGGGGTCCTGCAAAATGGTGTGACAAGACAATAAATGAGGGGATGAAAGGGAATGACGGCAGCGTCAGGGTACAAAAGTCATCGAGCAGTAATGGCAGGGGGAAGGGGCAGGATGATCAAGACTCAAACAAGGTGATGTATGAGAGCTATCAGAAACATGGCGAGGACTCGGGCTGCAAAGGTCAACGGAGACACAAGTGGAGTGATCTCGAGCATCAAGGGACACGACGGGGGAGGCTGCAGACGGGTTAGGCTCCGAGTGTCGTGCAGAGGAGGATAGGTAAATAATGGTGACTGTAGACTCCGTCATCTGATCATCAGGGGGGGGGATGTGGATGGGAGCGGGGGAATCCTCAGGCTGGCCTGAAGCATACTGCGCGAGAATGGGAGAGGCGGATCGATTTTGTTCAACCTCATACTCGCGGATCACCTCAAGGGAGGCACGGTAATGCGTCAGGTGAGGACAATAATGGGAGTAGTGGCCATGGACACCGCACAAAGCACAAGGCTTGTTGGTGCGGAGATTCTTGGTGTTCGTGGGGACGGTCGAAGAAGGAGTGGGAGTTTCAGGGACCGTAGTGTCGGGGAACGTGACTTTTACCATGGGTCGGATACGGGGTAACTCGGGACAAGCATGGGTGGCATGACCAATGATATCACATAAGGCACAAGGCTTTGCGGGCGGAGCAGGAGCCGGGTTGGTCGTGGTGGTTTGGTCTTTGGTTGCCCCCTTGCGGGCTTTGCCTTTCTTCCCGGGAGCCGTCACAACAGGAGAAGGGTCCTGTGGAGGTGCTGGGGGCACAGTGGCTATGGAGGAAACGAGGGGGACCGGTTGAACCGGTGTCAAAGCCATGTAAGGTTTGGGGTGACCAGGAGGGGTGGCGGCTGGGGGGTCAAGGTACCAAACCGGAATGCCCAAGGTCAAGTGAGGGAGAGAGAGGGTGGCCATGACGGGGACATAATATACTCTGGGAGGGGGAGCCAAGAAGGGGATCTGTCCAGCAGGGTAATGACCAGGAGGTACGGCTCTGAGATGGTTAAGGCCAGGGGGAACTGAGCCTGGAGGATAAAGAGGTTCGGGGATACCAGCTGTAGGGGGAGGGCCAGAAGGAGGAGGTCCGGCTGGCTGAGATGAATGGCTAGGAGCGGGTTGCGGAGGGCGGGGAGGAGGTGGCTGACTAGCCGAGGCAAGCCGTTTATGGGCAGCCTGAGACGATTGCATCATGCAAACATTCGACAAGTTGGGATCAGTAACAGGAGGGGGGGGAAGATGAGGAAAAGTACCAAGCAGGGTGGAATCTTTATAGACGCCGGGGGAGACACTGGTCAAAGAATCGACGGTTTGCTTGTTGGCTACGGAAGAGATGGTCGTCTCGGAGGAGGTCTGAGACGGCGGCTCATGATAAGATAGCTGGTCGATGGTGACTATCTTCCCATTATGTGGAAAATACATCTTGCGGAAGACCGCGGATGGGACAGCGGACATGGCATAGGTGTAGCTGCGCCCCAATAGAATGTTGTAGTCTAGAGGGGCGTCAATGACTTCGACGTCAGCGCAAACAGTCTTACCGGCGAGGGTGATGGGACAGTTACGAAACAGGCCAATAGGCTGGGAGGCATGACCGTCCCACGCTCGAAGGGTGATCGTGGAAGGGGCCATCTCAGGGGATCCGAGTTGCTTCCAAACCGAAGCGGACATCACACAGGTGGATGCCCCCTCATCAATTATACAGCGGGATACAGTGGCGTTCCGGATTTTGACTGGGATTTGGAAAGCAACGGAAGGAGGAAGAGGAGGGTGGTCCGATTGAGTGGCGTCGAAAACAATCATTTGGTCATCGGCAGGATCAACAGCGCCCACGGCAGATAGTAGAGCCTTCTTTTGAGAAGGGCACGACTGGAGGAGTTCCAGTGTGGAAATGGCAGCAGGGGATTGCGCCAAATCATCTACTATACTATACGATTGAGCGGCTCGACCGGAAGCAGCATTTCGGTGTAATGGGCCCTTTGGAATCTTTGGATGAACCTCAACTTTGGGTTGAGGGATGTGTAGGGGGCCACTAGATGTCGAAAGAGGCTCTGTAGAACCTGAAGATGGAGGCTCGGGAGCAGACTGAGCAGGAGGCTTGGGGTACTGGCGAGACCGAGTTTGAAGGTGAAGGTCGACGGAAGGGGAAGGATCGGAGCGCATCATAAGGATCTGGTAGTCAGAGGAACCAGAAATGGATGAGGGGGTGGCTACATGGCTGTCGGGGGGTTGGGTAGCCAGGAATCCCTGTTGAGGGAAAGGATCAGTGAACACAGCTGGCTGGGTAGTGGCCGCATTAGGAGGAGCATGAGGGGAGGTGTGTTGTCCGCGCAATGTGGCTTGAGACTCCCACATCTGTCGCATCTGGGGTAAGAGGAGACAATCGTGAGTGTAGTGACCGTAAACACCGCAACACGAACAGGGCTTGTTTGTGCGAAGCGTCCTGTCCGGCCTGGGCGGAATGCCCTAAGGCTGGTTGCTAGTGTTAGGGTCCATACCAGAATTGGGTCCTCGGTTACCGGGGGCAGATGGGTTCTGGTTGCCTCTCCGCCTTCTTTGAGAAGAAGGGGGATTAATCGCACCCTGCTGTGCAAATACTTGCCCTGGAGGGGGTTGTAAGTGCTGTTGCGGGTTGGGAGGAGGCAAGGGAGGCGGAAGCGCATATGCGGGAGGAGCTGGCGCACCAGGCTGTGAATAAAAGTAAGGGTTGGGTTGGGCGACATTGAGGTAAGCAGGAGGTTGGGCAAAAGGAGGAGGCATGCCGTATCCTGGATACATGTTGCCGGGAGGGGGAAGAGTGCTTGAGGTGCTGGCCCCTCCCTGAGGGAGACCATAGCTCATAGGAGGGTGAGCGGATGGGTGGGAAAGAGATCCAACAATACCGTCGGCGGAATGAGATGCCCCCGGGGCGTTAGCGCCACCGGGCCTGGGGATGTCAGGAAGAACGGTATAAACATAACCAGATTGAGCGTAGATCGGGTCATATTTTAAAGCTATTTGGAGGGCGGCTTCTTCAGATTGAGGAAAGTGAGAGGCGACATCTTTGCCGATGGGAGACGGGAGGGTGCGAAGGAACCAGTCCATGTAAACCCGATCTTCAAAGGGAGGGGCTCGACATAAGCTCCGTCTTCGTCGCCATTCCTGAACATGGGTAGAAAGGCGTGTGGAAGAGGATTTCTTAAATGAAGTCAAGAGCTCCGTGCCAGTGTCGTATCGGAGAGGGAGCTGGAAGTACGACAAAAAGGCTTGGGCAAGAGTCTCGAACGTGGTATGGGAGGAAGTGGCCTGTTCGACATACCATTTAGAAGCTTCGCCGGTAAGCGTGCGTTGGAACAAACGAAGACGGATGGAGTCATCGGTAATGGAGTTGGAGGAACACCACATGTGGAAAGACCGGACGTGATTGGTTGGGTCTTCGCCATTAAGGCCCTCGAACTTAGGGATATCAGAGGGTAACTTGGTGGGCATAGTGGGCCAGGTAGCATTGTGGTGAATGGGGTCATTAATCAACTGATGGAAATCGGGGAGGCTGAGGCCTGCAATGTACGGCAGCACAGGGGTGGCCGGGGTAGTGGTTGTGATGGTTCCGCTAGAAGTAGGGCCGGCATTGGGGCCGGGAGAACCACTAGCGTTAGGCCCTGGTCCAGACATGGTGAAGGTAAAAGGGGGAGAACCGGAAGGAGAAGGGGGACCCGATGAATCAGGAGAGGAGTCGGAGTGCGGACTCGAAGGTGGGCTGGCTCGACGACGGCGGTGCGGAGCAGGTCGATCAACCGGAAACTGAGGGTGAAGGCCAAGAAGTCTCCGGGAAAGGCGCCTTGGGGGCGCAATGATGACAGGAAGAAGGAAACCGACAAGGGCAGAAAGGGACAAAATCAAGAAGGTCAAGGGAAGATAAGGTGCGGTGACAATTGATTTTAGAGTCTTTGCCAGGCGGTGTAAACCAGGCGCTTCTTCACTTAGGGTCAGTGTGTGGCGTGCGTTAATTTTAATTTTTAAACCCTTTCCGTTGTTGAGAGCAAGAAAAAGTGTGCTGCGTAGCTGAAAATAAACCTACAGAGAACAGAATAAAATGCTGAAATAACAGAGAAATAACAGCTACATATGCATCTATCTAACCCAAGAAGGTGAGTCTCTCACAACTATGCTGAAAAGAAAGGGAAAAACTATGGAAACACACACAAAGGAAGCTCAACAGATCTAGGGTCAGGGGCCAGTCTGGAGGGCTTCATGACAAAGGGTGCGGATCACGGCCCGAGAAGAGGCAAGGTGTTTGGAAAAGGAAATGACGAAAAACCGGGGGGGCAAAGGGAGGCCAGCCCGGAGGTCCAAACAAAGCGACAAGAGGTGATTTGAAGAAGAAGGTGATTTCAATGGATACGAAAGTGAAATTAACCAGATCTGGAAAAGAGAGCGAAGCTACGGCAGGCAGTGAAGCTTGACTAAAACTCTTCCACAAAAAGTGGAGGGTACTAAAGCCCTAAGGGGAAATTTGGTTTTCCCCATGAATGAGCAAAAACGGTCGGATCTTGGTCGGCGGGGCTGAGACGGCGAAGACCACGGCGAGGCTGGCGAGACCTGGAAAAAGTGCAGAAAAAATGCTGGAAAAAAGTCAGGTCGCAGTTTCTGACCTGATCTGAGTTGAGGTCGCAGAAAACAGGCTGAAAAGTGCGACCTGGAGGTCCAGGTCGCAGGTTTAGGGCCAAAAAGTGCGACCCCCATGTTCCGGTTGTCTCGGCGGCAGATTTTCAGAAAAGTTGCCGTCTCAGTTGCGGCTGGTGTCGCTTACCTGCGCAATAGGGCCAGAAACACACGGAAGTTAGAAATTTTAAGTTTTTAGGGTTTTATGTGAGAAAAATGACATAAAAAAGAGGAAAACTAAGCAGCTGAAAAGAAGCCCTAGGGCCTGAAGTAGCTGGATATGCAGGAATATGAAAAATGACAGCGGTCGTAATTTAAAACCCGTGTGGAGTCGCCATTTGTTAGTATGAATTCTTCGTCGAAGTGTATGAAAAAGAACCACTTTAGCTACGCATAACTAATAGCCCTAACAACAATAGAGGCTGCAAAACATCTTCAGATCTGCAATTAGTAGTTAAAATGCTGCAACAAACAGATCTATAAATGAAAACACATTAAGGAGAAAAGTAAAGAGTTTTGCTCCATGCATCCAACAGACAAGACAAGAACACGATTTTTGAATGAATTTTTATATTACAGGGCACCTGGGAGGAAACAAGAAGGTGTATCCAGATCTCCTCAATGGGTTGGGTTCTTTGTAGTCCTCAGCACTTCAGATCTAAGCTTTCTCTCTCTTGTAGATGTAGAAAACCCAATGTAGAAGATAGAGCTCAATGGGAGCAAAATGGTAGAAAATGAGACCAAGTGTATAGATCCAGAGTGATCTAATAGGCAACAAAAGGTGAGGAATGACGGGGAAAACCCTCCTATTTATAACAAAATATTGGGTCATTCTAGATCTTGGTGCATGATTAAAATAATGTTAATCAAATCTAGATCCACCTCTATGGAATATTTTATTATTATTTGTTGGAGGGAAAGGGTGTTTGACTTGGGTCAAATCCTTGATTAGTGAAGAATAAATAAATAAATGATTTATTTATCCTTTAAGGAAGTGGTTGGGATATAATCAAATAAATAATGATTTATTTAATTAATAGTGGTTGATTTGGTCATATTTAACAAGGGAATATTATTTAAATAATTATTCCTAGAAAATAATAAGATGTATAGATTGTATCTGTTATTTCTTTGTTTTTGGGTTAAACATATTGGGAATAATAATTAAATTATGGTTTAATTAATTATTCCTTTTGGGGTTTCCTTAATTAACATAGTGAAAGCAGTTTTACTTGGGGTAAAACTGGTCTTACATGGTGCACTTGGGTCCATCGAATGATAAAAGGTTAGATGACCAAAAAATGGTGTAACACCTATCAGGGGCTTTCCTCTTCATTTAATACTTCAGCGGGGGGAACTGGTCTGGGTTCTGGTAACTTTGCGTTGGGAGGAGGTTCTTCTCCTTTTTCTATGAGTCCTTTTTGGCAACCTGGTGCCTCATCAAATCCAGGGTATTCTTTTCAGAATGTTGGGAATCCATCCCATCAAGGATGGAATCCTCAGGCTCCGCCTCGCTTACCTTTTCTGGCAACGTTAAACTTGCCAGATCTGTCAAAGTTGTCTAATGATCCGATTCGTTATATTCCGGGGTGGCCTCCGGTTCCCACCAAACTTCCTTCAGACATTCTAAATTTGAAGGTAAGAATGGAGAAGATCTGGCTGACCACATCACCACTTTCCACTTATGGTGTTCTTCGAACTCCCTGATCGATGATTCGATTAGGTTGAGATTATTTCAACGCACCCTAACTGGAAATGCTGCCAAATGGTATATTGAGCTAACTGGGGGCAGTTTTGATACATTTGGAGAACTGGCTGTTACATTTCTAAACCATTTTCAGTTGCCTGTCCGATAAGAGGCTGGGACTGAACTCCTAGCTAATTTTAAGCAGGACGAGGCAACCCACATTTCTGATCACATTCAGGAATGGAGGAGAAGGAAGAGGCTTATTAAAGCTCATATTCCAGGAGAATTCCTTCTCGAATGGTTTCTGAAATCTCTGCAGTCAGACATTTCAAAAGATGTATCCCTATCTGGGGTATTTTCTGAGGAGCAGGCCATTTTTAGGGCCCAGCAGCTGGAACTGATCTATTCTCAGTCTGGGGTCCTTTATAAATATTTGCCCAATGCTCCTTGCTCCAAATTAGATTTATCCAAAACTAAGCCTGGTCCGCATGGTGATGGGCTTATCGGATCGATCAATAGTGGTGCAGCCAGCCTGCTTACTCAACTGCAGCAGTTGTCTTTGCAATCTGCTCCTTCTGGTCAGGCTGTGCCTGCTGAGTCATCACCTTCCCAGTCTTTGTCCATAAATGCTGTCCAAGCTTTTGATCCCAAAGGAAATCAACAATCCGAAGGGAAGAAGAAGGGATGAAATAATAAGAAAAAGGGCAAGAACGAGAAGGGTAATGCAAATAAAACCAACGAGCATGTTGGTGAGGGTCCAAAGGAGAAAAGGAAAGTGAAGTTTCCATGCAAGCTATGTGCTGGAGACCATCTTACGCACCTTTGCTCTAAAATTCAGGATGCGCAACGCTTGTTAGCCCAATAGGGTTCTTCTAGTTTCCAGGCTGTGTTAACAAACCCTTTTCCCCAAGGGCAACAATTAGTTGTTGGCGCAAATCAAAATCCTGGGGCTTCCTCTGGGGGCACCCAGGAAGGGGAAATTCCATCGAACATTTTCATGATGAGTGCTCACGCGGATATCGCTACGAGATCCCGTGATTATGGTGGAGAAGAGTCTTCGAAAGCTAAGGATACTCCTGATGCTACTGAGCCGCTTCACATTACAAAGCCTACTGTTGAGTCTATGCCTCGGATGCCCAAAGCATCTACTAAGCGGTCGACGATTAATCCAAATGCTAGGGCTGCCCAGAACTACTCTATTGTGGAAGATCTGGCGCAGAGTCCTTGTGCTATGTCGGCTTTAGAGGTACTCCAGTCTTGTCCGGCTCAGCGCAGTGCTTTGCTCACTGCCATTGGGGCTATTGATCCGAAAAATTCTCTTCTGATTACTTTTGATATGACTAATTTTAAGAAGAGACTTCCTCATCACATGGATTTTCATATTAAATCATCGTACCGGAAGTGTAATATCTTTCGGACGGTTGTTGATGAGGGTGCTTCCACATGCGTGATTTCTCTCGCATGCTGGAAGACACTTGGATCTCCCAAAGCTATTCCATCTACCACTCTTCTGACTGCGTTCGACGGTCATTCTCACAGGCCCCATGGTATTGTCCCAGTTTAAACATTTTGATTACTATAGTAAAGAATTCTTCACTGCTCTTTATTTGTAATAATTTCATTTCTTTCTTTTGAACATGTTGAAAGATTCTTAATTGCCTTTCATCCCTTCAAAATCCCTTCCATTCATTTTAAGATCCAAAATTGTTCTCTGTTTGGCTATCTTGCCCTGCAAAACCATCTTCTGTGCAGAAGAGTAATCCAGTAAAGCCCTCCTTTCGACTCCATAGCCCAATGGACTAAAAATCTTCAACCTTGCCCTCAGTTGGCGGATTCCACCATTCAAACAAAATCAAAACTCTTGGACTGATAACTAGCCTAAAACTTTCTAAGAACAAAGCTAAATTTTAAAGAGAGAGCCCTCTTTGGATACAGATTGGCTAGATTCTGTATCTGAAGGTTGGTTTGTGGTTACCTCGGGTGTACTGTCCTTTTCCACAACTTCAAGGAAAACCTGAGTGATAACAGACTACAACCTTCTGTTGGGGAGAAACTGGATTTATGAGATGGATTCCATTGCATCCTCATTATTTCGCATTATATGTTTCCCTCACGAAGGGAGGATCGTTATAGTGGATCAACTGGACTGTCCTCCTGTAGACCCGAATGCATCTACTGACTCATCTGTTCCTAAGTTGGATAATTCTAAGGTGCCTGTTGAGAATTTAGGAGTTGGAATGTATTCTTCCTTGATGGGTACTTTCGATATTCCTCCTCCTACGGTTCATATTAATGCAATTTCATCCTCCAAGGCTCTTCTTCGAAGAGAGTTCTTTAGAACTCATTATTTTTCGGACCCTTGGACCTTACCTTCCCCTACTGCCACATTAGCAGAAGGTCAAGTGGGTGGAATGGCATTTCCTATTTCTGCAGCTGAGATTGCTTATCAGTCTATTGTTGACTCTGCAGAATCCATCCCAGCTCCTCTTTCGCCGGAAGAGTTGGATGGAGATGTGGCTCCGGCTTGGACACTTAGTTCTTATTCTGCCCAGGATTGCCTTGATACCACTCTTCCATCTGAAGAGGCCATCCTGGAGGCCATGACTGGTATAGATAGACCATGGGATGACTTGCATCATCGGTCTTATTTTTTACCTGATTTGAGTGAAGTTGAAGCTAGTTTCCCAAGTCCTCAGTCTCCTGGTCCTGTTCGCCCAGTCCTGAACCCTTTAGAACCAACACAGGTTTATGCTGAAGGGAATATGGTTGTGATTTCTCCTACTATCCCGATGAACATTTCTAGGGATCCTAATATTATCGAGAATGTCTTCATCGGAGCTGAATGTTCCTGTGAAGAGGTTCAAATTTACACCGAGCTCTTTAAAGAGTATAGGGATGTATTCGCTTGGTCTTATGAGGAAATGCCTGGTATAGACCCATCTATTGTCCAGAATGAGATCAAGACGTATGAAAACGCTAAGCCAGTCAGGCAAAAAATTCATCCGGTTAATCCTAGGAAGGCAGCAGCTATCAAAGCTGAGGTTGAGAAGCTGCTTAAGGCAGGATTAATTTTCCCTATTCCTTTGACTGAATGGGTTTCAAACCCCATTCCCGTAGATAAAAAGCAAGGAACGATTCGAGTTTGCATCGATTTCAGAGGCCTAAATAAAGCATGTCCTAAAGATAATTACCCCACACCATTTATTGATCAGATCATTGACGAGTGTGCCGGTAATGAGATTTTCTCCTTCATGGACGGTTTCTCCGGATATAATCAGATTACTATCCATCCTGAAGATCAGCATAAGACTGCCTTTATTTTTCTTTGGGGTACATTTGCATACAAGAAGATGCCTTTTGGTCTTAAAAATGCTGGGGCTACCTTTCAACGGGCCATGTCATATGCCTTCCACGACATCAAAAAGATTATTTAGGTGTACTTGGATGATTTAGCTGCTCATTCTCGAAAGAGGATGGATCATCCTGCTCACCTCCGGCAAATATTTGAACGATGTCGGTTCTATAAGATTAGATTGAATCTGAACAAGTGCGTTTTCACGGTTACATCCGGTCGGTTATTGGGATTCATTGTGTCTAAGGAAGGGATTAGGGTAGATCCCTTCAAGGTTGAGGCAATACTTCGGTTGCCTCCCCCGTCCTCTATCCGTCAGCTTCACAGTCTACAAGGGAAGTCTAATTTTCTTCGGAGATTTATCGTAAATTATGCTGAAGTTACAAAGGGATTTATGAGATTGTTGAAGAAGGGAGTTCCATTTCTTTGGGATGACTTCGCTCAACGCTCGTTCGATGCTTTGAAAAAACCATTGACCTCTGCTCCTTTATTGAGTCCACCTGATTATAGCAGCGATTTCCTTTTGTATCTGGCAGCAGCAGAATCTACTATCGGTATGGTTCTGGTTCAGGAGGATGATGCTCTTGCAGAGCATGTTATTTACTACCTTAGTCGAGGCTTGGTAGGGCCTGAACTCCGGTACACTCCGATAGAAAAATTAGCTTTAGCAGCAGTTCATGCTATGCAGCGACTCCGACATTACATTATTCTTCGAAAAACTTATGTTTTGGCAGCAGCCAATCCATTTCAGTTTGTCCTCAATCGGCGAGTGATTGGGGGCAAATACAATAGATGGATTGTGATTTTGCAGGAATTTGATCTTGAGTTTATGTCTGCCAAGTCCAAGAAATCATTGGTTTTCGTGGAATTGATCTCCGAGTTGCCCTGTGGGGAAGAGATGATCTATGATGAATCCTTCCCGGATGAACATTTGTTTCTTATCTCTTCACAGGATCCTTGGTACAGAGATATCATTGTGTATCTCCAGACTGCGAAGTTTCCCTCTACTTTTTCGAAAGATGAGCGTCGTAAGTTGCGTCACATGGCCAAGAATTATTTGATTATTGGTGACGCTTTATATCATCGAGCGGTTGATTCAATCCTGAGACGCTGCTTAACTCTCGAAGAAGCTGAGGTTGTGCTGAATGATTCCCACAGTGGAGCTTGTGGGGGTCATTTATCTGGGCTTGCTACAGCCCAAAAAATCTTGCGTGCTGGGTACTTTTGGCCCTCGATTTTCAAGGATTGTATCGAATCAGTCAAAAAGTGTCATTCGTGTCAAGTCTATACTCGAAAAATGTGCGCTCATCCAGCTCCGCTTTTTCCAGTCATTACTGTCGGTCCCTTTACAAAGTGGGGTATTGATTATACTACTTGTAACCTGCCTTCGGCTAAAGGTCACAAGTACATTATTGTAGCAGTAGACTACTTTACGAAGTGGGTCGAGGCTATGCCTACTTTTGGGAATGATGGTGAGACTGCTGCTCTTTTTCTTTTCAACCAGGTTATCGCTCGTTTTGATATTCCTAGAGAGATTGTCACTGATCATGGTAGTCATTTTTAGAATAGTATGATGGCTGAGTTGGCTCTCAAATTGGGTTTCCGGCAGGAGCATTCATATCCATATTATCCTCAAGCCAATGGGCAAGTGGAAGCCATGAATAAATCCTTGAAGACAATTCTTCAAAGGACAATTGATATGGCAGTCATTTTCAGAATAGTATGATGGCTGAGTTGGCTCTCAAATTGGGTTTCCGGCAGGAGCATTCATCTTCGTATTATCCTCAAGCTAATGGGCAAGTGGAAGCCGTGAATAAATCCTTGAAGAAAATTCTTCAAAGGACAATTGATAAAGCTAGATCCAAATGGAATATTATGCTATATCCTGCACTTTGGGCATACAGGACGTCAGTGAAAACTGCAACTGGCTTTACTCCGTTTCAGCTAGTGCACGGGGTGGAATCCGTATTTCCTATTGAATGCGAGATTCCTTCTCTTAAATTAGCTGTTGAACTTCTTCCTGACACTTCTAGTCTGGCAGAACGACTTCTTCATCTGGAACATCTCGATGAGCAACGTCGGGATGCCGCCACGATGAATGAAGCGCATAAAAACCGAGTTAAAGTTCAGTACGATAAGGCGGTCAAACCCAGGGTTTTTTCGGAAGGTGACCTTGTTTTGGTCTATGCCCAAGAAAAAGATGCCCTGGGGGCAGGAAAGTTTAAGTCTATGTGGTATGGCCCTTATATCATTAAAAAAGTCCTTAAGAAAGGAGCATATACCTTGGTTGATTTCGAAGGGAACGAGTTGCCGGAGCCCCGAAATGGGCTCTATTTGAAGAAGTATTATGCCTAGGCTTTGGCCTGGCATGTTGCTTTTGTATATAGTAGTTTTTGCTTTGTACATATTTGGTTGATTTTCGATCTTTGATGAGTTGGTGATGTTTTTGATTTGCTTTGGCAGGTTGTGTTGGATGTCATGAGTCATTTTGGTTTCGCCGATGGTGCTAGTAGACACACGCGGAACTTAGCTTCCGCGGCTTGGGTGCTTCATTATCCATCCGGTCAGCTGTTAGTATCAAGAGGGGTCTGCATTGGTCCTGCTTCCAATAATATAGCAGAATACACTGCAGTTGTTCATCTACTATCGGAGGAAATATCTTTGGGTGTTGATTCGTTGGTAGTTTTCTTGGACTCTCAACTGGTGGTGTCGCAGTTGAACAATACTTATCGGGTACAAGATCCATTTTTATTACGATTGTTCTTGAGGGTACGTTTGTTACAAAGGTCATTTCAATTTTTAACTTTCATTCATATTCCTCGAGCTGAAAATTGGTTTGCTGACTCATTATTTAATCAAGCATTGGATTGGCATATTAATCATTCCATACAATAAAATTTTAATCATCAAAAACATCATACATTTTGATACATTTATCACATCACATCAAATATCGTTGTATATATATCATCAGAGTGTTCAAAAACTTTACAAAATTTGTATCCATAAGGTCATACAAAACTTGGGCTTATGCCTGATCATGTTCAGTCTCAAAAAAGAATATACAGTCATCTAATACATAATATCTGTCTACTCCTGAGGTCCCTGCCCAGAAGTCATGTTCCTATGGAACGTGACCGCGGTGGCAACTCGGTGGAATAGTCATACCTAGTCTCGGGGCACTCCTACCACCCGTCTCTGGATGGCTTCCGGCAGGTCTTCCATGGAAGCCATAGGTATTTGGCGGGTTAACCCCTCCAAATTCCTCTGCACAGCCTGGAAAGTCCTATCTGAATTCACTGTATCTGCTTCGCCCCTGCGGCGCTTGTGGCGTGGGAAACCCTCAGGACGCATTGGTTCAACATCTGTATCATGATCATGTTTACATTATTAGTCATTATGAATCCAATCAAAAACATGTTTATTTTCATTTTTTCATACATATTTGAAAAAATCCAAAAAAAATTATATAATTCAAAAAAATTTGCAAACTCACCGACTGTGCCCCATGCTGTGCCTGGTGGAAGAACTAGATCTGGATCTCCACGGAAGTCCATCCCGGCATAGGGATAGTCGTCCACCGCGATGATTTGTTCTCCCCACCAACGGAAGAACTCATCGTCCCATGTGGTCCGGGGTACTTCACTACCCCCCAATCTCTTCATCATGTCTGCCCAACGGGCAATTCTTGGGTCCCGCGGGCTACTGATGGTAGAGATAACTCTGGGTCTCAATGCTGGTATCTTCTCAAAGAAGAATGTTGTCAAAATTGTACCGTAGCCAAAGTGTTTGGTCTTCGCTTGGCGAATTGAGTTCAACTGTTGTTTCATGTTCAGTAAAAGGGATGTGCACCAATCATACACATGAGTCAAGCATTCTACTGCTATGCTCATTTGCGTCCTGGATGCCTGATGTAGAGAGGCAGATCCTGCCACTCTGCCAATGGTGAAAAGGAGGATTTTCATGTGCAAATCCCGTAAATCTTTAATTGCAATCTGCGTTCCAACCTTTTTGGAACCCTCTACGTAATACACGTGGACATAGTCTTCCACAGTTAGCCCTCCCAGAGGCTTCCCGTGCAAGTCTACTAGTTCTCCCCTCTGGGAGAGTCCAGTAATAAAGTATATGTCTTCCACTTCAATGCGTACTGGCATCTGATCTATCACGAAACAATCTTGGTTTGGTTCCCAGTAATTGACGAGCATTTCTAGCAACCAAGGATTGCTTTTCATATTTGGCATTTTGAAGAATTTAAATAATCCGCAATTCCGAAGGATATTTTGCGATGATCGATCTTGCATGACCTCTTGATCAATTGCGCTATGTTCACGCTCCCTCCATGAGATTGTCATCCTGTCAAATTTCATTAAATCATGCATTAGCCACGCATTTTTTGATTCGGACCTGCGCATACGCGACTTTTTCTTTGCACAGTCACGTGTATACGCGACTTTCATGTTATGAACCCGCGTATGCGCAAGTCCGCATTTTTTAGCAAGGGTTTTAATGGTAAAATTCACTAAATTTTAATTTCTAAATGGAAAAAATGATTTGCAAGGATGATTGAGGAGCCGACCTGAAAATTCGGTGCGTTTCGACGGTCGGTTGTTCCTGATTTGACGAAAGAAGTTTTTTGCTCCAGAGCACTTTTTTCCAAATCAGCAATGCAATAATGAACCAAATATGAGGTAATTTGTCTATTTATGCCTAAAAAGTTGAAAATTTTCGCAAAAATTTGTTATGCTCATTTTTTCGATTTATCTTAAGCTGCATAACCCGGATGCTTGGAAGTGCCCAGTTTGGTATGTTTTCAGGTACATTTTGACGATTTTGAGATTTTTCCCGGTTTTTGATCCATGATTACGGACTCATCACGGCAGGTATATGATCTTCACTGGCATATAGGTTAGGGAAATCACTTTCCGTTGCATCTTGCATACTAGCCTCCATACTGATCACTTGCCTTAGGGTAGATCCCATCAGGTCATGAGTATTACACCCATTTCACTCGCCGATTATTTAATCATGACTTGGTGGTAGAGCCTTCCTTTACATGGGCTTCCTAGTTAGTTCCTCGCTATCACTTGTTGCCCATGCTGCGTTTTATGTAGGCTCGAGAGTCCTCTTTAGTCCTGCCATGACTTATGTGTTGAAGCTTCATTCTTCTCCTTCCTCACTATCATTTTTTCTAGCTTTTACCCTAGAGGCTCCCTGGTGTCGTTAAGTTGTATTACTGCATTGCATATTGGCTACTTGTTTATCCTGGCCTTTAGCCGGCTTCATTTGGACTCGATGTTTAAGCCAACTTTTGACCTTGACTTTCCTTACAAGTTAACCATTGCATGCACTTAGCTATCACGACTTGACACCTTTTTACCCATGGATGGAATGTTCCTCCGAGTATCTCTTACCAGTTTTCGCCACCTTGCATTGAGCATAGGATTGTTCCAATCCCAGGAACTAGTGCATCTGATTTTTTGATACTCGTTCTATCCATTGTACCATAGCATTCTTTTATTATTTTTCAGGCTTATTATATGAAAAAGACAAAAAAATCAAATATAACAAAAAGAGCGGGAACGGGATGTATCTTTGTTGTTTTGATGGTAGTACAGAGTCAGTTTGTCGCCCTTGAACAAAGCACATATACTTATATATATTTCCTACATTTGGGATGGTTTTAGTTTTTGACCTAGGTTCAGCCTTTACCTTGTTTCACTTGTCAGTCCTCCCCCGGTTGGTTATCTCTTCCAATCATATGGAGAGTTTTTTCTGCCTCCTGCATAACAGACTTATACAGTGTCACTTTTTACTGCCATGGTCATCATGAGTCATGCTTTTGTTCAAGGGAAGTCTAACCAGAGTCGGCCATTCTGCGGTGTCTCTTGACTCATTATTCAGTCGGCCTTCCCGGTCTTGTCAGTATCTTGTTCTATCACATCAGATGTTTTGGTCTTCTGCTCGTGCTGGTTTGAGAAGGTCTCCATTGACTTCTTGCTGGCGAGTTTGTCTCTTATCGACTACGACATATTTCTCTGAGAGCAAACCTAGAGCCGCACCCTGGCCCTATTTCCATCATTGATAGGTGACCTTGTGCTCAGCATTTGATCATCATTATGGGTCTTTGACTGAGTGGTTTCCCCTGTGTTCGACGTCAGCACACATTATCACACTTGGGATTCATGTAGTACCTTGATTTCCATTTGACCCTATCGGTGGATTTCTCACCTTTGTGTCAGCTTTCATTATTGGTTGGTTCAGAGGGTTTCTTTCGTGCGCTAGCTTCATCTTGTGCATGTCGGAAACGTACTTCAGTTTTGGTTCCGTCACTCTACTTCGTCTGATTCCTTCCAAATCTTGGCCTGCGGGTTACACTCACGCTAGACTGATGTGGGATGCCTTAATGCCTTCCTTCCAGCAGATCTTTTCCCATCGACTCTGACTCATTGCTCTGGGAATAAGGTCTAGAGTCTTTTTGTCAGTACCTTAGGGTTTGCAGTCATCAGTGGCAGACTCTTCGCTATCGACAGTGGGGATTCATTATTGCCTCCTGATTGGTAGATTCTTTCAAGTGTTCAACTTCAACTCATTCATTCGTAGTTGTTAGATTGTACTGGGGCACCTTGACACTCATTTTCATTATCGGTGGGTCGTCTCGCATTGGTTAATGGTATACATCATTGACCGGTAATCCAACGATTTCTCACATGGTAGACTTCAGCTCATTTATTCCCATTGTGTAGAATTGTGCCATAGTGATTGGTGAAGACCTCGGGTTGCATCAACATTTCTCGGTTCACTTTTGACAGTCCATTCAGTTTCTGCCAGTGATGCCGTCCACTCTTATATGTTGCAGTTCAGTACAACAACATCCTATATGTTGGCTCCCGAGTTGCGTGATAGTACCGTTTGTTCCACCCCTTATGATTTGGTACTTGGAGATTCAGTTACTTATTTGATCAGACATCCAGTTGCAGCATCTTTGATCAACTTTCTATATGTGATACTTGGACATTGATTCAGACTTATACTTCCGGGCCATGCTCAGATGATTCATTGTGTACTTTCAGTTCAGCTATACTTGTATACATATTGGATCTATTCAGTACTTTCTATATGATGTATTTTTGACTGAGCATGGGTATGCTCGCCTCAGCATGAGTTGACTCTCTATTTTCTTTCATTGGTTTTTGGCAGGCTGAAATCTGGTGAAGTCCTCTCTTGTCCTTGCGAAGTTCTTTCTATGTGCATAATACATTTCAGCCATCATGTACCCCTTCTGACCTCATATATTAGGGGGCATCTGTTATAGCATCATTTCTCACCTTCATATGATTCATGATTGTTTTTTTGGCTTTGGGCACCCATTCCTACAGACTTGGACAAATTCACTAAAAAACAGTGTAAAAATCCCCATACGCGATTATGCCCAGACTTTTCCGCGTGTATACGCGAGTCCAACTGCACTTTTCCGCGTATGCCATTAAAATAATTAAAAAATATATAAAAATTCCCTATTTTCGGGCTGGGTTGATGGTTACTCAGGTAGTTCAACCACCCCAGCACGTGGCCAACTGTTTCCAACTGTTGAAACTAATTGGAGGGAGTATAAAAGCCCCTCATGTGTATGGCCTAAGGGAGAGAGAATTATTGATATTATACTCTGTTGGTATTCCCTATCCAAGTCTGATTCCCCGTGCCTCCTGCACTTTCCTAGTTCATTACAGGAAACCCTTGTTTCCTTGAGATGCTCATCTCCCTATATGTCATCTCATATGCACCAGTTTGGAAGGAATCTTAGTGAGGCAAGGGCGAGACGGATCCAGACGACGGTCTGCTCAAAGATCATGGAAGGATTTAGGTGATCTCTCCACTCGTTATTTCTGTACATGCTATTTATAATACAAAAGTACCATCTTGTTCCCGAAATATACGTGTTAGTGTCTGCTTACATATATGAGAAAATTGTTATTTAAGCATTTATTATGGTTTATCTGATGTTTTATATGGATTTCACTAACATTTAGAGTAGATATATGCTGTACAACCAGTTCTTCGTGCTTGTTTCTGCTTGTCTTTCAGGTTAAGAAGGAAGGACGGTTGCTGGGGGTTTGGACCCCGCGGGATCTGCTTCAACCGTAGGACCTACGGGTAACTTCCTCGATTTAATCTATTTAGTTTTTCATGAACATGTATGGTTGTGTGAGTCCTTCTTAAGTAGCATGCCCCTGCTCTGTGGAGGTTGTAACCCAATGAACCTCTAGGGTGATTTTCCCCGAAACAGGGGGTTTTTGTTGGATCAAAGGGAAAGGCAGTTTTGGGTGTGGGGATAAGGCCTAGTTTTTGCAGAGTTCTGATTGGGGCAAGGAAGGAAATTGTTTTGATGATTTATATTGAACTAGTGGATGAATCAGACTGGTGAGGAGCTGAAGAGGGCAAGAGGGTCTCAGGAGTCCTCCTCAAATAGATGAAAACATGGAAAATTAAACAAACTGAAGGCAAAGCAAAGCAAGCTAATGAATTCCACCTTTAACACTGATTTGTTTAATTTAAGAAGAAATAGAAGGGAAAATGATACACATAAACATCAGTGAACTTACAATTACATAGAGAAAAACACCATCAAAACACAGAGCCACATGGATCCCAAAGAGTGCTGCAAACCCTGGTCTATTCCTTTGCCAAAAGTGCAGAGATGAAATGTACAATGAAGTGCCAAGCAATCCCAAGTGTCCAACCCTCTGCCAAAATCCAACCTCTACAATTTGAAATTCATAAAATATATACATTTTCTCATCCTGTTACTAAGGGAATTGAGCTCAACCATTCTCTTAAAAATAGAATCAGTTACATTAAACTTGGGCCGAATTGCTGAAAATAGGTGTTGAAGATGAAATCGTATCTCCTAAACCATAGCACCTGTTACAAAACTGAAAGAGGTTATTGTAGATACGGTCATTTTGGAGAAACACCTCTCTCAAATTTGAAAAATTCATTTCCATTTGCTCGCAATATATTCCACAAAATCATCTCTAAAACAGAAAATCATTAAAAATTCAAATCTGTGAAAATGAGCTGTAGAGATCTAGTCACATATCCCAATTCGTGACACCTGTGAATAAAATGAAAGAGATTTTTGTTATATGGCCTGTTTTTAACAAAAACCTCCTTAGGTTTTGGAAAATTACTTTCCATATGTTGTAAAATGGCTCCGCACTAAAATGACTAAAACAGTAAAAAATATGAAAAATTTGTTTTGTTTTAATGTAGGCTCCAAATATCACTATATATCTCCCACATAGTAGAACCTGTGCATAAAATGAAGGAGGTTTTTTTTATTTGGTATGTGATGAACAAAAACCTCTTTCACTTTTGAAAAATTCTTGACCATTGTTTCACAAACTGATTTTGTACTAAACTTGTCATTGTGTGCAGCAACTGACCTCAAAACATGCATAACCAAGAATCACTCATTCATTTTGATCATATCTTCTAATCCGGGAGCCAGTTACGGGAGTGTGATATATCGTTGGAAATATTTTTCCGATCTTCTTCTGATGGAAACACTTGTGACATGTTTTGTGTTGAACATCATGTGCAAAACATCTAACAAAACCAGACATAGTAAGAGCTCATGTTGATCCCTGGTGACAGGCTGCGAAGACTGGAACTAACATCAGCTCCAATGGGGATGGTAATTCCTTGGAGGTGCCAAGAACTACAGATCTCTGGGAAAGCAGGAAGTGCCTTCATCCATTGGGCTATTGGTGGTCAAACAACTGCAAACCCAAAACTACTCATACCAATCCAAACACATATACATACTGCAACCTGTACATAAACCAATACCAGAAACTGAAATGTTGTCTTTGGCAGCTTATTTATTTACAAATATACCCTACTTTGCTACAAAACCAATATATCAAGTAACGCTGTAATTCTAGATCAACCAATCAAGTAACTGTGACAAGGATGCTGCTTGAAAGTGCTTTAACCAGGACACAAATGTAAATGCTGACAGCCACACATGCACATAACGAGTCTGGTTATGTAAAAGACAATTTGATCTATCATTCAAACTGAAAAAATTTCCATGTACATTGCAATATGATCGCAAAAACCAGACTCTATTTGCTGCCCCAACTCCTAAATACATGCTTCCAGTTGCAAACTATCAATGCAAATATACATGGACAACTCTATTGTTTCTTGTTTTGAAGGAGGGAGAGTTTCAAAAAAAAAATTGGGATCTCGAAATTCATATGATTGGATCTAATCATTTAAATACTGAATCTCCTTCTCAATTTTTTCAACAACTAACTCAAAGAAACCAGTTTTAGCTTTAGCAGGAAACTTCGAAGATCTCAAACATTGAAGCACGAAAATGAAAAATACTTCATCAATTTCAAAATCCACTAACTGATCTCTAACTTCTTTTAAAACTTCACAAAGCGCAGGGTTTGCCACATACCCTACCATTTTATTTTAGTGCATGAATGGATCAGTGAGCACTGGAATCTCTGGATTGAGTTGGAGTCGCCAGGTGAATGTTTCAGCCTTCATATGTGTCTGACTATTGTCCACCATCAGCAATCAGATTTGAACTTGATTACATTTTACTGAGGAAACCAGATGTTTAGTTCATAAACTAGACCGGAGATTGATTGAAGCAGCATTCATCTACTATGAACTTGCAGAGCAAGAGCAGTTCGAAGGCTACCTTGCTAACTTCAGGCTCCGTCTGTAGTTTATAAATCAAACACCAAACTCTTCTTCCCTAGTATGGTCGCCACTATGTTATTGCCTAAATCTACCTTAGGCTGAAGGAAGGCAGAGTTCAGGGTAACATCAAACCACGCTCAGTCTAGTAGCTAGCCCTACCAGAACAGGAGAGGGCTCTCTCCGGGTCAATCTTAGCAAGAATAATCAATAGGGCTTCAGATGATTTGAAATAAAGGCTAATTTTAGGCTAGGTATATAAGTAAAGGAGTTTGATTTTGATTTTGGGGGTTTTTGTTGGATCAAAGGGAAAGGCAGTTTTGGGTGCAGGGATAAGGCCTAGTTTTTGCAGAGTTCTAATTGGGGCAAGGAAGGAAATTTTTTTGATGCTTTAGATTGAATGAGTGGATGAATCAGACTAGTGAGGAGCTGAAGAGGGCAAGAGGTTCTTAAGAGTACTCCTCAAACAGATGAAAACATGGAAAATTAAACAAACTGAAGGCAGAGCAAAGCAATCTAATGAATTCCACCTTTAACACTAATTTGTTTAATTTAAGAAGAAAAGAGAAGGGAAAATGATACACATAAAAATCATTGAACTTAAACCAAACCCAAAATTGTTTTCCCATCTTTTCAACAAAAAACCCAAAAAATTTAAACCAAACTTTCCTATCTCTTTACTAGCCTAAAATCAGTATCAATTTTGAGTCATCTCAGCCCCTTTGAAGATCTTTTGCCGAGATAGACCCGGAGAGAGCCCTCTCCTGTCCTCGTAGGGCTAGCTACGAGGCTGAGCGTGGTTTGATGTAGCCTTGAGTTTTACCTTATTTCAGACTAAGGTAGATTTTAGCGCTAACATAGTGGCGACTCATACTGGGAAATGAAATTGGTTTGCTGGTTAGTGTTGATTGATTTATAGCTACAGACGGAGCCTGAAGTCACGCCAGGTAGCTTTCGAACTGCTCTTGCTCTGCGAGTGCATAGTAGATAAACGTTGCTTCAGTCGATCTCTGGTCTAGCTTTTAATCGTAACACTTAACTTATAAATTGCCCCAGTACATGTATCGAGTTCAGATCTGATGGTTGATGGTGGACAACGATCAGACATAAGAAGGCTGAAATCATTCACCTGGTGACTCCAATTCAAAGTCTGGAGGACTGACTCTTTCTCTGAGAAAATGGAAGGATCTTACACAAAGTTCAAGTATCTAAAGTGGAATGGTATTCAAGATCTAATCTGCTTTCTCGTAAATTACTTCTTTGCTGGTCTTGAAGCTATCCTGAAAGTTTTTCAAAGTTTGTTGTATGAGAAAGGTCATCAAAATCTTCACTCGACCCATTCAAAAAGTGTAAATGTTGAGTTTCCCTTTGATCCTGGTCTCCTTACTTTTCCCACATATTATGATGACTCTCTTCAGAGTGATGAGCCAGAAAATCAAGCTGATCCCGTAGCTCTTGTACATGGCCCTACAGCTTGTAAAATTCCAGATCGGTACAAACCTCTTGTTTTACCTTCTGTTCTTCATGCTTTTCCTGCAAATTATGACCTATATCTACCAAGATTTGATGGTGAACGTAACAATGTCAACACTGAGCAACATGTGCAGAATGTTGAGACTTTTCTAGATCTTTTTGAAGTTGATGAAGAGGATGTTAGTATTAGGCTTTTTGCTCTTTCTTTGCAAGGTCAAGTGAAGAGTTGGTTCAAAGCCCTGCCTGATGCGAGCATTTCAGATTTCCATAAGTTTGTCAAAGTTTTCCTCGATAGGTGGATGATCGGACAGAACTTTTTGTTGATTATAGAGGAGTATAATCAGCTGAAAAGAATGCCAGGGGAGACAGTACAACAATTTTATGCTAGATTTAACCAGGTATATTTTTCGATGCCAGCTGATATAAGACCTTCTCCTAGATCTGCTCTCTTGCACTACCCGGGTGCCTTTGATCTGGAAATGGAGTTTCAGCTGAGAGAAAAGAATATTGCAACACTTCACGAGATGCAGAACAAGGCAGTGAATGTAGAGGCTCATTTGCTGATCCGGAGGGCAAGGTTGAAGGAAGAAGAGACGAAAAACATGGATCTGGAGAAATCGACATCTTTAGAGGTAAAGCTTGACATGTTGGTAAGTGCAGTAGAAGAGATGATGCAAAAGAACACCACAAATAATGAGTATAATTTTGAAACCCATGGCTCGCAGATTGAGGAAGAACAAGTTGTTGACCTAAAACATTTTGTTTCTTATCCCAGTTGTCATACCGATTGTTTTATAGATCATTGTGAAGAAGAGAGAGCTGTTGATATGACATGTATGCTTGATGATGTGTTGTATACTGATGATTTGCCTCAATTTGATTAGTATGATGATGATTATGTTCTCCAAACAGAAGCTAATCTTGCAGACGAATCAACAGCTAGTTTGTGCGAGGAGGAAGTTCACTTTCAGCAGCTTGAGTACAGTGATCAACCGATGCATATCAGCTATGACAATGATGAGGAAAGTGCAGCAAATTTTGAAGTAAGTGAAGGATCTTTTCCTTTTTGTTTTGATTCATTTCAGTTCATCAGAAACAACTACCATGCAATCAGAAATCAAATGTCAACAAGTCTTGATTTGAATCATCTTGAGAGCAATGAAAATTTTGTTCAAGACTTCTCATATTTAGATTTGCAACCCCCGAAAGCCATTGATTTTCAAGTTGCAGATGAGGACATGGAAGCTAGTACATGTGATCAAATGATACAAGGTGCTTCCATACCATTTTGTTTTGAATCATTTCAGTTTTTGAGAGAAAAATTGCATAGTAAATCTTCAAATGAGCAGCCTGTAAAAAATCAGCAATTTCTCAGTGTTAATGTTGAGGATGAGACAGATAAAGAAATTCTTGAGTAGCCTGTAGCATCAGATTTGCAGCCACCAAATGAAATTGAAGGTCAGATTACAGATGAAGGTGTGGAAGATGAAATACATGATTTGATGATGCAGGAAAATTCTATACCCTTTTGTTTCGAAGCATTTCAATTTATAAGGCAGAATCTTCATAATATATCTCAAGGAAAAGATGAACAACTAGTAGGATGTCATACAGTTTCGAGGGATACAGTGCAGCAGTCTTCTCAAGTTTTTGATGATCCTATTGCTCGTGTGTTGGATGATGTTTGTTGTAAAATTTTTCCTTCATTAGCTAACCATGTGCCGGAAAAGAATGTTGATGATAATCTTATTCAAAAGTTTCCTTCATTGTCTTGTCTAACATATTTTTCATTACAAAGCTCATTTCAAGGTTTGCAGTCATATGAGGAGATTGATAAAGGAGGCTTTTGTTTAGTTTGGAATCAGCAACAGTGTTTGGTTATTCACGAAATTCAGGATCCTTTTGGCAGCTTGTTGTAATCACCAAAGAAAAGCACCGCAGATGTGACGAAAAGTTTAAGATCAAGGTATGGAGATTATCTGGACCAGAGCTATGTGTATGAAGATCCTTTTGCAGTTTTCTTGAAGTCCTCCAGTCAGATCATGCTTTGCAAGTTTATCAGCAGTCAGCTTGAGTTCAAATTTCCATGGGAGTTGCCTTTCGATTCTTTCCTTTTCCTGCGCATCAGTAAGCATGTGGGAAGAAATCAAACAGCAGCCAGGATGCTTACAAGGTTGAATTGGTTTTTCCATTACACTTGATTGGGTGGTGAAAAGAACAGTTAGAGTAGGTGAATAAGCTCTACTTTGAGCATCTTTTCTAGCTTGTCAGTTGTGTTTAAGTATCAAGTCAATTTTTAGTTGAGTGAAAGTCATTTTGTGTCATAACGTCATCAGTTTTTCAGTCATGCATTTCAGTTTGAGTTTTTGATTCCATGGCCCAATGGACAAAGGCACTGGTCTGCTCTCCCAAAGATCTGCCATTCTTGGCACCTCCACGGATCCAATGTTAGTGTCAGCCTTTGCAGCCTTCCTTCAGTGATCAAACATGCTCTTACAAAGTGATTTTAAAGTGTCAAGGTCAAATTTTGTCATTTCAATGAGTCTTCAAGCAAAATTTGGTCACTAGGCATTAGGTCTAGGGTTTGTTTTCACTTTTTTCAAATTTGTCGAAATGTCGGTCCATGTCGCCATTCAGCTGAGTGTGCCATAATTCAGAGGGTTGTCATCATCATATCAAGTTCCATTGGGCCATTTTACAGCTTGTTCATGCTTCAGTTGTGCCTAGGTAAGGTCCATTTCCCTCTCCTAGGGTTTTGGAGTAATTTCTCTTGGATGGTCAAATCATCGAAAACAATTGTATCCTGATGTTCACACACCTTCCCCTATCCTTAATATACCTTATTAAACACTTCCCATCACTGAGATCCCCCAAATTCCTTATTTTTCCACAAACCCTAGTTTCTTGCCACAACTTGGCAATTTTCTAGGCTAGGCCTGTGTTTTGCCCTTTTGGACCCCTTCCCCTCACTTGATCTCTGAGATTCCACTTTCCCTTGCTTTCTAACATCCCTCCCTACTTCCCAAAATTTCCCCAAGAATTTAGAAGCCCCTTATCCCCTTCATTTCGCTTCATTTCGACAAAATCCCTTGTTTCACACATCGGGATAGGTTTCACTCAAATGATGTTTCAGAGAAATAAAAGATGAATTCTGGAAAACTGAGAGAGGTTTTTGTTCAAACCATTCCAAATAAGAACAACCTCCTTCACTTTTTACACAAGTATAATGGTTTTGACGAAATTTCAATAATACTGTTGCTTCAGGAAAATTGATGCACCTGCTGGAAGTAGTGTTGGGATATTTGATTTCTAACAGGGTAAATGAACTCCAAATTGAAAACTTACACTTGGGTTGGAAAGTAGACTCCAAGAGCTTTCCAAAGAGCTATCACACGCTCAATTTGGACATTGGGAAGGCCTCCAAAAGCCTCCTGAAAATTTCACTATGTAGCGCGCTACACATATAAAGTGCGCGCTACGCATTGGGCCAGAACTCAAAATTTTTGCCACTGCTCTTCAAAATTCAAATTCTCTCAGTCTCCTTTGCCTCATGTAAGTTTAAATCATCTTGCTATTATCTTTGGTCAGTGTTTGGAGTTGTTTGAATATTGGTTGTAAGAGTATGAATGTTGAAGAACACAAACCCTACTCTCTTGTAAAGAAATGCCTCTTTAGGGTTTGAATTTGAAGTTTTAGAATTTGACTTTGGTGCCAAAACATTCCATATCTCACTTGTATTTTCCTTTCCCCACTACTATCATATCATCATACAATGCCTCCCTTTTCCCTATTCCCTTTAAAATCACTCATATCACTTCGTCCCTCTCCTATTTCCCTATATCCCATCCCTAAAACTTGCCATTTGTTACCATTTTCCATCCTTCATATCAGTTATAGGTTCCAAAATTCCATACAGTCAAGTGACTGTACTCACATCTTTAATTTCACTTGACTCAAGCATATTTTCTTCACTTAATTGAATCATGTTGTTCCCATAGCTCATTTTCCCACAGTCCACTATTCACACGACCCTATTTCCCACATTTCCTCCCACATTTGGTGTTTGAAACAAAAAAAACAAATCCTAATTCTTCATCTCATTCAAGCCAACACATATTTTGCAACATCATGGAGGCGGACATCGATACATTATATGACCAAGACAGAGATTGCACCACTGAACTGCATACACCAGGAGGACACTGAAGCGTCGTGAAACGCCTGATCCACTCCGGATTTTGGCCGAGGCTTTGTTGGCTAGGCATGATACATGATGGAGGGTCTTCGCTCCAAATTTGAGCAAATTTGGAGAAATTTTTGTCATTTTGAAAAATTTTGGTCTCAAAACAGATTTTTCAGCCATACGAGTAGCGCGTCGACGCGCTTGCTTATGATTGGGACACTTGATGGAGGAAAAATTTATATTTTTGGGTTTTTCATGGTAATTTATGCACGCTCCAGTATGGCCAAAGCATTTCACCAAGTTCTGGATGATCAAAAGGGCCAAAAACACCATGAAAACCACCTTTCTGCCACCTTTTGCACCAGCAGGAAGTACTTCTGGGAGAATGAAATTTTTGAGGGGAAAATGAGCTCCAAATTGGGAAATTCCACTTGGGTTAGATAGCCAACATCTAGGGCTTTCCAACGAGCTATCATGAGCTCAATTTGGATGCCAGGAAGTGCCCCAAAAGTAGGCTGAAAGGTGCGCTATGCATATAGATTTTTGGTCAAATTTTCACCTTCCAGCTCAAAATTTCGGCCAGTTGGACCAGTTTTGCTTGTGGATGTAATTTTTGAGTTATCTTGATGTAATATTATGGTTTTCATGTAACTTGGACTCATTTTTACCTATTCTAGATGATTCACTCCTAAAAAAGTAAAAATCAAGTGTAAGAATCAGTTTCCTCCCTTTTAGAGGCAAGTTGTTTGGATGCCTATATTCTAGCTCCTTGTTTATAATTAGTTGGAACTGCTCCTAGAAGGAGGAATTCGACGCCTAGAGGTGTGGGAAGGGGTTAGGATGGTCTATATGATGTAATTTCTCAATCATTTTCAGAGGTTGGATAGGTTGGACTCTTGGGAAGACTTTGGCACACTATTGTACATATTTTTCATATTTTGGCTAAGGAAACATCAGAGGTTTTGCAGCACCTGTTGGGATTCCTGTGGCTTTCAGTTCTTGATGGTTTTTTCTCTCAGTTTATTGTAATTTCTTTCATGTTAGATGTATGCCATTCGCTTCTTATGCTTCTGAAACTAAATGAATGATTAAATGAGGTTGAATCCATTGTTTCAGTGCTTTGCCTTTAAATTTGTTTAGTTTTACATGTTTTCGCCTGTTTGGAAAGGATCCATGTTCTCCCTTGCCCTCTTCAACTCCTTGTCATTCTGATTTATCCATACACCTGATCAAAAGCATCAAGACTACTGCCTACCTCACCCCAACTCGAAATTTGCAAAGATCTGGCCTTATCCCTGGACCCAAAATTGTTTTCCCGTCTTTTCAACAAAAAACCCAAAAAATTTAAATCAAACTTTCCTATCTCTTTACTAGCCTAAAATCAGTATCAATTTTGAGTCATCTCAGCCCCTTTGAAGATCTTTTGCCGAGATAGACCTGCTAAGCGTGGTTTGATGTAGCCTTGAGTTTTACCTTATTTCAGCCTAAGGTAGATTTGAGCGCTAACACACTGTATATCTCCCACATAGTAGCACCTGTGCATAAATTGAAGGAGGTTTTTGTTATTTGCTATGTGATGAACAAAAACCTCTTTCACTTTGAAAAATTCCTTACCATTATTTCAAAAACTGATTTTGTACTAAACTTGTCATTGTGTGCAGCAACTGACCTCAAAACATGCATAACCAAGAATCACTCATTCATTTTGATCATATCTTCTAATCCAGGAGCCGCTTATGGGAGTGTGATATACCGTTGGAAATACTTTTTTGAGCTTCTTCTGATGGAAACACTTGTGACATGTTTTGTGCTGAACATCATGTGCAAAACATCTAATAAAACCAGACATAGTAAGAGCACATGTTGATTCCTAGTGACAGACTGCGAAGACTGGAACTAACATCGGTTCCAATGGGGATGGTAGCTCCTTGGAGGTGCCAAGAACTACAGATCTCTAGGAAAGTAGGCAGTGCCTTCATCCATTGGGATATTGATGGTCAAACAACTGCAAACCCAAAACAACTCATACCAATCCAAAAACATATAAATACTGCAACCTGTACATAAAACAATACCTGAAACTGAAATATTGCCTTTGGTAGCTTATTTATTTACAAATCTACATTACTTTGCTGCAAAACCAATAGATCAAGTAACGCTGTAATGCCAGATCAACCAATCAAGTAACTGTGACAAGGATGCTGCTTGAAAGTGCTTTAACCAGGACACAAATGTAAATGCTGACAGCCATACATGCACATAACGAGTCTGGTTATGTAAAAGACAATTCGATCTATCATTCAAACTGAAAAAAAATTCCATGTACGTTGCAATAGGATCGCAAAAACCAGACTCTGGTTGCTGCCCCAAATCCTCAATACATGCTTCCATTTGCAAACTATCAATGCAAATATACACGGGAAACTCTATTGTTTCTTGTTTTGAAGGAGGGAGAGTTTCCAAAAAAAATTTGGGATCTCGAAATTCATATGATTGGATCTGATCATTTAAATACTGAATCTCCTTCTCAAATTTTTCAACAACTAATTCAAAGAAACCAGTTTTAGCTTTAGCAGGAAACTTCGAAGATCTCAAACATTGAAACACGGCAATGAAAAATACTTCATCAATTTCAAAATCCACTAACTGATCTATAACTTCTTTTAAAACTTCACAAAGCGCAGGGTTTGCCACATACCCTACCATTTTATTTTAGTGCATGAATGGATCAGTGAGCACTAGAATCTCTGGATTGAGTTGGAGTTGCCAGGTGAATGTTTCAGCCTTCATATGTGTCTGACTGCTGTCCACCATCAGCAATCAGATTTGAACTTGATTACATTTTACTGAGGAAACCAGATGTTCAGTTCATAAACTAGACTGGAGATTGACTAAAGCAGCATTCATCTACTATGCACTTGCAGAGCAAGAGCAGTTCGAAGGCTACTTGGCTAACTTCAGGCTCCGTCTGTAGTTTATAAAGCAAACAACAAACTTTTCTTCCCCAGTAGGGTCCACACTCTGTTATTGCCTAAATCTACCCTAGGCTGAAGGAAGGCAGAGTTCAGGGTAACATCAAACCAAGCTTAGTCGGGTAGCTAGCCCTACCAGAACAGGAGAGGGCTCTCTCCAGGTCTGTCTCAACAAGAATAATCAATAGGGCTTGAGATGACTTGAAATAAAGGCTAATTTTAGGCTAGGTATATAAGTAAAGGATTTTGATTTTTATTTTTGGGGTTTTTGTTGGATCAAAGGGAAAGGCAGTTTTGGGTGCGGGGATAAGGCCTAGTTTTTGCAGAGTTTCAATTGGGGCAAGGAAGGAAATTGTTTTGATTCTTTAGATTGAATGAGTGGATGAATCAGATCGGTGAGGAGCTGAAGAAGGAAAGAGGGTCTCAAGAGTCCTCCTCAAATAGATGAAAACATGGAAAATTAAACAAACTGAAGGCAGAGCAAAGCAAGCTAATGAATTCCACCTTTAACACTGATTTGTTTAATTTAAGAAGAAAAGAGAAGGGAAAATTATACACATAAACATTAGTGAACTTACAATTACATAGAGAAAAACACCATCAAAACACAGAGCCACATGGATCCCAAAGAGTGCTGCAAACCCTGATCTATTCCTTTGCCAAAAGTGCAGAGATGAAATGTACAATGAAGTGCCAAGAAATCCCAAGTGTCCAACCTTCTTCCAAATTTCAACCTATACACTACGAAATTCATAAAATATATACATTTTCTCATCCTTGTACTAAGGGAATTGAGCTCAACCATTTTCTTCAAAATAGAATCAGTTACATTAAACTTGGGCCGAATTTCTAAAAATAGGTGTTGATAATGAACTTGTATCTCCTAAACCATAGCCTGTTACAAAACTGAAAGAGGTTTTTGTAGATAAGGTCACTGTGGAGAAAAACCTCTCTCAAATTTTGAAAATGCATTTCCCGTTGCTCGCAATATTTTCCACAAAATCATCTCTAAAACAGAAAATCATTAAAAATTTAAATCTGTGAAAATGAGTTGTAAAGATCTAGTCACATATCCCAATTCGTGACACCTTTGATTAAAATGAAAGAGGTTTTTGTTATATGGTTTGTGGTTAACAAAAAAATCCTTGGGTTTTGTAGAATTACTTTCCATCTGTTGTAAAATGGCCGCGCATTAAAATGACTAAAACAGTAACAAATATGAAAATTTTGCTTTGTTTTAATGTAGGCTCCAAATATCACTATATATCTCCCACATAGTAGCACCTGTGCATAAACGGAAGGAGGTTTTTTTTATTTTCTATGTGATGAAAAAAAACCTCTTTCACTTTTGAAAAATTCCTTACCATTATTTCACAAACTGATTTTTTACTAAACTTGTCATTGTGTGCAGCAACTGACCTCAAAACATGCATAACCAAGAATCACTCATTCATTTTGATCATATCTTCTAATCCGGGAGCCAGTTACGAGAGTGTGATATATTGTTGGAAATATTTTTCCGAGCTTCTTCTGATGGAAACACTTGTGACATGTTTTGTGCTAAAAATCATGTGAAAAACATCTAACAAAACCAGACATAGTAAGAGCTCATGTTGATCCCTGGTGACAGGCTGCGAAGACTGGAACTAACATCGGCTCCAATGGGGATGGTAGCCCCTTGGAGGTGCCAAGAACTACAGATCTCTGGGAAAGCAGGCAGTGCCTTCATCCATTGGGCTATCGATGGTCAAACAACTGCAAACCCAAAACAACTCATACCAATCCAAAAACATATACATACTGCAACCTGTACATAAACCAATACCGGAAACTGAAATTTTGCCTTTGGCAGCTTATTTATTTACAAATCTACCCTACTTTGCTGCAAAACCAATAGATCAAGTAACGTTGTAATGCCAGATCAACCAATCAAGTAACTGTGACAAGGATGCTGCTTGAAAGTGCTTTAACCAGGACACAAATGTAAATGTTGACAGCCATACATGCACATAACGAGTCTGGTTATGTAAAAGACAATTTGATCTATCATTCAAACTAAAAAAAAATTCCATGTACGTTGTAATAGGATCGCAAAAACCAGACTCTATTTGCTGCCCCAACTCCTCAATACATGCTTCCAGTTGCAAAATATCAATGCAAATATACATGAGCAGCTCTATTGTTTCTTGTTTTGGAGGGAGAGTTTCCAAAAAAAAAATCGGATCTCGAAATTCATATGATTGGATCTGATCATTTAAATATTGAATCTCCTTCTCAAAATTTTCAACAACTAACTTAAAGAAATTGGTTTTAGCTTTAGCGGGAAACTTCGAAGATCTCAAACATTGAAGCACGACAATGAATAATACTTCATCAATTTCAAAATCCACTAACTGATCTCTAACTTCTTTTAAAACTTCACAAAGCACAGGGTTTTCCACATAACCTACCATTTTATTTTAGTGCATGATTGGATCAGTGAGCACTGGAATCTATGGATTGAGTTGGAGTCGCCAGGTGAATGTTTCAGCCTTAATATGTGTCTGACTGTTGTCCACCATCAGCAATCAGATTTGAACTTGATTGCATTTTACCGAGGAAACCAAATGTTCAGTTCATAAACTAGACCGGAGATTGACTGAAGTAGCATTAATCTACTATGCACTTGCAGAGAAAGAGCAGTTCGAAGGCTACCTAGCTAACTTCAGGCTCCGTCTGTAGTTTATAAAGCAAAAAACAAAATTTTCTTCCCCAGTATGGTCGCCACTATGTTATTGCCTAAATCTACCTTAGGCTGAAGGAAGGCAGAGTTCAGGGTAACATCAAACCATGCTCAGTCTGGTAGCTAGCCCTACCAGAATAGGAGAGGGCTCTCTTCGGGTCAATCTTAGCAAGAATAATCAATAGGGCTTGAGATGACTTGAAATAAAGGCTAATTTTAGGCTAGGTATATAAGTAAAGGAGTTTGATTTTTATTTTCGGGGTTTTGTTGGATCAAAGGGAAAGGCAGTTTTGGGTGCGGGGATAAGGGCTAGTTTTTGCAGAGTTCTGATTGGGGCAAGGAAGGAATTTTTTTTGATGCTTTATATTGAATGAGTGGATGAATTAGACCGGTGAGGATCTGAAGAGGGCAAGAGGGTCTCAAGAGTCCTCCTCAAACAGATGAAAACATGGAAAATTAAACAAACTGAAGGCAGAGCAAAGTAAGCTAATGAATTCCACCTTTAACACTGATTTGTTTAATTTAAGAAGAAAAGAGAAGGTAAAATGATACACATAAACATCAGTGAACTTACAATTACATAGAGAAAAACACCATCAAAACACAGAGCCACATGGATCCCAGAGAGTGTTGCAAACCATGGTCTATTCCTTTGCCAAAAGTGCAGAGATGAAATGTACAATGAATTTCCAAGCAATGAAAAGTGTCCAAAATTCTTCAAAATTTCAACCTCTACACTACAAAATTCATAAAATATATACATTTTCTCATCCTTGTACTAAGAGAATTGAGCTCAACCATTTTCTTCAGAATAGAATCAGTTACATTAAACTTGTGCCGAATTTCTGAACAATAGGTGTTGAATATGAACTCGTATATCTTAAAACATAGCACCTGTTACAAAACTGAAAGAGGTTTTTGTAGATAAGGTCATTTTGGAGAAAAACCTCTCTCAAATTTGGAAAATTTGTTTCCAGTTGCTCGCAATCTGTTCCACAAAATAATCTCTAAAACAGAAAATCATTAAAAATTTAAATCTGTGAAAATGAGTTGTAAAGATCTAGTCACATATCCCAATTCGTGACACCTTTGAATAAACTGAAAGAGGTCTTTGTTATATGGCTTGTGGTTAACAAAAAATTCCTTGGGTTTTGCAGAATTACTTTCCATCTGTTTTAAAATGGCCGCGCACTAAAATGACTAAAACAATAAAAAATATGAAAATTTTGCTTTGTTTTAATGTAGGCTCCAAATATCACTGTATATATCCCACATAGTAGCACGTGTGCATAAAATGAAGGAGGTTTTTTTTTATTTTCTATGTGATGAACAAAAACCTCTTTCACTTTTAAAAAATTCCTTACCATTATTTCACAAACTGATTTTGTACTAAACTTTTCATTGTGTGCAGCAACTGACCTCAAAACATGCATAACCAAGATTCACTCATTCATTTTGATCATATCTTCTAATCCGGGAGCCAATTACTGGAGTGTGATATATCGTTGGAAATATTTTTTCGAGCTTCTTCTGATGGACACACTTGTGACATGTTTTTTGCTGAACATCATGTGCAAAACATCTAACAAAACCAGACATAGTAAGAGCTCATGTTGATCCCTGGTGACAGGCTACGAAGACTGGAACGAACAGGGACCAAGGTAGGTAATGTAGCCTCGATCTTCTCGAAAGCTTCCTCCTTCTGTCACAAGTCCTGAATGATTTTATAGAGGACCGGATCACGTTGTATCTTGGTCCAAAGCTTCATGGCGTCCTCGAGTAAGCCCTGAGCAATCTGTCCTGTAATGGTATTGGTAGCCTCGGTCACTAGTGCAACGTGCTGGGCTCGTACCTCTGGGGGTGTTTCGAGATGTAGCTTGAATTGTAAGTCAGAGATTTTTTGCTCCAACTAAGTCTTAATGACCTGAATTTTCATCCTGGAAGCCTTCAATGCTGCAACCAATCCTTCCACTTTAGCCCGGGGAGTGGCTACGGCCGAGATTTCTTTTGTAACTTTTTTGCAGAGCTGGTGGATCAGAGTTTTGAGCTCTTTCCACTATGCGATAGCAGAAAATACCTCTGCATTCTGCTGTGCGATGGTCAGTGTAGCCATACCAAGTTGGTAGTGTACTTACTGGTCCCAGTGGTGAATCTCCTGAAACACTGCAGTGTGGAGACCCTTTAATGCTGTGTGGGGTAGCTTGGAAAGATTTAGTTGCACCCCTACACCTGCTTGAAGCTGGATCTCTTGGTCTGGTGTACTGACCACAAGGGCAGCGCTAGGTAAGGGACAGAGGCTACTTTCTTCTATGGCTAGCGATGTACTACTAGATGCCAGGGGAATTCATCCCTAAACCATGTTGGTCTGAATGGTGTCTGTCTTTAGCTGCGAAGTTCACAGCTCTTCCTGGAGAGCGCTGAGCGCAGCCTTCTGGTGCACCTCTAATGTGACCCATTTTTCTTCTATGGCTAGTGTAACAGCATCTACGATTTGTTTGAGATCTCCATCTGTCAACGTAACTGTCTCATCCCGTTCCTTCCGTTGGGTGTGCTGCTTCTTTTAGGGTCCCTTGATAGGCTCGCCTGTGCGTTTTTTACCTCCAATGTTCACTTCCTCCATGCCTAGCTACGTCTCAACCTGGGTCTCGACTCCGGTGTTCTTCGTAGTGGCTTGTGGTTTCTATGTGTCCTTTTTTGCGGTTGCGCCGGAATCTTTCCCTATGCTTCGTGCTAGTACCAGCGGTCCCCATTACGCTGGTTTTGAAGCCTATATTCCAAGAGGGAGGCCATAGCGCAATCAAATTTTTGATTTTTTCGTCTTCTACCATATAAGGGAGTGATTTCCAAGTTTTATCCTTATGGCTACAGAACCGAATGTTGTTCGTGGTAACCTGGAATGTTGTGATACTCTTGTACTTGTCATATACATTGGGGGACAGCTGAGGTCGAGAATTGATGGTTGCGGCCATGCTACTATGGAAGAGGACCCAGAAGACTTGGTTATCTTCTATGTGTTGTGCATCCCTGGAATCCCACAGATGGGCATACTGGGCCCCTTCATACATATTTGGAGGGAGCTCAGGGAGGACTGACTCCGTAGGGGTTTCCCAAGCAACCAGGGCTATAAGAAATAGTAGCCAGGCATAACAGAAGGCTTTACCCTGCTCCTGGGATTCACGGACATTGGCTAAGAACTCGTTGCATAAGTATTGGGCCCAATTGAGGCAGACCCCCTTCGCACATTGACCGGCGAGCTGAATAACATAGGCAGGGACAGTTGCGATTTGGCACTTTTGCATTAGTTTGGAGGCTAGTAATATGGTACCCATCCTTGTATTAGGGTCATTGATGGATTTTATGACGAAACCCCGCGTATTCCTCTCCACACGGTAGGTCTTATGCACATACTCAGTGGTGTCCCCTTCATATTTCTTGCCTACACGCTTCAAAAGGTGTGGCCTGTTCATGGGAAGGTGCACGAATCTATGAACCAAGGCAACATCTATGGGGACCCTATCCCAAATCCACAGGAAGCCATTGTGTACTAGGGCGAGCAGCTATTGGACTAGTCGATCCGTGACGTTGTAATGGCCAAAGTGAGGCATACGCAGCAGGTTTAAGAGCCCGGATCAGGCCAATCCGCTTACCCAATACTGAGGAATGATTGTGACCCCATCGTCTGCGTAAATTGTGTCGATGTACAGTGCGGGGGTCAGCTCAAGGAAGGCTTCGTAATTTTCCAAGTCGTGATCATCGAATTTAATTTCATAGAGCTTCTTGTAGGGGTCACTCAGGACAGGGACTTCTCCTAGGGTTAGCGACATCTATAGGTAAGTAACTAGGCCATCAAGGTTCTTTGGTGTGTGCGTCGAGGGCTTGCATGGGCGGATTAAGGGAGGTAACCAGTTGATCAGATTGGTAGGCAGAGTTTCCTCTTGCGTAGCCTGAGCCTAAGGTGTTGCTCACGGGGACTTGGCATGCCTTGAGGAGGTCCTAGGCTTCCCTGAAGTCCACTTCATAGCTTTGGGAGGCTTCCCCAAGCCTGTGCCTACTCTTTTCCCTTCCTCGTGACTGACGTTGAGGGCACTTCTTCATCCTCAGACCCGATCTCCATTACTTCCTCAACTTCTGGGGCAATGGTGGCCGAGGGCTCAGCAGGGCTGGTGGCTGTGATCCTAGTGCGAAAAATGAATCTCGATTCTGGGTGGCTACTATCAGTAGGGGGAGGTTGATCCGACATGAGAGGGACAGTGCAGACCCAAAAAATCTTACAGCTCAGGCTCGCGGAGATAAAGAGGACAGGTGCAAGTTATGCAAGTGCGACGAAACCCTTGTTTGAGCTTTCCAACCCTTTTTATAATGCTTGTGGGCATCCAAAGGTAGGGTAAACTTGGCTTGGAACTTACCATTAGGTAAACGATAAAAATTCCTCAAAATATGACCCATTAAATGCCAGCGGCCCGCTCCTTTTGACGGTAACTTTTGCATTTTACCAAATGTGACTATGTCAATGGCTAGTTTTCGCACTTCCTGTGCTTTTGGCGTTCCTGCTATGCCTGGTTTGAACCTGTGCCTCCTGCACATCTTCCCCCAACACAGGCTTAAGCCCTGAGTACTTCAAACCCAATGGTATGTTTGTGTCATCACAACAAAACCAGGTCGTCTCCATGAGAAATTCTTTCAAAGGTGCTATGATTACTGCATATTTTCGAACAAAATTTCTGTAATAACTTATGTGGCTGAGAAGGGAGCGCAGCCGCCCTTTTGTTGTGGGAGCTGGTGGAGATATAATATTCGTATCGCCAAATTTTTCCAACGTGGGGTGCATCTTAATGCTATCCATTCACAGCCCGAGTAGTCTGGTATCCATGCGCACCCTGTTCCATTCTGAGCCAAGGCCCTCTCCTGGATCATTCTTACCTTATTTTGGGGCTAGGCTACAATATTCGATCATGTTTAGTGTCTGTGGCTCCAAATTGGGTATTTCAGGTGCGATTCACCCCATACTACAGTGTCAATGTCCCACAGAGCTGCATCCAGCGCCTCTGTCCCACCTACGAACCCAAATGTTCCCAGAAATTCATCCCTCAAAACCTCCCAGTGGCGGGTGCACTCGTGGAGCTCCACATCTAAGTACCATGCAGTGGGAAGTGGTCCCAAGGAATGAATAAGTGGATGAACCCACTCCTGGGCAGTTCTATCGCACCATTTTTTTATCCAAGCGACCAGATATTCGCGTGGCTCTTCGGTTCCAAGGAATGTTTTGATTCACACGTCAATTGGGGCCTCAAATCGTAGGATCAGCATATTCTGACACTCCCCCCAATCCTGGAATGCCTCCTCATGCATTACCCACCATTGCGTAGGTGATCCTTGCTTGGCTAGCTTACAGGCCCATAACCGTCGTTCTTAGGGAACCTCGGCTTCAAATGCCTGCAAAAAGTCCCTAACCTTACCAGAACCATAAAAATAAGGTAGATATCTTACCTCCGAGGATATGCAGTGGAAGTTCTTCGTGATCCAAAGGCATCTTAGCGTGGAGACATCATGTAATTGGTTTTGTCATTTCTCCATCTCCCCATCAGAGTCGGAGAAACATTCGTTGTTCTTTTCCCAGCAGAGTACCCCCTCTGTCATGGGGTTGATCCAGTCTTCATCTCGTGCAGTCAAATTATAAATGTGATCTACATCCTCTTCGTCATGCACTGGTTCTGTGTATCGTTCACCCTCCGCTGGATCTAATGGTACTATTACTCTTGTACCATTATTCTCGAACACCATGCTTCTCTTCTTTAGGTTAATGATGCCTCCCATATCGATGGCCCAATCCAAGCCTAGGAGCACGAGGTAGGAGTCTACATCTTTGACAATCTGAATTACTTCAAAGTCAGCCTGGACCTTAACCCATGCAATATCCACCACAATCTTCGATAGTCTTCCCAATGGAATGATCTTCTGTTGATTGGCCATACGCAGTTAGATAGTGGACCATTCCAACTTAGGTTCCCCCACGCATTGCCAAGTTAGTTTAGGTAATACATTCGCATCGGACCCTAGCTCCAAAATAACTTGATCCATCTCATAATCACCAATCTACGTAGTCAACCGCATCTCCCTGCCGGTGCGTTTCTTATACCTATAGATTTTATGTACCTCCTTGACTTCCAGGGGGAGGATAGGTTGTGTTGCGCAGCTATTTATCAATGCTTGGAGATTTTCCATAGCCCTCGGGTTGTGCAACAACTTCATACATGCTTGTAAAAAGGGTTTGACCTCCTCATCTACCTTGAGGTCCTCAGGCGGCTGCGAAGTTGATGCCTCTGCCTCGGAAAAGTCCTTGTGAGCTGCGATAAATGTTTCTTTCTCCTTTTTTAGATCCAACCCTTCATGTTTACTAACTGCTGGCTGAATCAGAGGCTTGGTTGCAGTATTTTCCTCAGGCCCCCCAGTGACCATCCCACTGCATGTTACGACATTCACACTTGGATCTTTGTCTCGTAGCTCAGCCATAACCATCTACACATTCTGTGTAGGTGTCGGCTGCTTTTCCTTACATCTTTTCTATCAAGACTAGACAGTCTTCAATCGCGTGGTCCAGCTGCCTGCAATATTGGCAGATTTGTCTTGTGGGGTTTGGATAGTCCCTATAAAATTTCCCTAACTCTCCACAGTTATAACGGATGAGTTGACCTCATCCCCGACCTGCGCTTCCACCTCTTCCGCCTCCCCTGCCCCTAGCTAGGGAGCTACCTGTGCTCGAGAGGGATCTTGGTGAGGATGGATCTGACTGTACCCTATAAATTTTTCCCTGATCGATCATCAAATCATACGTCCGGCAGTTCTGTTCATCATGTCCTACCAACCTACAGAACCTGCACCATTGTTGTTTTACTTATGGGGCGTACACAGCAAGGCGAGGATAGTGGTTCATGTCGTGCAGCCCTACAACACAGCAATTATTGCACCATAGTACTGGCCCACTTGGTCCTGCCACTTCCCTAGGGTGCAGCGAACTAGGTCCCCCAGCCTTCATGTAGTCTATTAACAACAGGTATTTATCCTTGGTGTGACCATTCGTCCTAAAACGTATGCACCATCTTTCCGGGCTAGCCTCTATGCCTCACTACTTCCGCAGGTTCTGGATATCCATGTGAATCACCTCCAGTTGTCCTTGGATCTGCTGGATGCCTAGCTAGGTATCGTCTCTAGGTGCAGCTTCTAACTTCATAGTGACCTCCAGGGATTTTTCTGGTGATTCGAAAGTTTGGTGACCCATAGGTACGTGCAAGTGAGGCAGCAACATAGCAATGAACCACTCCGTGTGCTGTCTGTCGTCATACTGAAATTATCCTTCCCTGATCACCTTCTTCAGCTGTTGATTAGCCTCCCATACCGATTCATAAGACCCTTGCTTGAAATCCTTTAGATCGACCACTATTTCAGAATAGGACTTAGTCTTCTTGAACTGTTGCTTTAAGGCGTCCTTGAACTCTTTGATGGTTGAATTTGCATGTTGTATGATGTATCCCATGTACCAATCCAAAGCTCTTCCTTCGAAGGTAAGGGATAATTGTGCCCTCTTCACTGCATCACTATCTACGTTCTGCACAGTCCATACCGATTATGCAACAAACCAGAACTGCTCCATGTCCTCATCTCCCACACCCTTAAAGGTAGTTAATTTCATGTGCGCAACCATGTCGTCTTCTGGTGGTGGCGGTGTAGGTGAATTCTTACTCCTACACTGTTTTGAAAGTGGTGTGGCTGGAGGACTCTGTGCATCTTCTTCTCTTACCAGGATATATACAGATCTACCCACTTCTAGGTTGGTCCGATAGTATTTTCCGCTTTGCGTCATACCCTAAATCCTTTGAATAATCTTCACTCTACTTCAGAGTAGGAGACAAATTGATCGATGGAAAATTCTGTCACAAATCCTCCTAGCATGTTGTCCATCCAGTGATCTACAGTGCGGGTGAGGGTGTTATCAACCTTCTCTAACTGCTGGATCAATTATGGGGTCCACTGTGTGACCTACTCGTCCTTCCAACACTTTTGAAATTCAACCAACCTTGCAAGACAATCCTAGAGTTCGATCGCAATAGTTACGAAGAAGATATCGTAGATCTCTATGAAAATATACCTATTTTTCAACTCTTCAGTGGTCAACCTCTTACTGCGGTTTTCTTTCACTGCGAATTCCTGAACTTGCCATTCGAACCATTCATCAATTTCTTTTCTTTCAGGTTTCCAGTACGGCCTTAGCATTACCCGATCCCTCTCTCAAAATTCTCCCAGTCCCGGCAACAGAACCATTTGTTGGCTTGAGGAGTCCTGACCCAGGTTCGGAGGTTGAGGTTTGCCAAAAAACCCCTATACTATTGGCCCTTTGGCAGTGACCCGCTTGCGCAGGCCAAATTCTCACTAGAAGCAGTATGGGTGGGTGTTGGAACCAGGTTTCCACACCCTGAGAGAGAGAGCAGGTAAGTCAAACCATTCAACAACTACCAGATCTACATAGCTAGAGGTCGTTCACAGGACTTTCAATGATTAACCAGAGTAAAATTTTACTAGATTTATATAACAAGCTCGCATCCACGTGCAGACAACCAATTATAAGCATAAAAAAATATCTTCGCAGTAAACTTAATCAGATTGCAGATACAGTTATCATAACACAGATAATTCGCAACTCATAAACACATATCATTCACAATTCGTAACAGAATCACATATAATTCGAGTCCATAATAACCATAACCAGATAGATCAAACAACATCAGATATCCACAATACTTCACATATACTACTTATAAAATAATTCTCTTCCATACCCCAAAACCCACCTGTGCACACAGCCAGCAGGGTCCGCACACAGCAAGACTAAGGATCTCCGCGCACACAGCCAGCAGGAGTCCTTTCCCCAAAAACCCAAACAGATCAACTAATTCACAATTCACATCAATCTTAATCCAAGTATGTCTTACAAATAAAAAAGGTTCAACTACTTATACTATTTTAGCCTACACATCCAATGGTCTGCAAATCGTGGTTTGCAGACTCTTGGTCTACCCTTCACCCATTTACAATGCATTAGGGGCTTTGACCCCCCCAAAACCCCTGTGTTAGACTAAATATAAAAAAAATATAAAAAATGGACCAATTTCGCAGCTCTTGTAGGAGACCCTATTCCAACACTGACCATTACTATGCAAGAAAACATATTTGCAATGTCAAAGTCAAATAGTTGCAAGCCAAACTGAAGGAAACCCTAAAAAGTCAAATGAAAAGGAAAAATTGGATATTCTTGTTGATGCTTCTTTAGTGGCATAAGATACCTCATGAGGCACATCTAGACCAATTTTGAGGATTTTTTAGGCAATTTTTTTTTTTTTTGTGACATTTTGGTCAAAATTGGAAATTTGAAAAACTGGTCATACTGGCAAAAGCGTAGTGTGGGCCACGCTATGCTTTTGTTGGGGGGATCCAATGGAGGAAAACACAACATATTTGGATTCCTCTTAATAATTACATCAATCACATTAAGCGTTTTGGCCACATCAGCCACTTCTGGGGGGTAAAAATGCCCAAAAACATGCTAAAATCACCTTTTTGCCCTATTTTTGGAGCCTTCGCTACACTTTCTGAGTAGTCTTGGGAGATTGAATATTTGCAGGGATAGGAGCCATTTTTTAGTTCTTATTGATCCTATCATGTAGCATACATCTAGATCTTTCCAATGGTACCCTCAGATCCTAATTTGGAAACCTGGAAGGCCTCCTAAAGTCAATTTTGTTGCGCTTACTATGCTTTCTTCCAGCTCGCTACGCTTTCTCCTGATTTTGCTACTCTTTCTCCAGAAGGAAATTTTCACTGAAATTTTGACCTATTTTGAATTTTTATTGATGTAATTGATTAAATGATGATGTGATGAGATGTAATTGAGTTGGTAAATAGTAAATTAGGTTAGATACATGCTTGTCAATGTAATTTTGGTCAGATGCATCTACTTTCCTATGATGAGGTGAATTGGTTAACCTCCACTAGAGATTAGGGTTTTGTTGAAATTTTCATATAATTAGCTCCAAAACTGATGGATTAGACCCCTAATATTTTTTTTGGTATATATCATTCGATTGTAATATTGTAGCTTGTACTTTCACTCATTTTCAGAATTCAAAGGATGCAGTTGCAACTATTATCTAGGAATTCATGTCCAGTGAGTTTATGATCATGTATATTCTCTGTTATAGTATTTATTGAATTATATATATCTCCTCTTTCATATCTTCTATCTACAGTGGCTTTCGTTGCAGTTCATAAGCAGAATTCTATTAATTTAGCTCTATTTATATGGAAATGTCATTTTGTGTTTCATGCTTCTAGTTTAATGAATTCATGAAAAAAAATGCTCATTAAATCCCTACACCTTTTCAAACTCATCACTATATCTACAAAACCCTAAAATACATCATAAATCCATTTCTCCCTTGCTCCTTTATATTTTTGTAGCTGTAAGCCCTTTGATCCCTATACCTAGCTACTTGGTTTCATCCCCAATCCAGCATCAAACCCTTAATTTCTTAAAACCTACCTGATCATATCATATATATCTTAATATAATTCATGTCACAGTCAATTATTGGATGTGATCTCATTGAGAGATCCCTCTCAGCCTGGTAGGGCTAGCTACTAGGTCAAAGTGGTTAGTGGTTACCTTTGTTGGTCTCATTTTAAGCCTTCGGAGAAATGGTGGAGTGCTAAAATTCTGGCATTGTTGTCGAGGAATGAAGTCACAGATATTCCCTAGGTGTAATATTAATTTTCATCAAATTATAGGCCTGTGGATGATAGGCCCTAGTTTTTGTGAAGGTTGATTCAAAAATTGCAGAGAGTCGAGGTGCATAAACAAAGAACATTCTGTCTTCGAAAAGATACACAAGATCGAATCTTGACCCACATCCATCTTCTCTAGTTGAATATCCAAATAAACTAATAAGAAAGCAGAGATCTCAGCACTCATAGATTCAATCAGGTCCATCTTCATTGGTAAGGTCTACATCGTTACCTCTAAAACTATTATCACTTGAAGATATTCCATTCGATCTGAGATTCGAATTATGTCTGTTTAGATCAAATTTAGAAACTTCCTTGTCATAAATAGTGTTTGATCCCCTGATATTATCTGAAGTTAAATCATTATTTGAAATAATATTTGATTCCCTAAAGCTTGAAGATAGCATTTTATTTGAAGAATATAAATCTGAGTCAGATTTTGATAGGAAATTCTAGAGTCAGTTTGATAAACTTGAAAAAATAGCTAAACAGATCCACTATACATTTGAGAAAGCTATCATCTAGTATCAATAAGATTCTTTGTTTACTCCCACACCATCTCAATCATTTGTTGCATCTTTTTCCATCCCTTCTACTTCATTTCCATCTCATCCTACCCCTCTCATTGTTACTCCTACACCACATTTAGCAAGGTTCATGGCGATATTTGCACCTCTAATTTACCTGGTCAAATTGCACCCTTACCACAGGGCTATGGTCAAAGACTTCATATCTTTGATGAGAACTTAGAGATTAGTGTCATTCAACACTTAGTGACAGTCATTGATTTCATTGACTTAGAAGAGATTGATGTCGATGATTCAAAAATGAGAATCATTTCCCAAAGCTTCTCCAAGGATGTAAAAACATGGTTTCGTTATTTGACTGCCAATTCCATAGGAAATCCGAAGCAATTAAATGATGCATTTATAGCTATATGGGAAGTGAAAAAGAATCGACTTCAGATTCTTTCTGAGTATTAAAACTTAAAAATAAATCCTAATGATTTTGTTCATGATTTTATTGCTCGCTTTAACCGGGTATATAAATCAATCTTCAATGATATCAAGGCTCCTCTAGGTTTGGCTCTCTTGCACTATCCAGATCCTTTTGATCCGTATATGGCATATCAGCTCCGAGAAAGAAGTACTACAACACTTTAGGAGATGCAGAAAAATGCAGTTAGTGTCGAAGCAAATTTGAAAATCAAAAAGTCAAAAACCAAAGGTGAACGAAAGGTGACAATCAAGGAAGAACCATCCACATCCTCTGATTCCAATTTGGATACTCTGATCATGACTATGGAGAGAATGGCGGATATAATGTCTATCACTGAAAGGCAACTAGAAACTCAGGTTCAGAATCCTAATTTCTGAGGTCAACAACAACAAGCTCAGTTTAGGATTAAACAGAGGGAAAAAATAGCTCCAGAATAGCCAGTACAACAGTAGATCCACACTCCTTTGCAGCATAATTATGTTCAAGGGGTTGAAGAGGAATAAGATATTTTGGAATATAATCATTTCTTCAAAGAAGATGGACAACCTATTTTCCCTACAGAGGATGAAGAATACATTGAGAAAACAAATTTGTCGAAATATGAGGACTACATGCTTGCAAATGATGATGAGTTGGAGGTCTATTCCGATGACTATTAATGGGGTTATCTTAATGCTCTCAGCTCACAGTAGAGACAATATCCATTGAGAAAATGATGTGTTCCTATCACTCCTATCTAGATGAGGACAACTCAGCAAAAATATACTCAACCCAAGCAAAATCCCCAAGCTAGTTAAAACAAGGGAAAGGAGCCTGCAACAACAAATCAGACCAAGAAAAACAAAGAATCTAAAAGTACACAAAACAAAGAGAAAGAAGGCAAAAAGAAGGAATCTGCAATAAAGGACCAACTCGACAAGAGGGACACCATTGTAAAAGAGGTAGATAAACAAACCAATCTATTTAGCTTAAAAATGAAATCTCTAAGTTGAAAGTTTCTATCCCCTTGACTGAGCTTGTGAAAAATAACAAATAAAAATATCATGTTGCTAAAATGATGAAATTAAACCCTATGTCAGATATGGTTAATGTTGAATATGATTAACCTGAACTCCTTTTTGGTTCAGCCATAGATGGTCAACTGGAAGATAGTGAAGTTCCCCCATTTTATCTTAGTTTGAGATTTCACCAATGTATCCTCCATAATAACATGCTTGAATCCAAAGCTTCTCATAACCTGATGCTAAAGGCCATAATGGAAAATTTGGGCTTGGAAATAACTCAACCTTACCATGATCTTTACTCTTTTGATTCTGGTAGAGTACCTTGTCTTGGTATTATAAAATACTTGGTAGTTTCACTTGAGAAAATTCCTGCTAAAAATGTATTAATGGATGTGGTAGTGGTTGATATACCTTTGCGGTATGGCATGTTGCGATCAAGGTCATGGGTGGAAAGTTAAGAGGTACTCTACAATTGGTTTTCTCTTATGCCACCATCCCAGTTTTTTGGAAACTAAGGAAGTTATACTAGGAGACAAAAAAGAAGTATATGATCACCAGTAAAGAGAAACCAAACATTCATCCTATCAATTCTGTACATACTGATCCTAAGCCCTTTATTTTGTTTAATTATAGTGGTTTTTATGAATTAGATATTCAGATTATAGAAGTTGAGGAAATTCCAGAAATTTCAAATAGTGTCCGAGCAGTTTTTGATGAAAGACAAGGAAATAAGCCTAGTACTACATAGCATGTATCAGAAAAATAAAAAAAAGGAACTAAACAGGTTGAAAAAGTGGCCCAAAAGGAAGAAACAAATCAGAATACATAATTCCAAATTCCTGATGATGAGAATGGTCTTCTAAACATGGATTTCTATGCTGCCTTAGGGAAATATGGGGTAGGCATCATAATTTGGATCTATATTCCAATTCATCAATTAGGTAAAATTCCAAAAAATGTCAGATTGTGTTCCTATAAGTTGGCTTTCGATTTTTCCAATAATGAATCTGAGTATGAGGCATTAATCACTGGCCTCAAAATTATTAAAAAGTTAGGTGCAAAAATAATTTATTTTTATGGCAACTCCGAGCTTGTAATTAAGTAGGCAAAAGGGGAATACCAAGCAAAGCATCCAAGGATGAGGGCATATAGAAATGTTGTACTTGACATTCTCAAAATGTTTCCTGAATATACATTGTTGATTGTACCAAGAAGTCTAAATCTTATGGCATATTCGCTTGCTACAACAAAAAGTAACTTTAAGATTCCCATATTCTCTAATAGGAAGTTTGAAATTCATGTCAAACATTGACCAGTTGTTCCTGACAACTTGAGGTATTGGAAAGTGTTATAGGATAAAAAACAGGTGAATAATTTTCTGCAGATGGAAGGTGAGTTTGAAAATTCCTATATTTTTGAAGTATATGATAAAGATGATCAAGTGATCGAGGCTACTCAGGTTGATGTGTTACAGTTGAAAGATAATAACATTCCAAGGGGTTGTGTACCTTTGGAATAGTTTTTTGATCAAGGTGATGTTGCTAGAAAGCCGACCATGGTTCCTACCAAGAAAGGTGTCGAAGATGTTAATATTGGAACAACAGACAATCCCAAAATGGTTAACTTGTCCAAGTCCTTATCTCTAGAGATGAAAGATAAATACATAGCTTTTTTTTCTTAATTTTCTGATGTATTTTCTTAGGACTATGCAGATCTAAGAGTATATGAAAAAATATCATCCACCATATAATCTGGTCAAGCCTGATCAAAATCCCTTTAGACAAAAGTTGATAAGAATTAACCCAATATTGTTATTGTCAATAGAGAAAGAGGTAAACAGACTTTTTAAAGTTGGTTTCATTGTTCCCATTATATTTTTAGAATGGATGTCAAATCTTGTTCCGGTAAGAAATAAAACGGGAGAGATCCGTCTTTGTATTGATTTCAAAAACTTGAATAATGTGTCTCTAAAAGATAACTATCCCCTTCCTAAGATGGACCATATGCTACAAAGAATGGTTGGGTCCTCTTGAATGTCTCTTCTTGATGGATATTCGGTATATAATCAAATTTTAGTGCATAAGGATGACCAATACAAAACTTTTTTCACAACACCTTGGGGCACATTCAAGTATTCCAAAATGTCATTTGGGCTCAAGAATACAGGAGCCAATTTTCAGTGGGAAATGGACATTGCCTTTGCAAATGAAAATCATGTTTTTCTAGTAGTATACCTTGATGATATGAAAATTTTCTCCCATTCTGATGACAAGAATTTATATCATTTGAGAAAATTATTTCAAAAGTGCAGGAAATTTTGGATTTCACTCAATCCCAAAAAGAGTTTTTTTTCCATGGAGGATGGAAACCTTCTTGTCAATAGCATCTCCAAAGATGGTATCTATATTTATCCTTCTCGGATTGAGGCTATTCAAAAAATATATTTTCCACGCAAAAAAAGTATATCCAATCCTTTAATGGTAAGATGCATTTCTTGAGAAGATTTATCCCAAAAATTTTTGAGCATCTTCAACATATGACCAATATGTTTAGAAAGGAAAACAAGGTAAATTGGTTGGAGGATGCTAAAAATTCCTTTAACTCAGTAAATTTTGCCTTGAAAACAACTCCTATTTTGGTTAGCCTCGACAATTCCATTGATTTCACCATATTTTCATTTTCCTCTAAACATACTTTGGTTGATGTTTTGATGCAAAAGAAGGATAAGACCGAAAAACCCATTACTTTCTTCATATGTACCATTAGAGATGCTTCCCTTAGATATAACATCATTGAGAAACAAGCCTTGGCCATGGTAAAGGCGTTGAAGGACTTCTAAGTGTATATCCTTCATTCACATATTCTAGCCTATGTTCCTAATGCCTCAATGAAGGATGTCATAATGAAAACTGAACTGGAAGGCAGAAGAGGAAAGTGGATAGCAGCTATGTTAGATTATGACCTCGAGATCAAGCCTAAAAAGATGATTAAAGGTCAGGGATTGGCCAAGTTGGTGGCTGAATAAATTTACACGTACTTGATATCAATCTCATTTCAATTTTTTTCGAAGAAGAATATGATGGCTCACTCATGCAGGTATCATAAATTTTTATCTCATCTCCTTGGTATGTCGACATCATTTATGTTCTTCGACATCTTAATCCTCCTCTAGAAATGTTTAAAAATAAGGGTAGATCAATAAATTTTAAAGCTTCTAAGTACTGCATTTTGTACAGCGCTCTATATTGGAAAGACCCGGGAGGTGTCTTGCTAAATTGTCTAGTAGAAAATGAAGCCAAGGAGGTAATGAATGATTTCCACAAGGAAGATTGTGGAGGTCATGTGTTTTGGAAAACTATGACAAATATTTGCCTAATCTCATTGAATATTTGTATAAAACCATGATGAGTTGTCACAAATGCCAGATATTTCAAGGAAGAGGAAGTTTCTCCCGCTCCTTTTGCATCCTATATCCGTGCAAGCGCCATTTCAGTAGTGGGGCCTTGATTTCATTGGAGAAATCCACCCAGCATCTTCATCCCAACATAAGTGGATCTTGACAGCTACCGACTACTTCACCAAATAGATTTAAGTGATCCCAACAAGGCAAGCTACAGATTTAGTCATTATTCAGTTTTTGGAGGCTAATATTTTGTCTTGATTTGGCTATCCCCACAAAATTGTTACAGATAATGCGACTACTTTCAAGTCTAATAAAATGGTTGAGTTTTGCGAGAAACACAACATCAAATTGGGTTACTTTACTACATATTATCTACAAGGTAATGGATTGGCTGAACCTTCAAATAAATATTTGGTCAACATTATAAAGATGATGTTGGAGGCAAACAAGAAGAACTGGCATAAGAATCTTGTTAATTCTTTGTGGGTGGATAGAGTGAGTAGTAAGACGTCAATAGATATGTCTCCTTTTCAATTGATATATGGAGTTGACACAAATTTCCCTACATCACTTGCAGTGTCAATTATGAAATTATTACAAGCAGGTAGTGAAGTGAATGATGTGCAGCGCCAGATCAATCTGATGATTCATCTTCAACAAACTAGGGATGAGGTCTTTCAAAATACCTCAAAGTTTCAAGAGATAATAAAGAAGACATATGACTGCAAGACAAAATCATATGATTATAAAATTGGTGATGTGGTCCTCTGTTGGGATGCTAGAAACGAAGAGAAACGGAAACTTGGTAAATTTGAGAACTTATGGAAAGGACCATACAAAATTTCAGCCTCTAGAGGACAACATGCTTATCTATTGGAAGAAATGAATGGAGAATATTGCATAGGAGGACCAGTCAATGGTAGGCTTCTCAAGCACTACCTTTTCTTAGAATATTTCTGAATTTTCTTAATTCTATTGTACACATCAGTTTAATTTTTCTGCAAAAGTGTGAAGTGGAGAATCATCGGAGCTTGGAGCCCAAAGTGAAGGCCATAAAGTTCCCTTTATTTTTTTTTGTTTTCAAAGTTCAGTAAGAGTCAAGTTAGTTCATTTTTGAGTCATTTTTCATTATTTACTCTTGTATTTTGATTTTGACTCCTTGCCCAATGGTTAGGCTACTTGGTATATGGTGTTCTTGACACCTCCAAGGAGCTGCCATCCCCAGATGGAGCCAATGTTAGTTTCAATCTATAAAACTTGTCACCAATGATAAAATGGGCTCTTATCATGTCTTGTTAGGGTCTCATAGTCAATTTTTTTTTATTTCATTAGGTCTTCAAGTAAAAATTTGGTCTCTCGGTAGTAGGTCTAGGACTATTTCCACTCCTTTCAAACTTTTACATGTTGGTTCTTGTCATCACTCATTTGGGTTTACCATCATTCAAAGGTCATCATTATCATTCCAATCATCATCATCATGATTTCATTCAGTTCAGTGTCTTCATTAGGTCATTAGGGTTTCAAGGTCACCAAATTTGTCATTCAATGCATAAAATATAGCAATTAGAGGAGTGGTAATAGGGAATTTTGTTCAATAAATTTGGATTTCAAATGTAATTTATGTTTTGATATGTAATAACTTCATCATGTTCCAAAAATATGCATACAAAGTGTCAAAGTTACAACTTTACAAAGAAAATTGAAAAGGACATGTAGTGGGCCATAACACTACCTTGAAAAAAAATGACCACCGTGTTGGCCACCTGTAAATTTTGGTCTATCAAAAGGTGGCCAAAACATGTTTTCAGCCTTCAAGAAACACTTTCCTAGCCAAAATGTTATCTCTTGAAGCCTGTAGATGACCTCATGCTCATGTCTCAAGGTTTTCACTGTTATTTCTCAAAAACTCAAAATTCTGCTAAAAATTCCATGAGAAGACCGCTGCAATATCCTCCTCCTTTTCCCCTTTTTTCCTCTCAGAGACTAACCTTCATATTTTCATCATTTTCCTTTGTTCTCCATTTTTCCTCACCCTCTGTTCATATAAAATTTCCTTTGCAGAGTTCCAAACTTCTTTCGAACTCTGTCGAAACCCTCAGAAACCTTTGAAATTCATTGAAAATCTGTGTAAAAAACCCATTTCTTTATTAAAGGTTTAAGCCCCTTGGCCTGAGTTTCCAAACCACTTCCCCAATACGCCCTCATCATAAAAACCAAGCGCCAAACCCATGAAGCGCTAATCAAATCGAAAAGATTCAAGTGTGCATGTTTGTGAGCCATTTCAAAATGTCGATTGCGATCAGCCCCTTTGTCCTAAACCGCAGATAGTATTATCATTTCATCTGCCCCATAAGCCCGCAATCGGGCGCTAAACTATTGAAAAATCCCTTTCTGATCAATATTTTTCTTTGTAAAACTTGAAAACCCATTATTTCAAAGTTTGTTTTAAAATGCCAAAATCACGTGTTTAAATAAAATGGGTTGATCAAAAAGACCGATCGCGCAATTGGGATCGGAGAATTTAAAATGGGTTGATTGAAAGACCGGGCCCGAATGTTTCGATTACGATTGGCCCTAGTTATATAAAGCCCGGGCCCATGGTACTCCATACACCCAGTGGCCCCGCAATCGGGCGCCAGCCTATCATATATATATTCCGCCCATTTCACTCAAAACCTTGGTTTTTATTGAAATTTATGGGTTTCTTACGAAGTATAAGGGTCTCGCCGGTGCAAGAAAACAAAGGATCTAGGTCGTCGATCTGATCTGCAGATCAAATGGTTATCGCCCAAACGAAATGTTCCAATCGAAATGTTTCAATCGCATGCTTTGTTGCTGCCCTCCCGATTGCTGATCCTCCGATTAAATCTGAGCCGTCCACATGTCCAGATCGGACAGTCCCAGATCACCCCCCACCGTTGCTCATCGCGCGATCGACGGTTCTGTTTAATTCTTCCTCCCGCGTCATTTAAAATTCCTCTCAGTTAATCTCCACCGTTGGATGCAGCCATCCAACGGTCCTGCTCTCTTCCTATGCCTCTGAAGCAGTAAAACCAAATACGCAGGATTTTATAACAAATTGTTTGTATTTTGCAGGTTTTGATTCGAAGTTTTATCAATGTTTCATAAGCATTGATAGCACACAAAGGCCTGCGCGGCCCTTGCACATCAACAAGACACTGTTTTAATTCAAAAACGGTTAAAGAGTATCAGCGCCGAAGACAAAACATATCAAAACCGGAGATTGAAGACCCAAACACATATCTCAAGCAAAGTAAAGTGTTTGGGGAAGGAGCGAAGACATCTGTCGAGCTGAGAAATCTTCCACCGCCATAAGAAGAGGCTAATTGAACCCTCTACAGCTCCAAAAGACACCGGCAGTCTCGTTGAGATCAAAAGACCGCCGAACAATTAATACTAATTGAGCTATCTTATCTCTAATTGTCGGCAGAACCATTCGAGAAGATTAAAGAACAGTTCAAAAGCAGATATTAGATCATTTCATCTCAGGAAGCAGAAATAAAGTCACTCCAGCATGACACCGAGCTTCAAAGGACGGCAAAAAGCTCCCACTGAGCTTAATTGTAAGTGTACCTCAATTAATGTTGATGAACACCTGTAGATTTCTTGATTGAGGCCCTCAAAAGTACCGAAGAGTCATCTTCTATATTAATTGATCCAAACAGATCTTTTCATAGTTTACCACCGCCCCATTCTTCTATAAATACCTCTGTAGAAGATGATCAAAAGGTTGGTCTCGGGACATCTGAACGCATGTAATAGTCATTCTGAAGCCACTGATGCCCTGTTCTGTAATTGAAAGATACATAAGCTGATATGAGAAGTTCAAAGTTGTAGAGACCCACCGGGCTTGCTGATTGTAACTGGTTTGAACATCAATACAAGCTGCTGATTCATGGAATTCTGAAACTATGTCAATGGTGATGTGTTCCTTATTGTCAATTGTCGTTTTACTTAATGTTTTCACTCTGTTCACTTTCTCTAATAAAGAGCAGCAAACATAGAGTTAGGATATACTCTCCACGGTACCCTACTCTTACTGAAAGCTTTATCTTCTATGTTTTCTTCATTTGAATGTCCTCTTTGAAGAGTTTATTAATGCAGGTTAGTTTAAAAGTATTTCCCTGATCTACATAGCTCTTCGAGATGAATGTTCTCTTTGTTATCCTTGGAGTTTATCAATGCTGCGTAGTTTAAAAGTACTTAGCTGATCTAGATTTCTCTTTGTGATTATCATATGTGTTCCCTTATTGAATATGCTGAAGCAGGTTGGTTTAAAAGCACTTACCTGATCTTAGGCTGTTTGAACTGTTTTTTAAATGTTTTTGATGGAAAGTACTTCAATGCAGGTTAGTTTAAAAGCACTTACCTGATAAACAGAAATACTTTTTTGTTTCTCCTTAAGTACATGTTGAAAGCAAGCTAGTTTTAAAGTACTTACTTGATCTTAGACTGTGCTTTGTTTTTTCATTTGTTTAAGTCTTTCACTCCTATTTGTTTCACTCCATTAATCACCTTAAGAGATCCTTTGATGTAAATGACTTTCTCTATGGATCCTTCTTGAATTTTCTATCCAATTAAATCCTCCTATGACTCCATGGCCCAATGGGTTAAAGTTGTCTTTGTCTTTTGCTATCAGCTGAAACATTCCTTCATTTGCAGGCTCTTCACCCTTTTGAACTGCTTTCACCTTCACCATGTCTTCGCCCAACCAAAAAAAAACAAAACAAACCCATGCTCTTCATAACTAGCCTAATATCAAAATTCCAGTCTTTAAATATCACATCTTTGAACTCATTTATAGAGAGATCCCTCTCTGGATTCAGGAGGGCTAGATCCTTGAATCCCAAAGCGGTTTGATGTTACCTCTTCAGTTGGACTTTTCCAATCTTGCTAATTACAGAGTGATAACATAATGGCGACTCCACTGGGGAATCCTGAGTATTTCTTTGATTAGAAGACAATCATAAGATACCAGATATCCCTTGCTAACTGAAAATTAACTCAGAAAAACCCAAAAATATTTCAGATTGGTATTTAATAAACATGGTAGTGGACCATAACACCTCTTACCTCTGAAAAGGAGCTAAAAACTTCCACTTGGCGACTCCACAATCCTGAACAGACCTTAAGACTCCACTAGGAAGAACCCTCATTACTATACTATCCTTCAAACTCAGTCAGAGGACTGTAGGATTGAAATTTGTGTAAAACAGATTAGTTAACCTCTCAAAGATTGTCATACCTGGTTGAACTTTTCTTGTTATTTGGGTCTAAAAAATTACAGCATAGTGGCTCCTAGAAAGATTCACACTAGAGCCCATCCTGACCCGAATCCACCTGAAATAGTTGATGACCCAGAAAGCATCCTTTGGAAGTCTCCTAGGATTAAATTATCAACTGTTTTCCGATCACCCTTGAGAGCTAATTCTGTTCCAGAAAATATTTCAGCTCTACAACAATCACAAGAAGACTTAGTAAATCCTTTTAGAACTAGGTCTCTTGGTGATTTAGATCAGTCAGATTCTGAGTCTTTGCCTTCTTCTCCTGAGACAAGCACACATATTGGTAGTGGAGAGACTACACCACCTAATTTACATTTCCTCCAAAATCTAGGTGTCTCTCATCCAAGATCCGCTCAGCAATCTATCCTTGGTCCATCCATTTCTGCTCACCCTGTATCCACTGTTCCAACCACTCCCCTCCAACCCACTTTCACTCTTGTTAATCCACCTCCACCTCCTGCCATGGCTGCATGGTATGCCCCCTTAGTTCTTCCTGTACCTTTAGTCAATCTGCCACAGGACTATCTGTCCAAAATTCCATTGTACGATGATGGTGGTGCCACTACTGCATCACAACATGTGGATAAGATGAATGACTGCTTTGACAGAAATGAGATTGTTGATGATTCTGTCAAAATTAGATTATTTGCTCAAAGTTTGGGAGGAGAAGTAAGAAAATGGTTCAAAGGCTTAGCCCCTCATAGTATTAATGACCTTCAAGGTTTCCATCAATCTTTCTTAAACAAATGGGTAGTGAGGAAGAATCCTCTCCAAATCTTGGCTGACTACAACAATCTCCACAGGAACCCAGGGGAAAGTGTACAGGCTTATTGTACTAGATTTAACAGTATCTATAATGCACTTCCCCCAGAACTAAAACCTCCGCAAGGCTCAGCTTTGAACAAATTTCCTGAAGGTTTTGACTCTGACATGACCTATTTGCTAAGAGAGAGAGACTTTGCAACTCTTGAAGATATGCAAAGGGGTGCTCTTTCTGTCGAAGTCAATCTAATAGAGAAGAGAGCAAGAATGAAAGCTGAAAAGAGAGTATCTTTTAGAGAGGAATCCACACCTTCCACTTCAAACTCAAAGATGGAAAGAATGATGGAAGAGATGATGAAAGAGATGAGCCTAATTAAGAGAACACAAGCAAGCCTAAACCAAACTGCTTCTCAGAATAGAAACCAGAACCAGAATCAAAATTTAAGAAGAAACCAACTTCCAAATAGACCTAGAGAAGATGATCAGCAGATCATTCCTCCCTTTCATCAAAACTATATAAGTGAGGCAGAGGAAACAGGTGAGATAGCAGAGGAAAATGATATCAACATGCTAGAGGTAGATAACGATGGCTTTGAGATTCATTATGAAAAGAAACAAGGTCTATACACACCTTATGATGACAACAGGGATGATGATCGACATTGTTATCAAGATATGGAAAATGTCATCATAGAGCCTCACAGAGAATATGACCTTAGAAGCAAAGCCAGTCAAAAAACTCCCAACACTAAAACCTCTGATAAACCTTCACAAAATAGCACCACAACTAAATGTAAAAATGTCAATCAAAAGGATTAAACAGTGGTTGTTGATTCTGGTAAAGGTAAAGAGAAAGGCAATCCTAATTTTGAAAAGTAGGATGCAGATCTTAGCAGTACTAACACCTCAACTAGTACTCCTGTCAAAACCATGTTATCAAATGTAAATAGAACAAATCAGCAAGGTGATGTTGCTGAAAGACTAGCAACTAGTAAGGCTGAGGCAAGTTCTTTAAAAAACCAAATTCCTTTCAGCCTAGAACAAGAACTTTCAAAGATTAAAATCTCTGTTCCCCTTACTGAGTTAGCTTACCATAATGTGTACAGGACCCAAATTCTGAAGGCTTTAAACATAGAGGACCAGAATGACACAATAAATTATAATGATGACCAGCCAGAGCTCATTTTTGGTCCTAAAGTTGAAGGGAAATTTCAAGAAGGGATAGTACCTCCATTCTACATCAGTCTGAATGTTCATGACAAAATTTTACACGATGCTATGCATGATTCCGGAGCCTCACATAATCTTATGCCAAAGGTGATAATGGAGAGGCTAGGACTAGAAATAACCAGACCTTACAAGGATTTATATTCCTTTGATTCAAGCAGGGTCAAATGTCTTGGCCTAATTAAGGACCTTTGTGTGAATTTGACTCAAATCCCAGCCAAGTGCCTAGTTATGGATGTAGTGGTGGCCGATGTCCCTCCTAAGTATGGCATGTTTTTGTCTAGATCGTGGGGTGCCAAGCTGCAAGGTACAATGCAGATGGACGGGACATATGCCACTATTCCTGTTTTTAACCAGCCTAGAAGACTATACAGAGAGGCACACATGAAATTCATGGTCAGTAGCCCAGAAAAACCTAAAAACTGTCCCATCTACTCTGTCCATACTGACCTGAACTCTTTTATCCTTTACCATGATGAACCTTCGAATAAGTTAGAACCAGAAGAAAGTAACGCAAATAACCTGTTAGAGGCCCCAAATCTAGAAATGAATACAGTTCTAGACATGGATGAAAACGAAAGGGAAACTTTCGAACAATGCATTGAAATGACAAACCAAAATGAATATGGCCGAGATGGCCAACAACAAACACCCCATCGAGTTCATCTCCATGAAAATCCTGAGGAACGAGGCCCAGTACAACAACTTGTTGACCTTAAAATAGAACATGACGTTGAAACAGCTGGCGAGCAAGTCACTACAACAAGATTAATCACCGATGAAGCTCAAGAAACACCTAACTCACAAGTATCAAAACAGTTTGATGCATTTGAAGATATTAAAGAAACAAATGAAAGTCTCGACCCACAAGTCATGTGCCCACAGCTCTCGAAACTTGAAACTCAAGAAAACAACCTTCAATATGGCGAGGAACTTGAAAATGAGACACAAATTCGACTAAGTGCTGACATATCACCACAATCAGATAGCATGATAGTTAGCGAGATTACCAACCAAGGCGAAACCAAAAATAATCCTCTATGGACCATGTTCTTCGATGGGTCATGTACTAAGAATAGTGTTGGCACCGGTGTTTGGTTAACAAACACCGAAAACGGCCATACAGAAAGTGTTTCGTGCAAATTGAATTTCTGATGCTCTAATAACATTGCCGAGTATGAAGCTCTCATTTTGGGCTTGCATCTATTAGAAAAGCTAGGAGCCAAAAGAATCCACGTATATGGCGATTCAGAATTAATCATTAGGAAAGTGAATGGGGAATACACTGCTAATCATCCCAGACTTAGAGCCTACCGAAATGACGTCCTGGATCTGTTAAACATTTTCGAGGATCCAAAATTGATTTTTGTCCCAAGAAAACAGAATATTGCCGCTCACAATTTAGCTTTTACAGCTAGAACGTGTTTAGCACCATATGAAAACGAGGACAACACCGTTCAGGTAAAATTTAGGCCAGCCATACCCGATAATCAAAAATATTGGCAGGTCTTTGAGAATGATAAACAGATAGAGGATTTCCTGCTCGGTAAGAATGAGTTTGAATCATCCAATTCAGATTCTACATCCGATGAAAACTATCTAAACGAAGAACCCCCTGAACAAGAACAACCATCTAGTCCTACAGATATCAACATGTTAACTCAAAAACTCGAAACTCATGCTGAAGAGTATGAAGACTCAGAAAACGAAGACATTGAGGTATTAACACCGAGAGACAAGAACATACCCAGGGGGCTAGCACCGTTAGAAGACTTGCTTGATTTTAATGACGTGGCTAAGAAACCTGCAGTAGAATATACAGAGTCTGACGTTGAAGAATGCAACATAGGCACAAAGGATCAACCTAAAATGATTAAATTAGCTAGGTCCTTGCCACCAAACATGAAAAAGAAATACATTGACTTGTTTAAAGAGTTTGCCGATGTGTTTTCCTGGAGCTATGAAGATTTAAAAGCTTACGATACAGAAATCATCCAGCACAAGATCCCTTTGAGAGAAAAACAAAAACCTTTTAAGCAGAAACTGCGTTGAATCAACCCAATACAACTGCCTCTAGTCGAAAAGGAAATTAAGAAAATGTACGAGGCAGGAATCATTGTGCCTGTAAGGTTTTCAGATTGGGTTTCTAACCTTGTAGCTGTGAGGAAAAAGACAGGAGAAATCAAACTGTGCATTGATTTCAGAAACCTTAACAGAGCTTCCCTAAAAGACAATTACCCTTTACCCAAAATGGAGCACATCCTACAAAAGGTAGTTGGTTCAAAGAGGATTTCTCTGTTAGATGGTTTCTCGGGATATAACCAACTTTTAGTACTCCCAGAAGATCAACTCAAGACAGCCTTTACCACTCCTTGGGGCACCTTCATGTATGTGAAAATGCCTTTTGGACTAATGAATGCTGGGGCCACTTTTCAAAGGGCCATGGACATTGCATTTTCAGAGGAAATAGGACACTTCATTGTAATTTACCTTGATGATATAACAATTTATTCCAAAACCGATGAAGAACACCTCAAACATCTAAGAAAGGTCTTTGAGAAATGCAGGAGATTTGGGCTATCTTTAAATCCCAAAAAGACAGTGTTTGGCTTGCAAGAGGGTAAGCTCCTTGGCCACATTATATCAGAAAAGGGGATTAAAATAGATCCAAAAAGAGTTGAGGGAATACTACAGATTAGCTACCCTAGGAACATAAAAGAACTGTATTCCTTTATTGGAAAGATTAATTTCTTAAGGAGGTTTATTCCCAACTTAGCAGAGCTCCTTAGAAACATGAATAATATGCTCAAAAAGGAAGTAGGAGTGAAATGGACTGTAGAGGCCAGAAAATCCTTTGAATTAGTAAAACATGCACTCACCCAAGCACCAGTCTTGATCAGCCCAGACTTTTCAAAAGATTTTCTTATTTTTTCCTTTGCCTCAGAACATACAATAGCTGTAGTTCTGTTGCAGAAAAACTCAGAAGGACAGGAACAGCCTATTGCTTTTTTCAGTAAGGCTTTAGGGGATGCACCCTTGAAATATAACATAATGGAAAAACAAGCCTATGCTTTAGTAAAGGCCTTAAAGGATTTCAGGGTGTATATCCTTCATTCCCACACCATTGCCTATGTACCCAGCATTGTGGTAAAAGACATTTTTTCACAAGACCCTGATGGAAAGAGAGGCAAATGGATAGGTGTAATATTAGAATATGATTTGGAGATCAAACCCACCAAACTCATCAAAGGTCAGGGCTTGGCTCAATTAATGGCTGAATCTAATCTACAAGCCCTAGACATTAACATGATAGATGCCTTGGATGAGCAGGAAGAATTACCACCTCCCACTATGGAAGATCAGTTCCAAAACTCACCTTGGTACGCCAACATCTTGTATGTACTTACAAATCTTAATGCTCCTCCTGATTTATCAAAAAATAAGGCAAGGTTTTTAAAGTTGAAAGCTAAGAATTATTGCATTTTGAATGAATGTTTATACTGGAAAAATGCTAATGGTTTATTGCTAAAATGTTTGCCTGAAGTCGATGCAAAGAAGATCAAGCATGAATTCCATGAAGGAGAGTGTGGAGGTCATCTCTACTGGAAAACCACAACCAACAAAATCCTTAGAGCTGGCTATTATTGGCCCACCCTCTTCCAAGATGTCCATAAAATGATATTTTCTTGTCACAAGTGCCAAATTTTTTAGGGCAAAAGAAAACTCCTTCCCTTACCATTAAAACCTATCATTGTTGAAGCTCCTTTTCAACAATGGGGCCTAGATTTCATAGGAGAAATCCATCCTGCTTCATCTTCCCAACATAAATGGATTCTTACAACCACTGACTACTTCACAAAGTGGATAGAGGCCATCCCTACCAGGAATGCCATAGATTCTGTCATTATAAAATTTCTTGAAGACCATATCCTTTCTAGATTTGGATGCCCTAGGAAAATCATTAATGATAATGCTCTTGATTTTGGTTCCAAAAAGATGATTGATTTTTGTCACAAGTATCAAATTACATTGGGTCATTCTACTGCTTATTACCCTCAAGGTAATGGGCTAGCTGAATCATCAAATAAAAGCTTGGTGACCATCATCAAGAAGCTACTTGAAGAGAATAAAAATTCATGGCATAACAAGCTGGTGCATGCATTGTGGGCAGATAGGTTGACCACAAAGAAATCCATTGGAACCTCCCCCTACCAACTTGTTTATGGAGCAGATGCAGTGTTTCCTACCAGCCTGGGTGTACCAGTAATAAAATTAGTCCAATAAATTCAGTCAGAAGAAGACAGTATGCTAAGAAGGATTAATGAGACAATACATCTCCAGCAGACCAGGGAAGAAGTTTACAGCAGAGCTCAAAAAGTGCAAGAAAACATCAAGAAGTTGTTTGACAAGAGAGCTAAGGCTTGTGATTTCAACATTGGAGATAAGGTACTCAAATGGGATTCTAGAAGAGAGGAAAAGGGTAAACATGGAAAATTTGACAGTTTGTGGCAAGGCCCTTATATCATTTAGTCCACCATTGGTCCTAATGCCTTTTTCTGCAAGAATTAGATGGCACAGATCTGTTTGGGGGTCCTGTCAATGGCAGGGTCCTTAAGCATTACTACTGCTGAGTTCAATTTTAAAGTTTCATTTCCATTGTAAATATCATTGCTTCGTCAGTTTCATAAAAAAAAAAAAGAGAAAATACAAAAACAATAAAAGATAGAAAAGAGGGCAGAAATAAAAAAATAAAGGCAAAGCCCCATGCCAAAAAAGAGAAATAAATATGAAAGTGAGCAAGCTCAAATGCCACTCCTCAAAAAAACATGCTTCTAGTTAGTCAAACTGTTTAATCTTGACTAATTAGCTTTAAATTTTTCTGCTGATAGGATAGTGAATTGGATTTTCCAAACTGTTTAAACTTGGCTTATCAGTAGATAGATTAGGCTAGAAAAGAAAGGTTCAAACAAGCCCAAAACCTGAACCTAAAGTTTCCAAGCAAGAGATGACTCAAATCTGTTTTATTTTTCTGATTCATAAAGTTGTAAATCTGGTTCTAATCAACTCAAAATCTGAACCAGAAAGAAAGAAATAACAACTCAAACAAATTCGAACCAGAGCTGAAATCAAGGAAAGCAAGTGGCTCTAACAAGCTCAAAACTTGAGCCACAAATAAGAAGAAGGATGCTTCAAAAAAAATTTATTTTCAAACCTTCAATTTTTAATTTTTGTTAGTCTATGTGCAGCTTGTTTTTATGCCATAGATCACAGCAAGTCAAACAGTTCAATCTTGACTTGACTGTTTTTGAATTTCTGTCTTAGAATCTAGAGAATGAAATCTGTTGGACAGTTTAATCCCAACAGATAGTAGATTAGGTAGAGAAACATCTGAGATCAATTGTTTAATCTGAGTTCAGGGAGAAATAAGGGGTAGAATTAGATTAGATTTCCTGTTTTCAAAAGAATAAAATGTTGAAAAAGAGTTTGCCAGTCCAAGTGCACTCTAAATGAAGAAAAAATGTTAGATCAGTAGGATTGGGTAGGTAGAAAGCCTGTGTTGATGAAGATTCATTATTTTTCAATGCTGCTAACCTTTTTTCAGCCAGAATAAGATCATTTCAGCAAAGACAAAAGCCCAAAGAACGAGGCATTGATCAGCCTCCCAGAGAATGCAGTTCTGAAGTTCTTGATGCCTTCAAGAAGGCACCATTCCCAAGTGGAGCCACTGTTGGCCACCTGTAAATTTTGGTCTATCAAAAGGTGGCCAAAACATGTTTTCAGCCTTCAAGAAACACTTTCCTGGCCAAAATGTTATCTCTTGAAGCCTGTAGACGACCTCATGCTCATGTCTCAAGGTTTTCACTGTTATTTCTCAGAAACTTAAAATTCTGCTAAAAATTCCATGAGAAGACTGCTGCAATATCCTCCTCCTTTTCCCCTTTTTCCTCTCAGAGACTAACCTTCATATTTTCATCATTTTCCTTTCTTCTCCATTTTTCCTCACCCTCTGTTCATATAAAATTGCCTTTGCAGAGTTCCAAACTTCTTTCGAACTCTGTCGAAACCCTCAGAAACCTTTGAAATTCACTGAAAATCTGTGTAAAAAACCCATTTCTTTATTAAAGGTTTAAGCCCCTTGGCCTGACTTTCCAAAACCACTTCCCCAATACGCCCTCATCATAAAAACCAAACTCCAAACCCATGAAGCGCTAATCGAATCGAAAAGATTCAAGTGTGCATGCTTGTGAGCCATTTCAAAATGTCGATTGCGATCAGCCCCTTTGTCCTAAACCGCAGATCGTATTATCATTTCATCTGCCCCATAAGCCCGCAATCGGACGCTAAAATATTGAAAAATCCCTTTCTGATCAATATTTTTCTTTGTAAAACTTGAAAACCCATTATTCCAAAGTTTGTTTTAAAATGCCAAAATCACGTGTTTAAATAAAATAGGTTGATCAAAAAGACCGATCGCGCAATCGCGATCGGAGAATTTAAAATGGGTTGATTGAAAGACCGGGCCCGAATGTTTCGATTACGATTGGCCCTAGTTATATAAAGCCCGGGCCCATGGTACTCCATACACCCAGTGGCCCTGTAATCGGGCGCTAGCCTATCATATATATATTCCGCCCATTTCACTCAAAACCTTGGGTTTTATTGAAATTTATGGGTTTCTTATGAAGTATAAGGGTCTCGCCGGTGCAAGAAAACAAAGGATCTAGGCCGTCGATCTGATCTGCAGATCAAACGGTTATTGCCCAATCAAAATGTTTCAATCGCATGCTTTGTTGCTGCCCTCCTGATTGCTGATCCTCCGATTAAATCTGAGCCGTCCACGTGTCCAGATCGGACAGTCCCAAATCACCCCCCACCGTTGCTCATCGCGCGATCGACGGTTCTGTGTAATTCTTCCTCCCGTGTCATTTAAAATTCCTCTCGGTTAATCTCCACCATTGGATGCAGCCATCCAACGGTCCTGCTCTCTTCCTACGCCTCTGAAGCAGTAAAACCAAATACGCAGGATTTTATAACAAATTGTTTGTATTTTGCAGGTTTTGATTCGAAGTTTTATCAATGTTTCATAAGCATTGATAGCACATAAAGGCCTGCGCGGCCCCTGCACATCAACAAGACACTGTTTTAATTCAAAAACAGTGAAAGAGTATCAGCGCCGAAGACAAAACATATCAGAACCAGAGATTGAAGACCCAAACACAGATCTCAAGCAAAGTAAAGTGTTTGGGGAAGGAGCGAAGACATCTGTCGAGCTGAGAAATTCCCCACCGCTATAAGAAGAGGCTAATTGAACCCTCTACAGCTCCAAAGACAAATCAAAGACCGCCGAACAATTAATACTAATTGAGCTATCTTATCTCTAATTGTCGGCAGAACCATTCGAGAAGATTAAAGAACAGTTCAGAAGCAGATATTAGATCATTTCATCTCGGGAAGCAGAAATAAAGTCACTCCAGCATGACACCGAGCTTCAAAGGACGGCAAAAAGCTCCCACTGAGCTTAATTGTAAGTGTACCTCAATTAATGCTGATGAACACCTGTAGATTTCTTGATCGAGGCCCTCAAAGTACCGAAGAGTCATCTTCTGTATTAATTGATCCAAACAGATCTTTTCATAGTTTACCACTGCCTCATTCTTCTATAAATACCTCTGTAGAAGATGAGAAAAAGGTTGGTCTCGGGACATCTGAACGCATGTAATATTCATTCTGAAGCCACTGATGCCCTGTTCTGTAAGTGAAAGATACACAAGCTGATATGAGAAGTTCAAAGCTGTAGAGACCCACCGGGCTTGCTGATTGTAACTGGTTTGAACATCAATACAAGCTGCTGATTCATGGAATTCTGAAACTATGTCAATGGTGATGTGTTCCTTACTGTCAATTGTTGTTTTACTTAATGTTTTCACTCTGTTCACTTTCTCTGATAAAGAGCAGAAAACATAGAGTTAGGATATACTCTCCACGGTACCCTACTCTTACTGAAAGCTTTATCTTCTATGTTTTCTTCATTTGAATGTCCTCTTTGAAGAGTTTATTAATGCAGGTTAGTTTAAAAGTATTTCCCTGATCTAGATAGCTCTTCGAGATGAATGTTCTCTTTTTTATCCTTGGAGTTTATCAATGTAGCGTAGTTTAAAAGTACTTAGCTGATCTAGATTTCTATTTGTGATTATCATCTGTGTTCCCTTATCGAATATGCTGAAGCAGGCTGGTTTAAAAGCACTTACCTGATATTAGGCTGTTTGAACTATTTTTTAAATGTTTCTGATGGAAAGTACTTCAATGCAGGTTAGTTTAAAAGCACTTACCTAATCAACAGAAATACTTTTCTGTTTCTCCTTAAGTACATGTTGAAAGCAAGCTAGTTTTAAAGTACTTACTTGATCTTAGACTGTGCTTTGTTTTTTCATTTGTTTAAGTCTTTCACTCCTATTTGTTTCAATCCATTAATCACCTTAAGAGATCCTTTGATGTAAATGACTTGCTCCATGGATCCTTCTTGAATTTGCTATCCAATTAAATCCTCCTATGACTCCATAGCCCAATGGGTTAAAGCTGTCTTTGTCTTTTTCTATCAGCTGAAACATTCCTTCATTTGTAGGCTCTTCACCCTTTTGAACTGCTTTCACCTTCACCATGTCTTCACCCAACCAAAACCAAACAAAACAAACCCATGCTCTTCATAACTAGCCTAATATCAAAATTCCAGTCTTTAAAGATCACATCTTTGAACTCATTTATAGAGATATCCCTCTCTGGATTCAGGAGGGCTAGATCCTTGAATCCCAAAGCGGTTTGATGTTACCTCTGCAGTTGGACTTTGCCAATCTTGCTAATTACAGAGTGATAACACACCACAAGCTACAAAACACCAAATAAAGCTCATTTGTTCATTCAACTCATTGAATAAGAGATCTCATCCATCACCAAGTGCCACTTCAGCAATTTCAAGCTAAAAAAACTCAAAAATTTGGTTCAAAGCAGCCACATTGCGCTCGCCTCCACGCTACTCTTTCTTCACAATGCTATGTTTTTTCTCCTGGAGGCATAGAACCAAGTTTCAGAGGCTTCTAAAGGTTTTCAATGTGTAAAGCATATATCTAAATGTAAATTATGCTAAAAAAACACCTCCTTGCACCTCAATTTCATGGTTTTAGTGTGAAATCCCTCTTTTGACCTCCATGCTGCATTTTAGTGGCTAGCCCTATTTTCACAGTTTGCAAGGTAAATTTACTCTCCCATAGAATTTTTTACCTTCTTTACACTCTAAACCATCCCCCACATTCTTCAAATCCCCTCATTTCCCTTTCCCAAGTCCCAAACCCTAAACCTTAACCCAATTCTACAAATTTGGGAAATTTTTCTAGCTAGGACTGTGTTTAAATTTCCTAGCTCATTTCCCTCACTCATTTCTCCCCATTTCAATTCATAAATCTCCCTAATACCCCTGACCATCTCCCTAAATTTTCCTACTCCCATATTCCTCCCCTAACCCACTCATTCTATCCCTTTTCCCCTTCCCCTGTTTTGTCATATTAGGGTTTTTCCCCTTTCAAACAACCAATTGGAGGAGAGGAAATATTATAAAAAAGGAGGCCAGGTGATAAGGCATGAGTCCTTAAACACTCTTTAAATGATGTCTACAACACTTTCCAAGCACTATTTTCAAGTAGTAGGGTGTCTTCCTTTTTTTCAACTAGTTGAGAAAGTCAAATACAATGCCACATTAACCAATTTGTTTGCCACTCAAATCAAAAGGGACCAAGTAACAATTGCAGGGGTTAATTTCACTATATCAACTGATATAGTAGCTAAGGAAACAAGCATACCTAATCATGGTGAAAAATGGTTTAAGAACCAAGATCCAACCATTCATAACTATCAACCCTATCTTAGAAGACATCAAAATTAACACATAAAGAAGATTTGTCCTGTTGGGCACCTCCTTCAGAAGTACACACCACTGATGAACATCATCATGAAGTACTTCACCTGTGAGTGAATTTTTTCTAGATTGTATGGGTATCATGTCAGACTTCTCATGCATTTCACAGGGGTAAAGCCACTCAATTTTCCCTATTACCTCTACATAAGTTTGGAAAAGATGGTAGAAAAGGTCCAACATAATCAAAATAGTCTTGAAAGTAGTGTCTTCCACCATGCTCTGATCAAAATCATTGATTTACACTAGCTTGAGAAAAATAACATCACTTGGGAAACTTTCATGCACGAAAATGCCTTTGTGTCTTCTAGACATGTAGAGATTGGATCACCTAGCACAGTTTCAGTGAGGAGGAATTTTGAGGTCTCTAAAACATACCGAAGAGGAAGAAGACTTGTTTTTTCTCCTCATATTGAGGAAGGGGCCAAGCCCACATCAACAGAGTAGGGATTACATTCACAACATGAGACATCTATGCATGACGAGGAGCATGATTTTGACTTAATTGACTTGGAGGCCAGTGAAGAAAATGAAAACCTAGAGAGGATCATCAAAGAAAAATATGCTCAAATCAAAGAGCTCCAAGACAACTTGGCAAGGGCCAATTTCATCATTTCCTTCCTAGAGTAAGAAAACCATCAGTTGAAGGAAAAAAAATTGGCTTTAGAGAAAAGTAATTTTGAGGCTAATATGCATGATGTAAAGGGAAAATCAGTGGTTGAAATTGAAGATTCAGAGAAGCATGAAGAGAAAGTGACAAGGAATAGAATAAGAACCATGGGTTCAAGGAAAAGCATTACGTATGGGTGAACTACAAGGAAAAGCATCTCCTAGTGGAGGAGCAGAAGTGATATGTTTAGTCAAAAACATTTGCTACAACATCCGGCTTATGGCAGTGGAGGTTTTGGAGAGATTTTAATGGAAATTAAACACAACTAAAAAAATGGGCCGCCGCAGAGGTTATTACGGCCAGTTTCTTTCATCGGTGCGCTATCAGCTTGAATGCAAATGTAAAGGTTATATCAGAAGGTGGCCCGGGCCGCGTTGAAGGAGAACGCACGGTTGTCAAGGCATAAACCGCATCGGGTGCGTGTTGGTGATGCAATGCATGGGGGCCGTTCTAATCTAAATCGTCTTGGGATTTGTGCAAGGCCCATAGGTTGTCTCAACGTGCCGGTACGTAGACACATAGAAACACAACCGAGATGCACTGTTATCGGTATTCTTGCGGTGCCCATAGGTCGTATAAATGCACGGGTGGATATAAACACATAAACGCCCTGGTGCGCAATATCAAACAAACGCACCGAGATTTATAATTGGTATTGTTATTTGTGGGGTGCCCATAGGTCTATAATGGCACCAGTGCGTATATACACATAAATGCACCAGTGCGCCATACCGCACAAACACACCAATATTTTTAATTAGTTTTGGTATTTGTGTGGTTCCCATAGGTCGTATAAACGTACCGGTGTGCTTCACAATACAAATGCACCGGTGTACAGTTACTGACACACACCAGTTTTCATTTTGTATTTTTTAGAAACATCGACCTGTGACAGTGCAATTATTGTGATTCTTTTAAATTCATTATTCATCAAAAGTTGACACATCTTATAACAATATTCATATTAATTAAATTTTTATTAATGCATTTGAATGTGATGTTTGGATTAATTTGTTATATCATATCATCAAATTTCACATCTCTTCATTATAATATTTAATCATCCATAAATTTAATCAGTGGTGTTACATTTCACAGCGACAATGGAGAACACAATAGAATAAATTAAAACATATTTTATTATATATATATGAATAAGACAGTCTTTGTCATACAAAATGGGACAGTTATTGGTATCCCTTTGTCTTTCAATTGGGACACTATGTCCATTACATTAAACAAAATGTCTAATTTCACAGGATAATATTTCAAAAAATACAATGTCTTGCTTTGATATCCAGACATAGTGATCATCATTCGTCGCTTGAACTGTTGTCACTGCAAGAGATACTTCCATGACTTTGGTTATTGTCAGGAATGGTTTGTTCATTGTGTTGATTGTTTTCTTCTTCTTCACCTTCCATCTATAAACATAAAAATAAACTGTAATGAGTGTATATACATTGGTGAGAATAATGAAAATTGAAATATTAAATAATATACATCAATGAAAATTGAAACGAAATGGCGTACCATTGCAACAATTGACTCATAAACTATACACATTCTTTCAAAACCATGTAACATGCCATATTGCAAGATTTCATCTGTTGGCGCAGTTCCATGCTCTGTTTCCTGCAAGTTTTATACCCCCTAACAAATCATATATTTAATATAAAAGATTTTTTTTTCTATTAATTATAAACGGGGCTAAGTAAAACAAGATGGATAGATGCTTACAAATTCCACAATTAATTTCTAATATGCCAACATATACTCACAACCCATATTTAACCCAATTTCAATCAATTCCTCTAATGGTTCTTCTTTGTATGTTAGCACCTATTTGAAGACATTCAATGATGATTTTTGTAAAACAACCTAAAAAATACAAAAATGAAATCTAGTTAAGTTGTTATAAGGAAGTAACAATTACTTACAAACTTAGATATCAACCCTTTTCTTCCTTGTCATCCTGTTTTATGTGTTGAATTGGTTCCATTTTCTTTTCTTTTCTGCAAAAAAATACTTGAAAATTAATATTTAATGCTAAATTGTTTATTTATTGTACCTAGTGATCAAAAAATTCAATGATTACATATTACATTTGAAGCACGTTGTTGTTGAGATGGCTCCTCCTACGATGTAATTTTGTCCATTTCTTTAACCATTTCCTTGTAAACCTTTTTAGACATTCCTACTAGCATATTTCTAATATCAACTCGTTCATCTTTTGAGATTTTCATAATCTTCCTGAAAATTTAACATGACAATAAAATATTTAATTTTTATATTGATATATCAAAAGTAAATATGACAAAAGTGATATTTATAAATAATTCTAGAAAAACATTTAAATGAATATTACTTTTTCATTCCTTCTTTTATTTTGTTGTATGTTTTTGCTATTTAAAGCTGATATGTCTCATTGACCAATTCTCTAGAAAGTATTCCTGTAGTTCAGATAAAATTTGGTTCTTGGAATCATTGGATTGGTTTTTGTATGTTAAGTGGAAAGAAATTCTATACATTCGTTCCACTAGATCCCTCAAACTTTTGTAATAGTTTTTCCCCCTTTCGGTAACCTAAGGAGTAATTCATTTTCATGTTCTATTTTTTTTCTTTTCTTAGAACAACATTCCTTTTCTGAGTTGTTGGTCCCTATAGAACATTAAACAAATGTGAATTCATAGATTGTTTGACACGTGTTATCTAATAATTTTAAGTATATTATTAATGAAAATTTTAAAAAGAAACTCATATTGGATCGATAGTATTTTTTCATTCACTTGATTCATCCTTTTGAAATTTTTCCATCAAGATTTTACGTTCCTATGGTCCTAGAGCATAAATAATCTTATCGATCTTCGTCATTTTGTGGTTCTGCATGATACACAATAAACAATACATATTAGTTAAACTTACATATAATTCAAAAATAATATTTTTTGTAAAGAATTTACAAAAAACTTGCCTTTTTTGCTTTTCTTGATGTGTTATCAGTATTTTTGTTACTTGATCTCTTGTAAATTATTTCTTATCAATCTGAAACCTGCACCATATCATTCATTAATATATTTATAAATAAAATGTCAACTTTTCAGGTAAAAAAAATCTCAAGGAACCGGTGCGCCATTAATTCTGTACGCACCGACGTCGATGCGTGGAGATATTATAAACGCACCGCACAAACCGTATAATAGACCGTATGGTGCTCAATGTCAACAAGGAGCACCGGTGCATTACATGTTAGCCACCGCACTGATTAAAATAGAGAAAATTATAAAAATCATCGAGTGTTAGTTTTGTAGCATAAACTAGTGCCATATTTTACATATGGCACACTGATTTAAAAAAAAAAAAATTTTAATTTTTTATCACAGTAATTTTGCGGTGCATTTGTAAAATACAACACACCGGTGCGTTGGGTTATGCCGGGCGCACCGATGAAAAAAAAAATCTATTTTTTTGGGCTAACATGGATTGGGATCCGACTATGCAAGTCATTTTGTGGGTCAAATGTCGTAGGCCTATATTTAGCAATACCAACCCTATAAATCTAAAATGAAAAGCCCTAATTCTGAAATCACAAAAAGTGGGAGAAGAAAGGGCAGAAACAAAAAGAATGTAAGGTTTCTTTCTAAAATGGATTTTTTTTTGTGTGAAACAACACATTCGTAGTGCGTCATAATGAAATAGTGCACCGGTGGCATATTTTACATATGGCGCACTAAGAAATTATTTTTTGTTTTTTAATTTTTTATCACAGTACTTTCGCAGTGCGTTGACATGGATTCAGATCCAACTATGGAAGTTGTCTCGTGGGTTTGATTTCTTAGGCCTATATTTAGCAATACAAACCCTATAAATCTAAATTGAAAATCCCTAATTCTGAAATCACAAAAAGAGGGAGAAGAAAGGGAAAAAACAAAAAGAATGTAGGGTTTGTTTCTAAAATGGATTTTTTTTGTGCAAAACAGCACGTTCGTGGTGCGCCATAATGAAATAACGCACCGGTGCCATATTTTACATATGGTGCACTGATAATTTTTTTATTTTTTTATTTTTTTATTACAGTGCTTTTGCGGTGCGCTAGGATAATCCAGCGCACTGGTGCGCTAGGTTACGCCGGGCGCACCAATGAAAAAAAATCTGTTTTTTTTTTTAATTTCACGAAAGGGTTGACATGGATTGGGATCTGACTATGCAAGTCATCCCATGGGTTGGGTGTTTTATGCCTATATTTATCAATACAAACCCTATAAATCTAAATTTAAAAGACCTAATTCTAAAATCACAAAAAGAGGGAGAAGAAAGGGCAGAAACAAAAAGAATCTAGAGTTTGTTTCTAAAATTTGATTTTTTTTTTCTTTCTGAAAACTGCATAGAAAAGTTTTAAAAAATGTAGAAAAAAGTATAAAATAAAATAAAATTTGATTTTTTTCTTTTACTGCATTAAAAAAACTACAGAAAAAGTAAAAAAAACAAGAAACTTTAATCATGAGATCGTTTGAAATTCTATGCTATAGGATTTAAATCACTAGAGGTTTGGAATTCTAATTATCTGAATACTTCTGTTCGAACGTATTTCCTTGCTCCACAATGCTCTCGTGCTCTGTTTTCTCCAGGTATGTATCCTGCAAATATATAGCTGAAATTTTTTGAAAAAATAGTGAAATAATGAAAAGTGTTTAGTATTTAAAGAAATGTTTTATGAAATTAGATTTTCAAAAATATTTTGCCACCCATTTTTCAATTTACTACTTTTTTTTTCACTTAAACAAAATATACTTGCGTTTTTTTTATTTGTGGTTATTTGTCACTAGTGCGTCACATAATAGCATTGCACTGGTGCATCTGTTTATAAAACGACACTGGTGCCATATTTTACATATGGCACATTGATAAAAAATAATTTATTTTTTTAATTTTTTATCACAGTACTTTTGCGGTGTGTTGGAATAATACAGCGCACCAGTGCGCTAGGTTACGTTAGGTGCACTGATGAAAAAAAAATCAATTTTTTTTATTTTCACTGAAGGATTGACATGGATTGGCATCCGACTATGCAAGTCATCCCGTGGGTTGGATGTCTTACGCCTATATTTAGCAATACAACCCTATAAATCTAAATTGAAAAGCCCTAATTCTAAAATCAAAGAAAGAGGGAGAAGAATGGGCAGAAACAAAAAAAATCTATGGGTTTGTTTCTAAAAATGGATTTTTTATTTTATTTTGTTTCTGAAAACTACAGAAAATGTTTTAAAAAACTGTAGAAAATGTAAAAAAAATAATAAAATTTAATCATGATATTTTTTGAAATTCTATGCTACATGGTTTGAAGCACCAAAGGTTTGGAATTCTAATTGTATGAATACTTTTGTTGGAATGTATTTCCCTACTCCACAATTCTCTCGTGATCTGTTTTCTCTAGGGATGTCTCCTGCAAATCTCTGGCTGAAATGTTTTGCAAAAATAGTGAAATAATGAAAAAAAAATAGTGTTTAAAGAAATGTTTTATGAAATTATATTTTAAAAAATATGTTTCTGAACATTTTTCAATTTATCGTTTTTTTCACGTAAAGAAAATAGAGTTACACTTTTCTTATTTGCGGTTATTCGTCACCGGTGCGTCTATTTATAAAACAAAAATGATGCGTAGTACCAAAAATGCACTGGTGCAGTGCTCTATACATTAGCACCAATAACAAGAAGTCCATTTTTAAGGCACCGAAATTACTTTTAGGTGTGTGCACCAAAATTTATTGTTGATTTTTCTCAAAGGGGGGAAATATCATAATTATATCGAATGGACAATTCTTCAAAATCCAACTCGTTCCATAATATTTCTCAAAGTCCATCACGGATTTCTCCCTATCCATCTCAAGACGTAATATTTACTTCAGATTTTATTTATATTTTCATTATCTAATTGAATTTATGCTTTTTATCCATGTCAATCATGCACAACTTAATTAAATTTATAATGCATACAAATTTGCAGGTTCATGCAGATTCAACATCGATTTTAGATGCAAAAAATATTCAAATAGCTCCAAAACGTCGGAAACTCTTATCAGGAGCTGCATACCGCAAGGCGCATTTGGTAGATGAAAATGGACAGTCGCTTCACGCTGCCAATTGTAAAAATATTGCATCTTCTAGCCACAATCTCGGGACAATGATGGTAATAATTATAATTGTTTGGTATATTGATTAATGTAATTATTTCAACATCAAACCAATTTATAATCATGCAATATTGTCAACGTGGTTACAAATTGATATCATATATTTTGTGCTAATCATGTTCAAATATTTTTTTTAAATTATTAGGATTCTAGTGATGATGAGCGACCTACCTACCATCTTCCATTGCACCCCACGACAATGTCAAATCGAGAGAATACTGAATTAAGAGAAAAAATCAAAGAGGAACGATACCAAGAATGGTTGAATCAACCATCGATTCAATTCCCGCTACGTCCAGATTCACCAATTAGGAATGACTACAGCAATAGTTGTTCTTCACAAGCTGGCAATGGAGACAACCAAATAGAGGTTGGTATGGATAATTAATTAAGGGATACGACCGCAATGAAGACAATGTTATTACATGCATTGAAAAACGATGATCAGCTAGGGGATGATGCTCATATCGCTGACACCTTTTTCGAAAGCCTTAAATTTTCTTCCACCACCCCTCTCTTTGGACCTGGCGGTCAGTAAAAGTATACCCATTTGGGGAAAATTATGTTATTGTACAACTTGAAAGAAAATTTTGGCTTGTCGAATGCATGTTTCTCGGAACTTTTGAGGTAAGTTACCATAAATTACTCCCTTATATAAATTTTAAATATAATCAGTGCACTGCAATGAACATTAAAAATGGTAAATTTTATGAACATTAATAATTATATCGACATTAATGTACATTTATTAATAAATTTTTCCATGATCACCAACTACAGGTTATTCAAAGATAAGATTCTTCCGAGTGATAATGTCTTGCCCGGTAGCTACGAAGAGGTAAAGAATTGTTGAAAATGTTGGGTGTTGAGTACATATCATATCATGCATGTCCAAATGATTGTATTCTATATAGAGGAGAATATGCAGACAAAGAGATGTGTCTGAAATGTGGGCATGATAGGTGTGATAAATTAAAAAAGAAGGGTAAATCACGTATTGGTCCTCCTTTTAAGATATTGAGGCACATGCCTATAATACCAAGGATTCAAAGGCTCTTTTGTTGCAAAGAATTAGCTATGTTGCAGGGATGGCATACCTCACACAGAAGTGAGTTGGGAGTTATATGAATCCCAACTGATTCAATAGCCATGAAGCATATAGAGGAAACATGGCCCGAAAATTCAAGGATGAAGTATGAAGTCTACGAATCAGCATAGCCATGGATGGCGTCAACCCATATTCCCTCTAGAACACCAACTATTCTGTTTGGCCTATAGTAGTGATCAATAACAATATCCCCCCATGGTTTTCCATGAAGAATGAACATCTTATGTTGGCTCTCATAGTCCCTGGTAGAAGACAAGTGAATAATATGGATTTCTACTTACAACCATTGGTAGATGAACTGAAGTAATTATGGGATGGGATAAATGTATATGATGTATCAAGACCCATTGCAACAGAGATGAGTTTTATGTTGTATGGCATATGTGCTTACACGACACATGATTATCCAGGCTTAGGAGTTTTCTCTAGTAAATTACATGTTTAATTTATTGATTTGTTTATATACGTAACAATATTCTTTCACATAATAATTATTTAATTCGTTGTAATGTTTGTTCTGATCTTCAATATATTCTTTAACATGCCATGCATATTAATTGTATATAATACTCTCGCAAGTCTTGTAACAAAATGGTATTTTGGATGTAAATGTTGTGGACCTTCTCTGAAACCTATATGGTCCAAGGACCTATGAAAGTCAGTGTATGATTTCTCCATGGTATTCCTCCCATAAGAACACCCTTACAGAAGAGAAGCATCTACTTTCAATGGTAAATGAGAGAGACCCCAAATGCCTCCAATAATGACACCAGCTGAATGGATTAGAGCATATGAGAGAGAGAAGGAGAAGGATTTCATAGAAATGTTCGATTCAAATGGGGAGCCTATGTTCGATGATCCAGAATTCTTGGACACCTACGTTGAGAAATTTCCCATTGGGATGAAAAGGAAATCTATCTTTTATAACCTCCCATATTGGGAGCATCTTAAGATTACCCACTTATTAGATCCCATGAATATATTTAAAAATGTTTCATCTTCTTTATGGAGGCACATATCATCGAAACAAAGTGACACATTGGTTGTTAGGAAATATCTTATTACTTCAAAAACTAAAAAGAAACATTGGCCAAGGCGATTAGAAGGTACGGGATCATAGGCAAGCATTAGTCCCTCTAATTCATGGTTTTTCAAAGAAGGTGATGTCCCATGGATTTTAAAAAAAGATCATGTTTCTTTGGCAAAGGAAGTTATAATGGGTGTGAGGGTGCCAACTTCATACAGGTCTTCACTACGACACTGCTTCACCGTGGATGACCATTTTTCGGGGTTGAAATCGCATGACCATTTGAATCTTCTAAGAGTACGTATAATTTCAAAAGAATGATTTTATTATTTTTTATATTAATAAATTTTATCCCACGCGAGGATCATAAAAAATAACTAATTTTGTATATTGTTGCACATGTTTATAAATTTGCAGTGTCATTATCCTTTTTTCATGCGTGGGTGTGTGAAACATGAATTCCCTCAAGACCTAGGACATGCCATATCTAAATTATCTTCAATTTTACGTTGGATTGCATCAAAGGAGATTCATGTGGCTAGCATTCCACCGTGGCGTTAAGAGATAGTTGAGATTGTTTGTATGTTTGAGAAGGAACTATCGATGAGTTTCATGGACTTACAGGTTCATCTTCTAATCCACCTAGTAGATGAGGTTGAATTAGTTGTTAGATGATCCAAATATGTTAATATAAACTTAGGATAAAAAATTTATTAAATTATATATTTAATAAATATTAGAGAACAAAAATATTTATTAAATTGAAATATTTAATAAATATTTGAGATACTTAGAAATAGAATTTTGTTATTAAAATAAGACTCTAGAATAAAGTCGTTTCCTAGGCTCTAAGTTAGGAATAAAGTTAGTAGAATAGTTAAAAGGTCATTTATTGTAAATGGACACTTGTTGGTTTTCCAAGTGATCCATAACAAAATTAAGTTAGGACATTTTTCTTATAAATAGGTTAGTCTCCTATTTCAAAGTTAGTAGAAGTTTACGTTTGTAAACTCTGCAATTCTTTATGTAATTTCTTTTCATAATCAGTAAAAGTACGTGTCTGAGGACACTTCTGCATTCATGTGGTATCGGAGCCATCAGTAATACAAACGAGGTGAAGGTGGAGATTTCAGCTATGCAGGCTTTTGAAAATTCTACCAAACAAGTTAATTGGTATGTAATCTTGTCAATGCTTTAAGATTTTTTTTTAGCTGCTTCTATTAGCACTATCTTTTTATTGTCTGTGATTTTAAAATTGCCTGGCCCTATTACTGCCCCTACATGCTGAATTTGTTTCTAAAACCAACGTAAATACTGTCTTGAATTTAGAACAGTGCTATTGAATAAATAGACGTAGAATGTGAGGCCCCACTTGCACCTCTTTGGTCAGGAAATCTGCTCTAATTGTTGCCTTGTATTGGTTGCTAAATTTCTTATTTACATATTGATTCATTAGTGATGTTTTTTCCCACCTTACTATCGTTGAGAATGATGACCTTCAGCAACGTCTGTTTCCGAGTCGCCATAATGCCAAGCTTCCTTCAAGTTCAGACCAGTATCTACATACGCAACTGTCAATTCTGAGATTTTCATAATCATGCATAGTAACGGCCGAGGAGTTAATAAATGACAATAGAGAAGAAGATTTATGCAAACTCCGCATTAAACTTCAACATTTCGATATCTACAAACTCAACATTAAACTTTAGCATTTCGATTCCTGCAACCTCCACATTAAACAAACTTAGCATTTTAGCAAACTCAACAAACTCAGCATTAATGCACATGTTGATTCGTGAAGTACTGGAGTCGTTTTGAAGTGTTGAATTCATGCAAAAGCCTCTGGATTATGTTCTAGTGCAGCTTTCCAATTTTCATCAACACTTTTCTGTTGAATAGCCTCTTCAATCCTCTTCTGTGCTTCAACATCAAAAGGATCTGCATTAAGGAGTGTGATTTCTTCCTGTTTTTGGCGTTCAAGCTACAGCCTTTTTTGGTGCTGTTGTCTAAGAGTATTTTGAAAAATATCCAAGTTATCCCCAAGAACAGCCTCTACAAAAGCTCGATCTCTCTCCAACAATAGGTTCATAAAATGTGAATCATTTCGAATGTGCTGCTGCATAGCACTAGGATTTACAGCCCATTGGAGTTATAATTTTTTGTGATTAAAATTATAATTGGAGCAATAAGGTGAAGTAGCACTTTGGAGCAATAAGGTGAAGTATAACCTTGTATTTGGAGGAATAAGTAGATTTTTTTTTATTTGAAGAACATTGCAATATTTTGTAATTAGAGTTATAAGGGAGAAAATTGTATTTTTGGGAGAAACAAGGAGTAATATTGTAACTTAAAGTACATTTTTACTTTGAGGGGGTAGAATTTTTTTTTTTTAAAGAAGCAGTTTGTAATGGCATTGTCAAATTTTGTAAAGATTTTATTGTAAACACTGAAAGAGAAATTGACTAGAGCCAAGTGCAAGCTCAGTCATTTTTCTCATTTTTTTTGAACGACTATACGAGGGTCAAGGCCAAGCCCCGATAGATCATTTTTTGCATGGTGTGTGTCATATTTGCGTGGCGTGTTTCATGTGACAAGTTGCTCAATTTTTGTGCTTGATTCTTTTGGTGCACTGCTTCAACACTACAATGTCAAAGTTAATTAATTTGTTCTCTGAATTTGATAAACTAGAAGGAGTGAAATCTTATAAGACATGGAGATGTCTAATTGAAAGCACTATTATTTTTAATGAATTGTGGCATGACATTTGTGATGGCAACATTAAGCCAAATAAACCAACAGATCCAACTTCACTTGCAAAATGGGAAATAAAAGATGCCAAGGCATTAGCTCTTATAAAAGCTTCAGTTAGTAATGAAATGTACATACACATTGAGAATTCCTCCGATGCATGGGATGCTTTACATACATTCAAAGATCTCTTTGATACAAAATCTTAATCAAAGAAAGTTGATCTTCAATTAAAATTGCTTCAACAAATATTACCTGAAGGTGGAGATGTCCTTCAGTATATTTCACAGCTTAAAAACATCAAGCAAGAAATCATAAATGCTGGTTTTCAAGTTGTTGATGAAATTTTCTTAACTACGATTTTATATGCTGGATTGCCATCATCATATTCTCATTTTTTGTAAACTTTTCAAGTCACTGGCAAGTTAGAGAAGATAAAATTTGATGAAATGAGTGGCATGTTAGCCCAACATGATAAAAGTTTCGGGAAGAAGAAGCAGATTGGGGAAGATGTCTTCTTCACTGAAGCTAGCTCATGTAACACCTCAGCTGACAGTTCAAGAAACAGAGGAAGAGGAAATTTCAATCAAAATCAAGTAGTGCAAGGTCGTGGTCGCAGTCAAAACAGAGGAAATAATTCTAATAGAGGCTCCAAAGAAGAAACAATTTTCAAGGTAGAGGCAACAATCAAAACAGAGGATATCACCAAGGCACAGGACAGATTCCAGGAAGAGGAAAAACTCAAAACAGAAGTCAAAGAAGAGGCCGAGGACAACCTCAAGGCAGAGGACAGTTTCAGGGAAGAGACACCAATTTGAGTCAAATTTTTTGTAGGCGATGTAACAGAGTTGGTCATTATGCGGCTGATTGTAGAACTTCTATTGAGAAAATTTCTAAGTTTCATCCAAACTTAGCACAGTTTGCAAATGATGAAGATGATCCTAATAGTTCTGAATATGTCTTCACCAACACAGAAGCAACAGCTTTACAGGTTTCAATATTTCTCCGAAGTGATTATGAAGATGCATGGATTCTTGATATAGGCGCAACTCAACACATGACATTTCGACATGATTTCTTTTGGAGTTTCAAAGAATGCCCTCTGAATTAAATATATCTTGCTGATAAAACAAAACATACTCCTTCAGGTAAAGGTGTAGTTAAATTTTTTTTACCAGGCATTGGAGAAAGAATGATTTCAAATGTATAGTATATCCCAACATTCAAACAAATTTGTTATCTCTAGTCACAATTCGACAAGAAGGACATATAGTGATTATGGAAGATGGCTTAGTTAAAATCAAATCAGTCAAAAAAAACATGCAAACAGTAATGACAGGTTATGAAGATGGAAAACTGTTAAGGATGAAAGGGAGAGTTATTCGACGAAATTGTGACTTTGCAGGCACGTGAAGTATAGATCTTTCACCGATCAGATTATGGCCATTACAACTTTGAAATTCTCTCTCAGTTACAAAAACAGGGCATGGTTAAAGGACTTCCAACCTTCAAAAGGGAAAATGCAAAGTGTGAATCTTGAATTTTTTGAAAACAACATCAAGAGACTTTTCCTACAAGTTCATGGCATGCAAACAGGCATTTGCAGTTAGTTCACAGTGATATTTTTGGACCCTTCCCAACTTCACTTGGAAGTTGCAGGTATTTCTTACTCTTTATTGATGATTTTAGCAGGATGACTTGGGTATATTTCTTGAAGCAAAAGTCAGAAGCATTTGAAAAGTTCAAAACTTTTCTTCAGCTTATTGAAAATGAAGTAAAGGAGAAGATTGGCACTCTTAGAACTGACAACGGCGGAAAATTCACTTCAAATGAATTCAAAAAGTATTGCATGGATAATGGCATAAAACGACATCTTACCAATGTCTACACTTCGCAGAAAAATGGAGTAGTAGAAAGAATGAATCGTACCCTGTTAGGAATCGCACGATCTATGTTAACTTTCAAAAAGTTAAGTCCTTCATATTGGGCTGAAGCAGTTCATACTGCTGTCTACTTGAGAAACAGATCTCCCACGGCTTCTTTAGATGAAATCACACCTTATGAAGCATGGTTTGGATTCAAACCTCGAGTTAAGCATCTAAGAGTTTTTAGATCAGTCTTTTATACCTTAGTTCCAAAGGAAAAACTAACTAATATTGATGCACGAAGCTTGAAGTGCACAGTGATTGGGTATTCTAATGAGAAGAAAGGGTACCGAATTTTGTCGAATGGGAAATTTATTGTAAGCAGAGATGTGATTTTTGATGAAAATGAGAGTAAAAGTGTTGAAGAAGTTGAAAGTCTTCTTCAAAAGTTAGAAACAAAAATTGATAAAAAAAATGGAAATTTACAAAGTCAACCAAATTCACAAAATTGGTATGAACTTGAATTTCCTTCATCTTACGATGATTCATCTAGTCTGTCTTCTTCATCAGCGCCATCTAGGTCTTCTAGCAGTTCATCCAACTCTCCTAATAGCAACAGTTCTTCTAACAATGACTCTCCACCCCCAGAACTTGCAGTTGATCAACAAACATCAGTTTACATCAACCCTCTTTTTAATGATGGTGATATTTCAAAAGCTAAAACTAGTGAACATCAATTACCGAAATGGGTAGTTCAACTTTTGAAAGATGTAAGGCCTAATGAACAAAATAAAACAGGAAAAAGGGGATCAAAACAAAATGAAGGCAATTTTTCTTTGATAGCAAATGATTTTACTGAACCTTCTTCTTATCAAGAGGCAGTAAAACATAAAGCATGGAAACAGTCTATGGTTGATGAATATCAGATCGTTCAAGACAACAACACTTGGCAGCTTTTTGATTGTCCTCAACATGTTAAACCTATTGGATGCAAATGGGTTTATCGAATTAAGTACAAGCAAAATGGTGATATTGACAATTATAAAGCAATACTTGTTTCTAAAGGTTTTGCACAGCAGGAAGGGATCAATTATTAGGAAACGTTTGCTCCTACAGCTAAATGGAACACCATCCGACTCACACTTGCCTTAGCAGCTCAATAAGGATGGAAAGTTCATCAAATGGATGTAAAAAGTGCTTTATCAACGAAGATTTACAGGAAGAAGTGTACATGACACAACCACTAGGTTTTGAAATTGAGGGACAGGAACATAAAGTCTACAAACTGATAAAGGCTTTATATGGGTTAAAACAAGCTCCCTGAGCTTGGTATGCCAAAATGGATGAATACCTTCGAAAATTTGGTTTTCAGCGTAGTGAATATGATGATACCTTGTATGTCCATCAACAAGGTAAAAATATGGTGATTTTGGTTATGTATGTAGATGATTTTATTATCACAGGCAATAATGATGATCACATTGCACAGGTGAAAAAGGAGTTACATGCAGGTTTTAAGATGACAGATTTGGGGCTACTTCACTACTATCTTGGATTTGAAGTATTCCAACGTCCACATTAGATCTTCATTTCTCAGGGTAAGTATGCCACAGAAATTCTTCAGCAATTTGGAATGCAATATTGCAAGCATGTCCTTACCCCTATGGAAAAAAACTTCAAACTTTCAAAATTTGAAGGGGGGGGAATGGTGAATAGCACTTCTTATCGACAGTTGATTGGTAGCTTGATTTATCTGACAACTACTCGACCAGATATTTCTTATGTTGTCAGTATTCTTTCCCGCTTTATGCAAGAACCACGAGACAGCCACTGGAATGTAGCTAAAAGAGTTCTTCGTTATATCCAAGGAACAAAATATTTTGGTCTTCTTTACAAAAATACTAAAAATTTTGTACTTGGTGGATTTTTAGATGCCGACTTTGCTGGCAGTATTAATGACAGGGCATCAACCTCAGGTTACTTAATGAACATGGGGTCAGCTATAGTTTCCTGGAGTTGCAAGAAGCAAGCTACAGTGGCCACTTCTTCAGCAGAAGCAGAGTACATTTGAGCATGGGAAGCAGCATGTGAGATTTTTTGGTTGCGTCGAGTTTTACAGGACTTGGGAATTCCTCCAGCAGAAGCTACTTCGTTATTTATCGACAATCAGTCTGCAATAAAGCTTGCCAACAATCCAATTTTTCATTCAAAGACAAAGCATGTGGACACCAAGTATCATCATATTAGATCTCTCATTGCAAAGGACGTCATCAAGCCGATTTATTGTCCTTCAGAAGATCATACTTCCGATATCTTCACCAAACCACTTAGCAGAATAAAATTTACTAAGTTTAGAGATGAACTTGGTATATGTTATAATGTATCTTTGGATCATAGGGGGGATTAGTTGGGGTGGTTTCTTTTCATTGGATGTTCTTCTTAGAGAGTTACATGAAGAAATTGAAAGGTTTTGTTTGATAAAGGGAAAAACCCAAGGGGTCTATGGTAGAGGGGTACATATCGTATGAGTCTTTCTATTATTCCAGTGAGTACATCAAGAAAATCGACAACAGAACAGGTGCAGCGATTTGGGACGATGAAATGGATGAAGACAAAAGAGAAGGGGAGTTGCTCCAAAAGAGTGGAAAAAAATGCTTGATAAAGAGTAAGCGACTTATAATTTTTCAAATTTACACTAAGTTAATATTCATGTTGAACTTCAATATAATGTGTATTTTGATCTCTAACTACTATATAATTTCGGTTTGATTTCATCAGTGAATCCAGAAATTGAAGCAATCAATAAATTTGTTCTTTACAATTCTGAAGTGACACAATCATTGGTCGCATTGTACGAACAAAAGAGGATGAAATGGGATAGTGACAGGAAATAATTCAGACGGTTGAATGGTAGAAGTGTGCCTTATCCCAATCATTTAAAAGAAAATATGCCAAAAATATGCCCCAACACTTGGGTTGCTGACCAAGTCAAAGAGAAATATGGTGCAACCGATCGTTACCCGCACGCTGAAGTGGATGCACTAAACGTAGGGATTGGGTGCAACAACTCAGTAATAATATTTTTAATTTATATGTAAATTTGAAACTTATAAGACATCTATATTTCATATTTTAACTATTGGGTTATTATAAGACACATGACACTATGATTTTTTTAACTTTTTTATAATAGGTGCATTTGTCCCCATCTATGTGGGCATATGGACACCATTTTTGCATAGAAAATGCCGATGCTGGAAACATCACACAAGACAGTGGAGTGGAAGTCAAGTTCCATCAATCTAGTCGATCTAGCCACTGTGATCAAAACCTAGTACGAGGGACTTTAGGTTACGTCGGAAAGATACAAGAGATCATTAAGGTGGATTTATCTTCTTTCCAATGTGTTATTTTTAGGTTCAAGTGGTGGGAAACCTTTGATCGTAATAATGTAAAGGAAGATCGTGATAGTAAGTTGATATGTATCAACTATAGAAAGATGTGGGATGAAGCTAAGGGCCCTATGTTTTCCCCAAACACTGCAACCAGGTGTTTTTTAACCCAGATGTGTTGGATAGGGATTGGTGGTTTGTAATGACACATGACCCCGGATCAAAACATATTTTTGAGAACAATAGTGTTATCATGCCATGCGAGCTGGAAGATAATGAGGGTGATCATGAGAACTGAGAGTGATACGGTACATGTGTTATTTCATCAATATTTATACTTTTTAAGATGGGTTTTTCAAAACATTATAATATGTATTTTGAATTAATTGGTAACTTGCATTGTGTTAATGTTAAAATCAATATTTCACTTGATAATCTGCAATTATGTTGATCTCAAAAACAATGGCATACTGTATAAATTAGCTCTTTTTTTCTGTATCTAAGATCATAATAAAATAATGATAATTCTAAAGTAAATGAATTTATTTGCATTATTTAGCAATAAATTCTAAAGTACATGATTTTCACTGGTGTTGTGTGAAATGGTTGAAATGAGAAGTGAGAGAAACTGCACCTCCTCACTACCAAATGCACCAATACGTAACTGACCTCCAGTGACCTAAAAATATAAAGGAGATAGTACTGATGCTCTAATGTATCTCTGGGAGTACACTAACTGACTCCCTGCTACATATCCAGTTGGAACCTCTGGGAATGAGGGAAAATCCACCCCTCTCCTCGATAGCCCTGTAATGAAATATATATCCTCCTTAGTGGGTGTGTACCACTGGTTACGACCAAATCATATATCCTATTGGTGGGTATTCCACCTTTAGATAAGATGTCTCAAAAACAAACCATGTCCCTTTAGGGAAGTAGCATCCTCATAGAACTTGAGGAGGCCTACCTGCCATAGGAGCCCCTCGGTAGCTATTGTAATAGGGCGAGGGTATGCATCTCTGTCCCTCTCTTGTGCCTCCCACAGGCGAACCATGTTATACTACTTCGCCTGTTGTTGTTGTTGTTCCCCTTCTTCTCTCATTGCACGTCTCTGAATGATTGACATATTAATTTTTTTTTTTTTTTTAAATGCGACATGTATTTAGAAACATACATATATAATTTTTTGGAAAAACAAAAAAAAAACAGTCGGTGGGCCAAAAAAAACAGTCATGCACCGGTCTTGGTGCGTCCTTTTATGGAGCGCACCGACAACGGTGCACCAGATAATATTCAACACACCGGCAGCGGTGCTCTAGAAAATTTCTAGCACACTGTTGACTATGTATAGTGTCAGGAGTCTGGTTCACTAACTAAACTCTATGCCCCGAGGCGTATAGTTAAGTCAGCAGACCGACCTCCTTCCATCATTACATAGTCAATGGTGCGGTCTTTTACTAGGCCGCACTATTGACCCTGTCGAAATATGGAAAGCGATGCGTTGAAAAAAATACCCATCCTGGGGCCGATATTTTAGTCAACACACCACGTTGTTGCTATTCCACTAGGTCAACGGTGCGGCCGGGAAACTGACCGCACCACACTTTAAAAAAAAATAATAATAACATGGTGCGTCGTTGGTACCGCCCCGAAACCGGTACAAATACTGTTAGCACCGATTTACCAGGCCACACCATTGACCCTATCGAAATGAAGAATGCAGTGCGGTGAAAACATCACCCGCCCCAGGGCGTATATTTCAGTCAACGCACCGTGTTTCCACTATTCCACATTGTCAATGGTGCGGTTGGGTAAACGACTGCACCACAGTTTTTTAAAAATTTTAAAATAACACAGTGCACCTATCAGTACTACCCTAGAACCGGTGCGGATAACGTTGGCACCGGTTTCAGTGCGGCCATTAAATTTATAGGCAGCACCGCGAACCGATGCGAGCTGAACGACTCTATCACACCATCAAAAATAATAAAAAATTAAATGGTTAATTTGAAGGTTATTTGAAATTATAATGCACTAAAAGGCTTAATTATGGAAAAACAGGAAAAATACTTGTACATTTGTCCATCGAGGAGGCATATTTGCTATAGAATTTGTAAAAGAAAATTTTCCCACTGTTTTTCAAAATTCAAGCTGGAGATTGGTGGGCAATGCACAACAGCAGTGTGTGCAATGGGTGCAATGGGAGCACCGATGTTAGTCGGCTCAGACAAGGATAAATTACGCTGGTGCTTGAGAGCTCTGGAGCACTGAGAAAAGTGAAAAATGCAGTTTTTTGGCCGTAATTTTTTTTTAATTTAACCCTATTTCGGTGCGCGGGGTTTTTATGGGCACACTGGTGTGGTTGCTTAATACCGCACCGGGCGGTTTCTGTTTTGGTGCGCTTTTTGAGGATGCACCAGTTCGGAAGATTTGTAAAGCACCAGTGTGCTACAGTAATAATGACGCACCGGGTGGGTGTGTACAGAGCATATGGTGTCCGGTGTGCCAATTTTTTGTGCGCACCGGTGCTTTCTCTTGTTGAACACACTGGTGCGGTTTACGATGATAAGCGCACCAGACGAAAAACATCTGCAAACACCACCTCCCACCAACTTCCTCTAGTAACCTCCACTATAAACAAATTTCTGGGGTAATTTTATAAGGGGTTCCTCAAAAACATCCACTAAAGGGTCTATTCCTTGTAGTGAAAGAGAGCAAAATCCACCAGATGAAGAGTTGAGTTTTGAAGAAAGAATAACCATGGAAATCAATTAAAACATGGTGTTTTGGCTTGAGAATGTCAACATTCACTTGGATAAGCTCCTTGAAAAGGCCAACAGGGACAACAAGATACATAAACACATGGTGGGCCATTACTATGAAAGAAATCAGATTTGCAATGTCAAAGTCAAACTGTTGCAAGCCAAACTGAAGGAAACCCTAAAAAGTCAAAATGAGAAGGATAACTTGGAGATTATTTATAATGCTTCTTTAGTGGCATAAGATACCTCATGAGGCACCTCTGGACCAATTTTGAGTATTTTTTGGGAAAATTTTGTTTTTTGTGACATTTTGGTCAAAATTAGAAATTTGAAAAACCAATCATACTAGCAAAACTGTAGCATGGGCCATTGTACGCTTTTGTTGGGGGGGTCCACTAGAGGAAAAGTCAACATATTTGGATTCCTCTTAATAATTACATAAATCTGAGTCATTGGTTTGGTCACATTAGCCACTTCTGGGGGGGTCAAAATGCCCAAACACATGCTAAAATCACCTTTTTGCCCTGTTTTTTGAGCCTTTGTTATGCTTTCTGAGTAGTATTTGGAGATTGAAGATTTGGAGGGCTAGGAGACACATTTTTAATTTATGAACCTATCATGTAGTAAACATCCATATCTTTCTGATGGTACCCTCCGATCTTGATTTGGACACCTAGAAGGCCTTCAAAAGTCAAATTTTCTTAGCTCGCTACGCTTTCTCCAAAAGGAAATTTTCATTGAAATTTTGTCCTAGTTTGACTTTTTACTGATGTAATTGATGAAATTATGATGTCATGAGATGTAATTGAGCTTTTAAATGGTAAATTAGGTTAGATGCATGCTTTTTATTATAATTTTGGTGAGATGCATCTACTTTCCTATGATGAGGTGAATTGGTTAACCTCCATTAGAGATTAGGGTTTTGTTGAGCTTATCATGTAATCAGCTCCAAAATTGATGGATTAGACCCCTGAGAGAGGTGAGATGTTGTTTTGGTCTATATATATAATTTTTAGAGTCATTTGACTGGTGGGACATCATTGGATTGTAATCTTGCAGCTTGTACTTTCACTCATTTTCAGAATTCAAAGGATGCAGTTGCAGCTATTATCTAGGAATTCATGTGCAGTGAGTTTATGATCATGTATCTTCTCTGTTATAGTATTTATTGAATGATATATATCTCCTCTTTCATATCTTATATATTCAGTGGGTTTCCTTACAGTTCATAAGTAGAATTCTATTAATTTAGCTATGTTTATATGGAAATGTCATTTTGTGTTTCATGCTTCCAGTTTAATGAATTCATGAATGAACATGCTCATTAAATCCCTATACCTTTTCAAACTCATCACTATACCTACAAAACCCTAAAATACATCATAAATCCATTTCTACCTTGATCCTTTATATTTTTGCAGCTCTAAGCCCTTTGATCCCTAGACCTAGCTACTTGGTTTCATCCCTGATCCAGCATCAAACCCTAAATTTCTTAAAACCTACCTGAGCATATCTTATCTAGCCTAATATCTTTCATGTCACAGTAAATTATTGGTTGTGATCTCATTGAGAGAGCCCTCTCAGCCTGGAAGGGCTAGCTACTAGGTCAATGCGGTGTGTGGTTACCTTTGTTGGTCTCCTTTTTAGACTTCGGAGAACTGGTGGAGTGATAACATGAGGGAAATGAAAGAAATCTCCAAACACCCCATAGAAAAGTCCTGATTCCAACTCATCCATGATACAGGTGGATATTGGTGGCCACCTACCTATTCCACTTGGGGCCCCACCATTGCCTCTTTCAGTTTTTCAGTTTCGGCACAACTTACTATTTTTAGCAGTTTTTCGGGTCTTGAACTTTCGAAGCCGTTTTGAGGCCCTAAATGATGTTTTTTGGGCATCGCGCCCCTAGAAAATATCATTTTGTTTCGAAATGGATATTCATGGCGAAATTTTTAGTCCTCGGATAGATCTTTATAATGATGTACCATGTGCGTCAAACGAGATAGTATGCCAAAGTTACGTCCCTGGGAAGTTGAAACACCAATTTACCCAAACGGGGCCCATATTTTTGGCGCTTCATCTCCTAGGGTTAGGTTTTTGGATGTTTAGAGTTCTCCATTATTTCTCAATAATAAATAGGCCCTCGAGCCTCATTTTAACTCAGTTCAGAGGCCTGTAGCCACCACATCTCTTCTCAGAGATAGCTACCAGCGCCCTAGCTAGTTTTATTTCCATTCTGTCTGTAAGCAAATTTCGGTTCTTTGATATTAATGAAATGAAGTGTTATTTCCACTGCATCTCTGTATTTATGGTTATATGTTTATTCTGTTGTGTTCCTGCATAAATCCGGATCAATCCATTTGAAGAGTTGACCAAAATCCTAAGTGCAGGAAACCTTTTGGGTACAGGAACTGCACAAGCTTGAGTTAGTGGTTTGTATAGATGCACAAATGTTTAGAAAACCATATAAATTGAACTATAATGACTTCAAAATATAAATATACCTACTATCTTCTTCATATATAATTTTTGTAACTCATGTACTCAAAACCACATCAAAATGTGAGGTAAAAAATTCTACAATTCTAGGCCAAAATTAAGTGAAATGGGGTGGGTGAGGGAGAAAATAGAACATTTTTGGCCCAATATATATATATATATATATATATATATATATATATATATATATATATATATATAATTCATTCCATAATATGACTAACTTACTTAACATATCTAGTCATGTTCCTTCATCTATTTCAATATAAGAATATAAAAATAACTTTCCCTTAAAAAAAATTCCAAAACACATTTATTCTCAAGTTTAAAAGATGATAGGATGGACTCTTTTCATTCTTATACGTAAGCTCAAAGCAATATTGGAAATAAAATCCACCATAATGCCATGTGTGAGAATTTAGTTAGATCAACCAATTTGATTTCCTAGATTTTTGCTAAATAAATTCCACTTATTGAATCTTGATATTATAACCACAAACGTATTTACAAAGAACCCTATATATATATATATATATATATATATATATATATATATATATATATATATATATATATATATATATATATATATATATATATTCTAAAATTATCTATGAGAAAATTCACATTAATTAGGTGGAATTATAATTTGTAAGAAAATTTTATAGATTTTGAGAAATAATCTCTACCCAAAAAAAAATCAGTTCACTCACTTATTAACTTACTCCTTTAATGTTAAATAGAATAATAAGAACATATGGGGGATGTATAAAGCCTTATAAAAATTTCACCTACTCTTTAAACATTTTGGACATGTATTTAGCTTTAGGAGAGGGATATTCACCACCTCTTAACCCTAACATGATCACCTACTAGGATTTGTTACATTTCTTGAGGAAATTTTCTTGAAAATAATTTTCATTATATTTTTGTTAAGAAAACTAATTGAATCTCTAATGTTAAGCTTCAATTTCAACTTATAGGCATGTGGCTTTGGATTTGAGCCTTGGGTTTGGAAAAAGGCCCTTCACTGTCCAACATATTAGGATCTAACCATCCCATAGGGATATGAATATAAGGATCTAAAAAAATTAGATTCCCATGATTAAAGGGAAGTTCACTTACTATTTTTATTGAAGGGGGTGCTATGATTTTTTACTTCATCTCAAATAGGATTGGGATTTCATATTCTAAAATGTGTTGAAATGGAAACAAGAGTGGAACCCCAAGGGGGCTTCTAATTTAATTTTCCCTTAATTAAATTAGAAGTAAATTGTAATTAAACATCACATGAAAACTTGTAAGTGTTAATTGAGTCAGGAAAGCTTAGTTAGCTCAGTCAATTCAAGTTGACGGTCAAACTGGAGGCATGTAGAGGTCACTCTAAGTTTTAGGGGGTCCAGTTGTAGCTTATTTTGAGTTGTAATTAGTTAACTCAATTATTTGAGTTAAAATTAGTTTAACTATTTCTAACTTAGAGATGAGCTAGTGATAGGTCCAATGAATTAAATGTGATTTAATTCACATGCAGCGATCAATCATTTAACTGATAATTCTCTATAAATAGTTATTGCATGTCAGTTCTAAGGAAGGCCCAGTTGAGATTGGGGTTAAAGGGAAGATAACTATCATTTGTATAATTAGAAAATTGTACAGATCATGCATGAGGTCATCAGGATGCCTTGGATGTATTGTGAAATCTATTTATGGGAATTTCCTAATTAATAGGGGCTCAATTTTCCCAGGAATGTATGGGCAAGGTTAGCGAGGCATATGCAAGGAATTGGTTAAATATTGGACCAAACTTGCATAGATCATAGCAGGATCAAAGCGAGATGGTTAGCAGAGTGAAGAGGTTTATTAGGAAGGGAAATATAATTGTATTGTTTCATTTTCTTGAATTTATGAAATATATAGATAGCATGGTTTCTAGCTGAGGCTTTCCCCAAATACATCTTGTGTCCCGTGCGATTTAAATTATTTGTCTTACTTGTTTATGTGATTGTGTGATCGTAATTGGTTTGTGAAATCTGTATAATTGATTCATTATTTTTTTTTAGTACATTACAATATCAATTGTATCTATTTATATATTTCTACATGGTATCGGAGAAATAATCATAGTAGAAGAGAATAAACGGAGTTTTTTTGAATAGGCGAATCGAATTTGCAGATTTATTCTTCAGGACCAACAACGGGTCAAGATGTCTTTCACTGGCTCGAGACTCGAATATTCCCTTGAGGGTAATTCGAATTACATAACATGGAAGGACAGGATGGAGGCAGTGCCAGAGGACAATATACTGAAGGCATTCATAGACAATGATATTCCCCAGCTCGCAACAACATATGCTCAACTTCTTGATGCATGGAAGAATAATGTAGCAAAGGCGATAAGGACTCTATTAGAAGGAGTTTGAGATCATATTGTCTCGAACCTCCATGGAAAGGAAACTCCATATTCTATGTCAAAGGCCTTAACAAATATGTTTCAGAGTAGCAGCGACCACAAGAAGCTAGCACTATAGGACAAGCTCTAAAATATCAAGATAGAGAAGGGCGACATGATTCTAAAATAATTGACGAAGTTCACCCAATGTCGAGATGAGCTTGGAAGTGTTGGGGTGACAGTTTCCCAGGATGATTTGGTGATCCTAACACTTCTAGGCCTTCCCAAGAGTTGGCATAACTACCAGGACTCGGTGAATGAGAGGGATAAGCTACCAGAGTGGGAGCGATTGTGGTCCGACTTGATACAAGAAGAGATTTGGAGAAACACCAAAGATGGATCCTCATCAAAGACTGATGATGAGGAGAACTATGACTTGGATGGAAAGGAAAATAAAGGTAAAGGGAAGGTGCTCCATTCCAAATCAAATTCTGGTCAGGAGGGCAAGAAGTGATACTTTTCAAAGGTAAAAAAATTTCACTATCAAGAGCTTGGATACTATGCTACAAAGTCTCTCCACAAGAATACCAACAAGAATTTCTTAGGAGGAGCGGAAGGTTAAGGACTTGCTTCACATTTCGAGATGGATTTCACTCTCATTGCATGCATGGTGTCATCGGTGATGGGTTATGTGTGGTACTTATATAGCGTAGATTCATTCCATATGACCAGCAAAAAAAAATTCTTCTGTAACTTGGAGGAGAAAGATCTCCATATGCACATCATTATGGGAGATGACGAGAGGTATAGCGCTACTAGCATAGGTACAATTACCTTTCAGATGGATTCAAGTACTCCTCTCACATTAAAATATGTCATGTATATTCCTGGTTTAAATAAGAATTTGGTTTCTGTTGCTATGTTGGAAGATTGTGGATATGATTTGATATTCAATGAAGGAAAGGCGTTATTTCATTACAAAGCCATGGGACAGGTGAATAATATTAGGGTTCGAGTAAAGAACCTATACAAATTAGATAGAGAAGACTGTGTTTCCTTGAGCATGAAGCAGAGAAGGTGGAGATTCGATACATTGGTGAGTTATGGCACAAGAGAATGGGCCATCTACACCATGGAAATTTGAATATCATGCAACAAATTTCTACAAGACTTCCAAAGGGTTCACTTGCATAGAGAGATACATGCAAAGGGTCTACATTGGAGAAGTATACCAAAGCCACATTTCACGATAAGGAAAGCCGAGGAAAGGAAATCCTTGAGAGAGTTCACTCAAACATGTGTGGACCGTTCTCGACAGCATCCACAAAAAAACACAGGTATTATGTGATTTTTGTAGATGATTTTTCACGAAAGTGTTGGATTTTCTCCATGCAGAAGAAGCATCAAACATTCTCATAATTTTTGTGAGTTCAAGTCACTTGTGCGTTCAACAAGAGAAAGCATCGGTGCGCAAAAAACATTGGCACATCGGGCCACTGTGCACTCCGTACAAACTTGCCCAGTACATCTTATTACTGTAGTGCACTTGTGATTTACAAATATTCTACACTGGTGCATCCTAAAACCCCGCACGAAAACTAAAACCGCCTGGTGGAGTCTTAAGAAACCGCATCGGTGCTCCTATAAAACCACGTGCACCGAAACAGGGTTAAATAAAAAAAAACATTACGGCCAAAAATCTGCATTTTCACTTTTCAGTGCTCCAGAGCTCTCAAGCACCGGTGTAACTTTTCCTTTTCTGAGGCACCCTGACATCAATGCTCCCATTGCACCTATTGCACGCACTACTGCTGTGCATTTCCGACCATCTCCATTTTGAATTTTGCAATATGGTGGGAAAATTTAGTTTTTCAAATTCTACAGCCAATATGCCTCCTCGACAGTCAAATGTAAATGTATTTTTCTTGTTTTTCCATAATTAAGCCTTTTAGCAGATTATAATTGTAAATTAGCTTAAAATTAACCTTTAAAAAAAAAAAAAAAATCTCGCACAGTGCACTTGAGCCATTCGGCTCGCACCAGTTCACGGTGCTTCCTGTAAATTTACAAGCCGCACCGCAACCGGTGCTAACGGTATCCAAACTAGTTCTAGGGTGGTACCGAAAGGCATACCACGATATTTTAAAATTTAAAAAAGTGCGGTGTGGTTGGTTACCCGGCCGCACCGTTGACCCTCTAGAATAGCGGCAATGTGGTGCGTTGACTGAAATATCTACCCCGAGGAGGGTAATTTTGTCAGTGCATCGCATTCTAACATTTCAACATGGTCAACAGTGCAGCCTGGTAAAATGACGCACCGTTGAATATGTATTGATGTCAGGACATTGGTGCACTCACCAAACTATATGCCCCGAGGCTTATAGTTTGGTCAGTGCACCGCCCTCCCAACACTGGTCCATAATCAACGATGTGGTCTATTATACTATCGCACCATTGACTTTGGAACAATGCCAGAAGGGCGGTGCACTGAAAATTTGCAGGTGCACCACCTCCGGTGCGCTGCATATTTTCTAGTGCACCGCCTCCAGTGCGTGACAAAAAAGACACACCATGATCGGTGCATGCCTATTTTTTATGGCACATCGACTATTTTTTTTTTTCAAAAAAATGTATATATGTATATTCCTAAATAAATTTCTCATTTAATAAAAATTTTCATTTAATATGTCAATAATTCAGAGATGTGAAAGGAGAGAAGAGAGGGAACAACAACAACAACAGGTGGACCAGTATAACATGGTTTGCCTGTGGGAGGCATGAGAGAGGGAGAGAGATACGTATCCTCGCCCTATTACAATAGCTACCCAGGGGATCCTAAAGCAGGTAGGCCTCCTCAAGTTCTATGAGGAGGTTACTTCTCTAAAGGGCCATGGTTTGTTTTTGCGACATCTTATTCACATGTGGAATTCCCACCTACAGGCTTTCCAGGTTGGTCCTAACCAGTGGTACGCGCCCACTGAGGAGGACATCTATTTCATTACAGGGCTATCGATGAGAGGGATGGATTTTCCCTCATTCCCAGAGGTTCCAGTTGGCTATGCAGTAGGGAGTCAGTTGGTGTACTCCCAAAGATACATTAGCATGGATATACTGTCTCCTTCAGATTTTCAGGTCTCCGAAGGTCAGCTACATATTGCTGAATTTGGTAGTGAGGAGGTGAGGTGTCTCTCACTTCTTATTTTGGCCATTTCACACAACACCAGCGACAAGAAACGCATTAGTTTCCTGCTTCTATATTATGTTTATTATTTATTATAGGAGCCACGACTTGTTAGGTGGCCTGCCATTTTTTTGTGGTAGTTATGTACAGCCTTAGATAGATGTCGTGCTCATGCACAAGGGAGGGTAAAATTCCATTTTTCTTTAGAGATTTTTTGTTTATTTTTTTAGAGGTTTCCAGATATGAGACCTAATTTTGTTCGGCAGCCTCGTAGGTCGATGCTAGATTCACGAATGCACATGTGGGGATAGATGATGCACAAGAGGGGAGAGACTAAGTTTTATGCGAGGATATCACATGATGTACTAGAGTTGCTAACCAGTGTTTATGATTGTCCCTTTGTTATGGTCCCCTATCCTTATGTTTGTTTGGATTGGCAAGGGTGTGCCAACATCCTCTTCACAGATGATGAGTCGTTAGATGATAAAGGTAATATTACTGTTTTATTTAAATTTATTCTAACATGTTCTTTAACTTTTCTTTATTAAATTATGTAATGAAATTGTCTAATTATTGTTGTGTACTTGTATATATTTTACAGACATTGGGTCTTTTGATGGCGAGGATATGCCAGCAGCACCAAATGATCCAGGTGTGGATCTTGATGATGATCAGGATAGGGCAAATTCCGAGGATCATGAAGCCATTGTAGACAAATTTTCTCTTGTTGATACGCTAGTACTACCTTTTTCTATGCGCGGTAGGCTTGATAGTAGACTAAGGATGGAATTGGGCAACCAACTCTATGCATTGTTTATTGAGGCGGGAGTCAGACCCGGTACTATGAGAGGCATATAGGCCGATGATAGGTTGGTACATATGTGGAGAGGCATGTCACATGACATGTACAGCCTGATGCGACATGTCGTAGGAGCTACGACCTTAGTTACGTGGCTGAGGAGGGCCCTTGCACGTTATAGGCATGGTCTAGACGCAACACATGATTGACAGTCTACAAGCAGCGACTCAGCATCTGATGATCACGATCAAGGGAGTGATCATCATTGACCTCACGTCGTGCCATATGAGCAGTCTCCACTAGCATCGACCAGCAGTCATCATGGAGAGAAGGTTGGACCATCGACCACGTTGAGTCAGCAACATGCAGAATCTAGTAGTACTCATGATTATGAGCAGGTTGGACCATCAACCATGTCGATTCATCACAATGAGCAGCCGACAGTTGATCCTGATCAGCATGAGGCACCAGTACTAGAACATCAAGCATGTGATGATCAACATGTATCTAAGCTTTTCGAGGCTGCACCATAGACTAAGCAGGCCTCGACTAGTACTGCTATTGATGATGTACCACCAGCTGATATATGACATTTATATTACAATTGTATATTTTTGGAATTATTCAGTTATATATATATATATGGTCGATGTATTTTATGTTCATGATGCAGTTGTACTTAATTTACATGTTGGTGATCATCATGATGTGTATATTGTTAGGTCATGTTAGATATGTTCATTTAATGTGTAGCTTGAAAATAGATGTGTATGTGATAGGAGTTATTTCACAAGAGATGTATATTTGATGTTTGTGTTGTGATGATGTTATACAATTCTAATTTTGTTTTGTTAGATGATCATGATCACGATGATGTTAGTGAATTTGAATGTGTTTTTTAGTCGAATATGATATTTGTACGATGGTTATCATGATCGTGATGTTTATTAATTAATTTAATATTAAATGATCATGATATTGTAAAATTGTAATTGTAATCGTAATTATATGTAAAATTCTAAAATTGTATTTGTATTTGTAATTGTAATTTTAATTGTAATTGTATGTAAAATATTAGTAAATTTTTAATTGTAATTTTAATATTTAATTTATTGTGAAATGATTGTAATTGAAATTTTAATCGTAATTGTATATATGTAAAATTGTAAAATTGTAACTGTAATTCTAATTGTATGTAAAATTCTAAAGTTGTAATTGTAATTGTATGTAAGATTCTAAAATTGTAATTGTAATTGTAATTGTACGTGAAATTGTAAAATTCCAATTCTAATTCTAATTCTAATTGTATGTAAAATATTTGTAAAATTTTAATTGTATTACTGTGAAATGATTGTAATTGTAATTGTAATTGTATGTAAAATTATAAAATTGTAATTGTAATTGTATGTGAAATTGTAAAATTGTAATTGTAATTCTAACTGTAATTTTAATTGTATTAATGTGAAATGATTTTATTAAAAATTTTAAATTTGTAAATTTGTAAAATTTTAAATAATTGTAAAATAATAAATCTAGAATAATATGAATTTTTGTAACATAATACAGTTTAGAAAATAATGCAAATAAACTCATGTACTTTAGAATTATCACTATTTTATTATGATCTTACATACGAAAAAAGGAACTTTATACAGTATGCCATTGTTTTTTAGATCAACATAATTGCAAATTATCAATTGAAATATTGATTTTAACATTAACACAATGCAAATTACCAATTAATTCAAGATACATATTATAATGTTTCGAAAAAGCCATCTTAAAAAGTATAAATATTGATGAATAACACATGTGCCATATCACTCTCGGTTCTCATGATCACCCTCATTATCTCCCATATTGCATGGCATGATAACACTATTGTTCTGAAAAATATGTTTTGATCTAGGGTCATGTCTCAATACGAACCACCAATCCCTATCCAGCACATTTGGGTAAAAAAAAGACCTAGTTGCAGTGTTTGGGGAAAACAAAGGGCTCCTTAGCTTCATCCCACATCTTTCTAGAGTTGATACATATCAGCCTACTATTGTAATCTTCCTTTACATTATTCTGATCAAAGGTGTCCCACCACATGCACCTAAAAATAACACATTGGAAAGAAGAGAAATTCATTTCAATGATCTATTGTATCTTTCCAACGTAACCTAATGTCCCTCGTACTAGGTTTTGATCACGGTGGCTAGATCGATTAGATTGATCAAACTCGACTTCCACTCCATAGTCTTGTGTGTTGTGTCCAACATTGGAATTTTCTATGCAAAAATGGTGTCCATATGCCCACATAGATGGGAAAAAATGCACCTATTATAAAAAAAGTTAAAAAATCATAGTGTCATGTGTCTTATAATAACCCAACAGTTAAAATATGAAATACATGTGTAATTACATTTGAAAGGTTCATTTTTAAGTTTCAAATGTACATATAAATTAAATATATTATTACCTATTCGCTGCACCCAATCCCTACGTTTAGCACATCCTCTTTAGCACGCAGGTAACGATCGGTTGCACCGTATTTCTCTCTGACTTGGTCAGCAGCCCAACAGTTGGGGCATATTTTTGGCATATTTTCTTTTAAATGTTCAGGATAAGACACACTTCTACCATTCAACCGTATGAATTCTTTCTTATCATTATCCAATTTCATCCTATTTTGTTCGTACAATGCGACCCACGGTTGTGTCACTTCGGAATTGTAAAGAACAAATTTATTGATTGCTTCAATTTCTGGATTTGCTGATGAAATAAAACTGACATTATATAGAACATAAAAATCAAAATATACATTATATCGAAGTTCAACATGAATATTTACTTTGTGTAAATTTGAAAAATTATAAGTTTCTTACTCTTTATCAAGTACTTTCTTCCACTTGTTTGGAGTGACTCCCCTTCTCTTTTGTCTTCATCCCCTTCATCGTCCCAGATCACTACACCTAGTCTGTTGTCGATATGCTTGATGTACTCACTGGCATAATAGAAAGACTCATATGATATCTACCCCTCTGCCATAGACCCCTCGTGTTTTTCCCTTTTTCAAACAAAACCTTTCAATTTCTTCATATACCTCGCTAATAAGAACATCCAACGACAAGAAACCACCCCAACTAATTCAACCTCATCTACTAGGTGGATTGGAAGATGAACCTCCAAGTCCATGAAACTCGTCGGCAGTTCCTTCTCAAACATATAAACAATCTCAACTATCTCTTGACGCCACCGTGGAATGCTAGCCACATGAATCTCCTTTGACGTGATCCAACATACAAACGCAAATAATTTAGATATGGCATGTCCTATGTCTTGAGGGAATTCATGCTCCACACACCCAAACATGAACAAAGGATAATGGCACTACAAAGTTATAAACACGTGGAATAATATACAAAATAAGTTATGTTTTATGATCCGTACATGGGATAAAAAATTTTAATATAAAAAATAATAAAATCATTCTTTTGACATTATACATACTCTTAGAAGATTCAAATGGTCATCCGATTTCAACCTCGACAAATGGTCATCCACGGTGAAGCATCGTCGTAGTGAAGACTCGTATGAAGATGGCACCCTCACACCCATTATAATTTCATTTTCCAAAGAAAGATCATCGTTTTTTAAAATCCATGGGACATCACTTTCTTTGAAGTACCATTAATTAGAGGGACTAGCACCTACCTCTGATCCTGTAATTTATAATCATCTTGGCCAATATTTCTTTTTAGTTTTTGAATTAATAAGATCCTTCCTAACAGCCAATGTGTCACTTTTTTTCAATGATATGTTCCTCCATAAAGAAGATGAAACATTTTTAAATATATGTAAGGATCTAATAAGTGGGTAATATTAATATGCTCCCAATATGGGAGGCTATAAAAGATATATTTCCTTTTCATCCCAATGGGCAATTTCTCAACATAGGTGTCGAAGAATTTTGGATCATCAAACATAGGCTCCCCATTTGAATCGAACATTTCTATGAACTCCTTCTCCTTCTCTCTCTCATATGCTCTAATCCATTCAGCTGGTGTCGTTATTGGAGGCCTTTGGGTTCTCTCTCGTTACCATTGAAAGCGGATGCTGCTCTTCTGTAAGGGTGTTCTTTTGTGAGCAATACCCTGGAGCAATCATACACTCACTTTTTTAGGTCCTTGGACCATATAGCTTTCAGAGAAGGTCCACAACATTTACATCCAAAATACCCTTTTGTTACAAGACATGCAATATTATTGTATACAATTTATATGCATGGCACGTTAAAGAATATCATGAAGATCAGAACAATTACAAAGAATTAAATAACTAATATGTGAAAGAATATTTTTATGTATATCGTTAGGATGAATTCTAATCGCAAGTGTACAAAAAAAAAAAAAAAAACTCACTTTAGCTGTGCATAACAAACAGACCTAACATCAAATATGTTTGCCAATTTCTTTAGATCTGTAATTAGTTGACCATGATAAATGCTAAAAAATCTAGATCTATGAAGCAAAAGACATTAAGCAGTAAATAAAAGCAAGAGTTTCTCCATGCATCCAATAGACAAGACAAGAATATTTTGAAAGAATTTTTGTATTTTTTAACACCTGGGAAGGGATCATAGAAATATGTTACCAGTCCCCCTCAATGGGATGGGTTCTTGTAAGTCCTCAGCACTTCAGATCTAAGATCTCTCTCTCTTGATGGTGTAGAAAACCCAGACAAAAATAGAACTCAAAGGGAGCTCACAAGAAAAATGGTAGAAAAATATGACAATGATGGAGGATCAAAGTCAGACCAAAAGTATACATCCAGAGTGATCTTTAGGCAACAAAAGGTAGTGAGTGAATGGAAAAACCATTCTATTTATAACAAAATATTGAGTTAGTCTAGATATTGGTGCATGATTAAAATATTATTAACCAAATCTAGATCCAACTTTTATGGAATATTTTATTATATTTGTTAGAGGGAAAAAGAATTTGAATTTGGTCAAATCCCTTTATTTGTAAATAATAAATAAATAAATGATTTATTTATTATTTTAAGGATGTGGTTGAGTAATAATTAAATAAATAATGATTTATTCAATTATTTATAAATGATTTAGTTAAATTTAACAAGGAATATTATTTAAATAAGGTTTAAATAATTATTCCTAGAAAATAATAAGATAAATAATGATTTATCTAATTAATTTTCCTGTTTTGGGTTAAATATGACCAGGAATATTAATTAAACTATTGTTTAACTAATTATTCCTTGAAGAAAATAAAAAAAATGTGGATTTATTCAATATTTCCTCATGGGGTTTCCTGTTTAGACCATAAACAACTTAATAAATTATGGATTACTAAGTTATTTTTCATATTGAAAGCAATTTTACTTAGGGTAAAATTGGTCTTACATGGTGTACTTTGGTCCATCTAATAGTAACAGGTTAGATGACCAAAAATTGGTGTAACAGATTTCCCCCCAACATGCGAGTGTTAGGAGCTAATCGTATGACCAAATTATGTTGTAAGAACTCAATCACTAGACACCGAAGGGGAAGTCAGAGAGAGAGAAATATAAGGTAGATCAAAGTGCTAGAGGAGAAGACCCCGACGAGGTGAGACTTATAGGTGCGAAAAGTCTCTTTTATGAGTGAGTACCTATGTTATAGGCAGTGGGGGAGGCACACCTATACCCGCCGAGACAAAGTAAAAATAATAATGCGTCTAGTAAACAAGGGACTGAACTATATAGTACATGCTGGCATGAACATAATCCAGATAAAAAAATGATAATGGATCCCACATACATACTATGCATGGTACAATAGCCAGGACTTATACAATAATATCTAAGTACATGAGATATAAGTACAACCAAAGAGGCCCTATAAATAGGAAATGGCTCTGAAAATATGAATGATACATGCAAACTAAAAGGCGCTGCAAGCGGCTGAGGCCGAAATCTTCAAATCTCTGGAGTTTCATTGAATTTTGTGATGAAGAGGTCATCCAGGCATGTGGGGTGCTACCTAAAGGGCCACCCCCTCATGAGGGTTGAAACATCTCATACACACCCGAGAATCACTGGTACAATCTGTTGCATCACTAAACCATCAAGTATACGGATCTAGATCTTGCCGTAAGGAGATGGAGCGGAGAAACAATCAAATCAAAGGGAAATAAGGAGTCCCTTTGCCTGATCTGAGGCACCGAACAAAAGTGGAAGCTAGAACCAAGGTACATCACCCTCTAGACCTGTCTTCTAGAATGAATGATTTGATGTTGACAGAAGGAGGTCTGCCATAGGTGAGGCAATAAGGGATCCTCAACTAAGGCACGAGAGAAAATAGCAAAGCGACTGATAGACTGACACCAGAGATGATGATGGAATGGGGGTACTGAGTAGCAAGATGACGAATTCCCTTGTTAGAGCATGAAGGGCATGGATGACCTGGCAGAAAATGACACAATATTAAAGGGGATAGGGGATAGTAAGACTAAAGGCCATAGTGTGCGACACGAGAGAGGAACCAAGCAATGAAGGATGTAGGACTATGGTGGGATACAAAGGGACTCGAGATAGACTCCATGGATGCGATGATGACTCAACTCAGATGCTCTAAACAAGGGAAACTCGATGATGCTGCCACACAAAAAAGGTCTAGTGGGGACCATAAAGACATGAGTACAAGATGGTTACTCATAATGAAATTCGACACGATCATGGATAATTATAGAGGCGAAGTGTGTTGGGCAGTGGAAAAGGTATGAAATCACTGTGTATTTTCTCATCCTTTTACTGTAGACATAATCCTTTTTACCTTAGAAAGGTGATTTATTATAATAATTATGGTAGAATTGGAAAGGTTTATGTTTATTGTAAAAATATGACTAAATATTTCTTTTTGTTGACAAAAACAGGAATTAGACAAAGTGAAAAACTATACCAAAGGCGAGGCTGAGATGAATGCAACTGTTGTTCCTCCAGCGTTAGACCAAATCCTGCCAAAAATAAGGAAATCCGAACGCATCGCTAAGAAAAGGCAGGGGACAGCTCGGCTTTGGTCAAAGTAAACCATATGACAACTAAAAGAAGGGAAGCGAATCCCTCTGGAACCTTCGATCCCAAGGGATCGCTGTTCAAGCCTCATCTTATTCCTCGTCTTGTCCATTAGGGTCTGATATATAAGGCAACGCCTTTAGTGATTGAAGGGGTCGAAAATTCTTGTATTAAAAACATTTCCTTTGTAACATTGTGTTTCATTGACTCTCGGCTTTAGAGAGTGGTCTATGTAATACTTTATGCTCGTTTAATATAAAAGATGCATTTCATTTCACCTCTCAAGTTCTGAAGTAGCCCAGCAGTGTTTCATTGGTGCTTAGGGCCTGGCTCTGGTGGAATTACCCTACTGTTTGTATTTATAATCTTTGCTTACTATTGTGTGAAGTTGCGTTTAAGTTCATTATGATTGCAGAGTTGATTGATTGTTGTTGGATTGAATACAGATTCGTTGTGAGCATTAACGAATTGCACTGTTATTTTATCATTTGCAAGAAGTTTATTCACTGTTTATTTACCTTCCTATCTTTATAAAGCTTTGATGTTCTATATTCAATCCTAGTTGTTGTTCTATTGGTTTATGATTCTTTATGATTGACTGTTTTATTGGCTATCGACAGGGTTGAAGTATTAATATTAGTTGCATGATTGTGTTAAGTTTAGAATTGTTGTTCAATTCATGTTTGCTATTCCATTCCTGTTTATTGTTCATTTCTGATTCATAGATTCAGATTAGCATATAGATTGGTTATAGTTTCTATGTACGCATAGGAATTACGAGTTGTTGTTCCTTTCTAGCTTTTGTTATTAGAGGAAGTTCCTTTCAGTTATTTTCATCAGCAAATAGTTTGAGCTTGATTTCATTTTGATTGCTTCAAGAACAAGACCACCAACTGTAGAGAACACTGGTTACTGCTTCCAAGTTCCCAGATTGGTTATCTTGCCTCAGTGTGATTTCAGTTGCATCAATTTCTAAGGGAAGGATTTATTGCTACTATATCCCTGATCAATGTTTTGCAGATTGATTTAGTTAAGATTTCAGAGCATTTCCATTTATGTTACTGTAATTAGATTTCTTTACAAGAATCCGTTTACTCTTGTATTTAGAATTTTGTACTACATCTTCATAGCATTACTCTTAGTTAATTTCAGCTTTAGACAGAGTACCCTCTTGAAATAAAAAGTCACTCCCGAATTGATAATTAATGTAGGCTAATTATTTGTTTAGAATATACCTTTTTATGCTCCAACATTTTGGCGTCGTTACCAGGGAGAGTGTATGACATTTCAAAGGAGTGATGCACAATGGATTTTCTTCTTCTTGCGAAGAATTGGGTATTAAAGAAGGAAGGTAAGAACCTGCACACCGGGCAAGAAACACACTTGCTCACAGCCCGCTTCAAAGCATAATTAGGTAAGCTTATTTCTTTAGGTAGGAATGAATGCTTGTTTTCTTGAATGAATAGACCAGCTAAGTAAAGAAAAATTCCTCCTAAAACTAAAAAACCTAAGGGAACGGTGACCCTTGGGCAAACAACTGTTATCGACGAAATCCTTAAAAGGACTAAATCTCAGCCATCAGTAGGACCTAGGAAAGTTATCTCTAGACAGCCTACTAGTTCCCTTTAGGCTACAGAGTCACCATCTAAAGCCTTTGCTGAGATACATAGTCAAACAGAGGGAATTGAGCAAGATTCCCAAGAAATTGAGAATCCCTGCATAATTTCCCCTCAAGAAGGGAACTCTAGTAATCTCCATGAAGGAGAAGGGGAAACGGGAGAAATAGAAGAACCAAAATCTCCTATTGAAATAGTCCAAACAGTAAGCAGTCCAAATAAGGGAAGTACTGTTAAAATCATTCAAAACCAAGGTCCTAAATCACCTCAAACCGTAGGTAAACAAGGAATACTTATTTTTCCAGACCAGGGAAGTGTTTTCAAGGCCATTCCAATTCCTTCTAGTCAGCCTAGGAATCCCCTTGAGATCCCAGAAGGATATTGGCACATCTTTGACCAAATGGCCCAGAACCAGCAGACACCCCAGCAAACCTCTACGCTGCAATATCCTATAGTAGATACTGCATTCAATGCACCTATGAAGGCCATTCCCCTTCAACATATTCCCACATTTCATGGATTAACATCAGAAGATCCTGATGCATTTTTGTTTGAATTCGATGTGTTATGCAGGGGATATGATTATACCACCGATCCCCAAAAATTAAAACTATTTCCTTATACATTAAAAGGAGTAGCCTTACGATGGTTTATGGGATTAGGTGGGGGTGTCATAACTAATTAGGATCAGATGAAAGCTGCGTTTTTAAAGAAGTATCAAGATTATTGCTAGTCTCGGGAACTAAAAGACGAAATATTCCAAATGACAGCAAAACCAAATGAAACCTTGGAAGAATATGTGGAACGGTTTCAATACAATCTTCAGAGATCTCCTTATGCATCCTTATCCTTACCTGATAATGTGTTGAAAACTACATTAATTAGGGGAATGAAAGATCAATGGGTTGAGACATTGAATATTATGGGAAAAGGTGATATATATCAGGAAAGTTATCCTAATATCATTGATTTGTGTATCAGGAGTTCGAGGGGCAACACAAGGCTAAAATCAGCAGAAGGTGATATGATTACAAAAGAAAACAAGACCTCTAATGAAGGTGTGACTCGAGTAGAGATTGGAAACCTGCTGGAATATTTTAAGATAGATATACTTGGGACTCTAACAATGCATTTCAACATTATGCAAGCCAAACAGAAGCAAGAAGAAACATAGCAAAATTTGGCGATATTCTATCCTAGATGCAGGAAGAAACACAGCCACAAAGAGTGTTGGCTGGATGTAATCAAATTTTGCGCTATTTTCATGAAAGACCACCCTACTGAAGGATGTCCCTCGCTTCCTAGCCTAAAAGCAGTTTATAAGGAGGCAGAAGAAGAATCAGAAGTGGTATTTCTACTTAATTAGCGCCGACAATGGTAGCCACGACAATCAGGTATGCCAACTGATCCATTTTCTTCTTTTTAGCCTCCTCAATACAATGCTCAGCAATATAATGGAATGTGTCAAAATCAACCACCTTTCCCCAATTGGTCACAACAGCCATTCCCTACAACATCTTGGCCAAATCAAACAAATCAAACTAATTGGCCTAGTTTTCCTTTCTGCCCACCGTTTTGGCAAAACAATACTTATCCAACACAATGTTCCCCCTCCACTTCATAGAGTCAGGCCTAACATTCAAACTGGAAAAGACCTAAAAATCATCTAGTTGGAACAATCCCTCTATCTCAACCTACACTGCCAGCTCCCTATACAAACCCCCAGACCAACTTAAGACCACAACTCCCAGCCCAGCCCAACCCAAACCCAAAAAATAGGCCAATTTAGTCTGTCCAAATAATGGAACCCCCATAATTAGAAACTGAACTGAGGGAGTGTAATGACCTTCAATTAAGGTCTGGGCGCATAGTAGAAATAGAGAGAAATAATAATTTTCATATTGAAGATCTGTTACCTGTAGAACAAAAATTACAAAAAAATAAGGAGGTTCAACAACAAAATCAACAACAAGTAACAACTTCCTCTCCAACATTCCCAGAACAATTAATCATGCCACGCCCATTAGAACATCCTGATTTTGATCTTTTGGGAGAATTAAAAAAAAAATTGTATAAAAATCCCTCTCCTCCAAGCTATCCAAGACATCCCTATATATGCAAAAACCATTAAGGAATTATGCATAAAGAAGCCAAAGAGGAGAACAACCACCAATCCAACTTTCCAAATATTCGGTACTTTATCTGACTTATTATCAGGAATGGAAACACCTGTAAAATATAAAGACCCAAGAAATCCCATAGTGACAGTGCAAATCCATGGGCAATTATTTCCAAATGCCTTAGTTGATTTGGGAGCAGCAATCAATATCCTAACAACCCCCACCTGTCAAAAACTTGGCATTACATCGCTAGAACCAACAACAACCTTATTGGAATTGGTCGACCGATTGGTAGTCAAACCAGAGGGTACACTACAAGATGTAATGGTATCTGTAGATTCGTGGGAATACCCTACTGACAACCTGGTTATCAATCCAAAGAACCGGCTAGATGGACACCCGTTAATCTTAGGTAGACCTTGGTTGGCAACTGTCGATGCTTATATTGGATGACGACAAGGAAACATGACAATAACAAGGGGAAAATATGTCAATAATTTAGCTTTATATCCCCCATCCTAGCCAAGCCTATCAATAAACAAAACGAGAAAACAACCTGTATCATATCTTATGGAAAATATGAGATCACCTCTAACTATAGAAAATTCTCTTGATTTTAAAGATCAAATAGAGGATGATATCATCAATAGTTCTATTAATAAACCACAAATCAGATCCCATCTACAATGTCACATGATCAAGGCAGCATTTGATAATAAGGAAGAAGAAGATCCTCTGAAAGACATTCCTGATCAAGTAATACCCACTACTTCTGTGTACAATAGTAAGATTGTAGAAATTGAGCTGGGAAAAAATCTAAATATTAACAAAAATATGACTGTTGAACAAGAAGATAAGTTGGTCCAACTATTTCAGAAATAAAAATCAGCCTTTGCATGGGATTACCCAAACATAAAAGGAATTGACCCCCAATTGTGTACACACCACATCTATATTGAAAAAGATGTGAGACCCATTCACCAACCCCAAAGAAGACTAAACCCTCACCTCAAAGATATTGTGAAATCTGAATTACAAAAGCTATTGGATGTTAATTTCATCTACCCAATATCTGATAGCAAGTGGGTCTCTCCATTAATAGTGGTACCAAAGAAGAAGGGAAAGTAGATAATATGTGTAGATTACCGTGAACTTAACAAGGCAACTCAGAAAGACCACTTTCCCCTTCCTTTCATTGACCAGGTATTAGACACATTGGCAAGAAAGAAATTATTTTCCTTCCTCGATGGCTTCAGTGGGTATAATCAAATCCAGATTGCCCCTAAAGACCAAGACAAAACTACTTTTACCTGTCCATGGGGGACATTTTCCTACCGAGTCTTACCCTTTGGCCTATGCAATGCCCCTGCTACATTCCAAAGGGCCATTCTCAGCATCTTTGCAGACTTAATAAATGAAGGGCTCGAAGTATATATGGATGACTTCACACCTTATGGAGATGATTTTGAGCCAGCATTAGAAAATTTAGAAAAGGCGTTGCAAAGATGTATTGACACTAGGCTTTGTTTAAGCCATGAAAAGTGTCATATGATGATGACCGAAGGAGTTATCTTAGGGCATTATATTTCAGCAGCTGGAATTCAGGTGGACCTAGCTAAAATTCAGATAATTTTTTTAATACCCACACCCACCACACAAATAGAGGTACTTAGCTTTCTTGGATTTTCTGGTTATTATAAGAGATTTATAGAACATTATTCTCGAATAGCTGCACCTTTATATGCACTAACTGGAAATTTTGATTTTATTTGGACAGATAAATGTGACAATGCCTTCAACGATCTAAAAAATCTTGTTTCAATAGCCCTAGTGCTGAGGGGCCCAAATTGGAATTTTCCATTCCAAATTTCATCCGTTGCCTCAGACACAGAAATTGGAGCAGTACTTTGGCAGGAGGAAGACAAGAAACCATATGCAATCTATTACATTAGAAAAAATCTATCCGCTGCTGAATTAAATTATACTGTGACTGAGAAGGAATTTTTAGTTGTAGTACATGCTATAAATAATTTTAGACATTATATAACTGGGTATCATGTAGTACTATATAATGATCACTTTGACATTAAAATTTTAGCAAATAAACTTGTTACAAATGGAAGACTGACAAGATGTCTGATTTTATTGCAGGAATTCGACATTACAGTCAAGGATCAACCTGGAAAAGAGAACCCTGTAGATGATTTTCTATAAAGAATGCCAAAGCCAATAGAGACAGAAGCAGTTGAAGACCACTTCCCAGATGAACATTTGTTCGCTGTTACTATCAGAACCCCATGGTATGCTAATATAGAAAATTATTTGGCAATAGGTAAACTACCTAAACATCTATCCCTTAATGAATGAAAGCAGATAATACAGCGTAGTACCCGATTCTCTTGGATTGGGGGCTACCTATTTCACACAGGGGCAGATATGCAAATAAGAAGATGCATCCGGGAGGACGAGGTATTTGATATTTTGAAAGCATGCCATGATTGGTAGTGTGGCGGGCATTTTTCAGATCGTAGAACTACCCATAAGGTCTTACGAACATGCCATTATTAGCCTACCATCTTTAAATATGCCAAAAAATTTGTGCAGCCCTGTGATAGCTGCGAAAGGGCAGGTCGCCCTGGGCAGTCTGATGAAATGCCTTTGAACCCTCAACTAGTAATTGAACCCTTTGAACACTCGGCCCTTGATTTTGTTGGCCCTATTAACCCCCCATCAAACCAAAAAACATACATCCTAGTTGCAACCGAGTATGTCACTAAATAGGTTGAAGCAGAGGCACTTTCAAAAGCTACAAAAGACTCTGTAATACAATTTCTTTTCCAAATATTGGTGCGATATGGACACCAAAGGGACATAATCATAGATGGAGGACCGTAGTTTGTAGGTAATAAACTAGCTGAAACACTACAAAATTACCACATTCAGCATAATATTAAAACCCCATACCACCCACAGGCAAATGGCCAAGTAGAGAGCACAAACAAAGTGATTGAATCTATATTAACAAAAACCGTTGCGTCATACAGACGTGATTGGGCCTACAGATTGCCAGAAGCATTGTGATCATACCAAACAATGTGGAGACCCACTACAGGATATTCACCATATCAATTGGTATTTGGAAAAGAGCCCATCTTTCCAATAGAGTTTGAAATTCAGACATTAAGAACAGCCCAAAAGGTGGGTCTAGATTTAAATGAAGCCCAGGCCAAAAGACTGTAGAAAATTAATGAATTAGATGAAATTAGGCTCTCTACTCTTCAGCACACAACGTTAATCCAACAACAGAGAGAAAAATAGCATGACACCCTTATCAAAGAAAATATATTCCACGAAGGAGACTGGGCACTCCTATATGATTCTAGGTTTCAGGATTTCCCAGGGAAACTCCAGACACGATGGCTTGGACCTTATGAAATACAAAAAGTGCATGAAAATGGCACTATTACATTAACCACCATTGATGGATCTGGACATTCCTTCAAAGTAAATGGCCATCGAGTATGATTGTATCATAAACCGCTTACCCGAGAATCCTTTTACCAACAATTACGGGAAGATTCTACCATGAAAATTCTAGCTGAAGGGGATAACTCCTCCTCGGCACCCATTAATTAAATCATTTCTTTTTTAAATTTTGTACATAAATATTTTTCATTTATTTGGATTGTTTATTTTATGGAATTCATTTTTTCAAACCTTTGTTTATTTCGTTTATTTTGAGTTTTTGTTGTTTGTTTCATGGAATTCTGTTTTTTTTGCAAAACTCTGTTTATTTCGTTTGTTTTGGGTTTTTGCTATTCCTTTCTAAAGGAACAGCACTTCTGTTGTTCCTTTCGAAAGGAACAGCAGTTTCGCAGATTTTTGTTGTTCCTTTCAGAAGGAACAGCAATTCCGCAAATTGTTTCTGCTGTTCTTTTTAAAGGAACAACACCTTTTGAGTGGACTGTTTTTTTGTTTTAGATTAGAATTTTGAGGATTTATGATAACTCTTCTAAAGGAAAACATACTATTTATATACAATCATACAAATTAAGGCTTACTGTAATCAGCAAATCAAAATAAATCATCATTTTTAAGAAAGTTGTTTAGTAATGATAAGAAAAAGGAAAAAGGGACATAATCAATAACATGATTTTGTTGTCTTACTACCACTGAATTAATCTGATCGATTATCCTTATCATGTTGGTTCTTCCCATATGTTATAAATTTCTTTGAATTTTATTTATGGAGTAGGAATAAGGGCATATTCTTTTCTATTGAGATGTTCAGACTTCTTCCACCATCCCTACTATTAAGGAGTGTTGAGCCATCCTTTATGTATAAGTATGAAAGTGCTATATCAAAAAGAAAAATATTTACATATTTCACTAATAATTTTATGATTTGACAGATGGGGGATAGGGGGTCTCATCAAGAGCCAGCCTACCATGATCATAAGGAAGTAAGTGAAGTGGCATTCCCATCATGGCCACCAAACCAGGGATATGGTCCAATGGACAATTGAAAAAATTAAGAAGTCCTTGGAATAGGATGTCTCATCACGAGCCAGCCTGCCCACTTTTCACTTCTTCCCGGTGAATGGCATTGTGATTTATTTGGTCACCAAGCCAGCACAATGGCCTCCGTTATGACATTCAACAAGCACTTCCTCAGCATAAATAAAGGACAATGGTTCCAAGGGTGAGAAAGCAACTCTGTCAAGGTTATGGACACCTGTGGGCAACAGAGCTCTGTTTATGGTATTGGAGTCACATTTATACACATCAATAGTCATATTAAACCCTTTTTCCTATATCTCTATTTAAATATCAAATGAAAGTATGAATCCTTAACCTTTGATTTTGAACCTATTATACATGAAAATCATCATAAATCGATCACATTAGTTTGAGTGGGTAATAAACGCATATATACTTATGTTTATTTTAAGCTATCCCTTCTCCTTATCTTTGAATCATTACAAAATGATTTTATATCTATTTACGATTTATCACATGCATTGATTTCAGTAACTGCTATAATTTGATTGAATGTATCATAATTATGCATGCTTTTTCCTGCTGTACAACTGTTGTGCCAAACTTGCCTCTCTTAATTGACGGTCGAGGATGACCTATCATCCTTCAGGGGGGGGGGTGCGGATGTCTGCATGCAGATAAAATTCTGATATTTCTTTACTTGTATGCGAACCAAATCCCTGCATTCTAGGGAATAACAAAAATTTAACGATATTATTCCAATTCACCATGTTGTGTTGTTCCATTACAATCATTGTGTGTTTGGAAATAAGTAACAGTGTGCAGGGACAATGGGAGGACGACCAATTCACAGTGAACCACAAGTTTTAGTTGTTTCTGATGCTGCACGAGAGATTTTGGAAAAATTGGGATGGATTACATATTTCATGAGGATGCAACAACCCCATGAAATAGTGGCCACCGAGTTTTTACAGAACTTGTAGGAAGGATACTCCATGGTTATAGGAAGACAGATAGTTGTAACCGATGAAATAATTGTAGAGGTGTCTGGTATACCAGCGCAAGGAAATATATGGACTCAGAAGAAGGTCAGGCTTCAAGAAGCCATGAAGATTTTTTAGGATGACGGGCAGACATTGGTCGTCAAAGGCAAAGGAGTTCAGCCAGCATCATTGGGAGAACCATGGACGGAATTGGCCAAGATAGTGCAGGCCTATATAACATGCGACGGAAGGAAAGACATGGTAATACGTCGCCACCTTAAGTTACTAGTTGTATTAAAATAGAAATGCACTGTAAATTTGCCTGCATTTTTAAATTCCTTACTGCATGATATTGCCCGTAGTATAATAAAATCTCAACACGCAGACATGGTGGTCAGCCACCATTGCCAAATCAGATTAATAGTGAGTCGTAGTCTCGCCCAACAACATACCAGCTGGGAAGAGTTGATATTCTCCATTGATGGAGGGCTAGCTTTACCTGCCCCAAAACGAAAGAGGATGGCTAGCTTAACAACTGAGCCATCAATTCACAGACAGTCCCTCTGTTCAAAACGAGGTAGGGGAATGATAGAAGGACTTCTAGGCAGCAGTAGCCAGCCCTTTGAATTTCCTAGCTCGGAGGATGAACAACCTCCACAATTGGAAGGAGGAAGTCCTCGTACTGATGAAGAAGAGGAAATTGAGGGAGAAATTCGGTATTCGAATGAAGAAGAAATGAGCCACGACACCAGTGGTGAGAAACAAACCAGTGCAGAAGAAGGAAATAATGAAGAAGAGGAAATTGAGGGAGAAATTCGATATTCGGATGAGGAAGAAGGAATCTATCATGCCTTTGAGGAGGACGAAGATAATCATAGCAGTGAAAGAGAAGGAACAGAGCCTCCCGAAAATACTATTGTAAGCTCACCATGAAGCCCTTTAAGGGAAGACCAATCAGCCCAAATTCTGGCCAATATGAGTGAATATGTGCAGCCTCATAGCCCTTTGGACCTTAACATTGATATCAATCAGTTGTAGGAACAATCTACTGTCAACAAAGAAACAACTAAAGAAATGTTGAATGAAACAACAAACCCTAACGAAGTGATAGAGTCAACTAGGGTTGCTTCCCCTAAAAAGCATGAACAAGAAAAGGAGAACACGGAAGCAATATCACAACCTAAAAGTTCTCAGGGGATTGCAGAGTCAATTAAGGGTATAATTCCTGAATAATTTAGCCAAGGGCATATAAATATTGAAGAAGAACCCCAAGAAGAAAACCAATAAGAGAACCCAACTGAAGGCACGGCTGATGAGGACCAAAACCCTATTGAGAAAACAGGTCCAGAAAAAGGAACAATCGTTCCATTAAGAGAAAGGAAGAAAGTAACTAAGATTGAAAAGCTTCAGAGGGAACGAATGAAGCTTCAGAGACTCGTGGAAAAACTTAGGCAAACCATTAGGGTTCTTAGAATGAAACAAATGCCCAAGAAAGCCCCCAAGAGAAGAAGCATAGCCACCAAGAGAACTTCGAAAAAGAGAAAAGTGGCCGCTAAGAGGAACCCCCAAGTTCCAGAAGTTATGGCTGAGCCTAATTATGGAGATATGGAATAGCAAATAGCTCTTCCAGCACAAGTTGTTCCAGAGGGACCCACTTCAAGTGAAAATATGCAAGCTATTAGTCAGAATACTTTTAGTGACCCTACATTAGCCAGACTCCAAGAGGATTTGGCACAGGCTCGACTGGAAAGGCAAAGCTTGGAAGAAGACACTATCCCTAGGAAGAGATATCAGGAGTTGCAGCAATAGATGAAGACTATCCAGAAGCTGAAGCCCACGAGAAGTGTCGAAGAGCAGAGGAGAAGGCTAAAAAGGTAATGAATCAATTAAAATTAGCCCAAAATCGAATGGACACTCTCTACTCATTGTACACTGATGTTTTATCCTGTAGGTGCCTTGCCAAAAACTATGCTTTATTTTTATTAGAAAGATATTTACAACTAAAGATTAAGGCAGTTAGGGCAAGAAAATCTATAGAGCTAAAAACTATAGATGACTTTGTATCATGCTACAAACTCTATGGGGTAAAGGTACAGTGCCTTTTATGTGAGTTTTATTTGCATAATATAATATTGGAAAATGATTGTGAGTCAAATCCTAGCCCTTTTGTGGGAGATATCCAATACCAGGTGTTTATTTCCTTTGTTGTTAATTAGTTAAAATGGCTTAAAGCCTATAATTTTTTTCAAAGGTAGGAAAATGAATTAGATTTTTGGGTTAGGAGTGAACCTCAGGACCCATTTCAATTTTGGCCTAGGCAGAAGATTTTGATGACAAAGGAAGGTGTTATCCAAGCATTGGGGCATGTCCATAAATCGATTATCTTGAATGGGACAGATTATTTCCTATCTATTAGAAACCAGGCTTACATAGTAGTTAAGGTACGATGGGGAATTTCCAATCGGAATGTGAAAAATAGAGAACCATTTAATTATAAAAACTTTTGGCTAGCTGCAGACCGCTTGCTTTCCTATAGTAATCTCATTTTGAAAGGACCATTCTGGCTAGGGTGTAGGTTTCTAAGCCCCATTGCATGGTATCCTGCTACAGAATACAAAGCCATTTATGAACTACCCGAAGGACAGACAGAGCATGTTTTCGATGCATTAGTTGCACTGCATGGTTTTAGGCCTTTTGATGAAAAACCTTATCCGGCTTATTCTTTAACTGCTCTCCATGTCAACTATAGTTTTCATGAGGACATGAAAAATATTAAGCAGGGGGGTATGTTGGGCAATGGAAAAGGTATGAAATCACTGTGTATTTTCTCATCCTTTTACTGTAGACATAATCCTTTTTACCTTAGAAAGGTGATTTATTATAAGAATTATGGTAGAATTGGAAAGGTTTATGCTTATTGTAAAACGATGACTAAAGATTGATTTTTGTTGACAAAAACAGGAATTAGACGAAGTGAACAGCTATACCAAAGGCGAGGCTGAGATGAATGCAACTGCTATTCCTCCAGCGTTAGACCAAATACTGCCAAAAACAAGGAAATTTGAATGCATCGCTAAGAAAAGGCAGGGGACAGCTCGGCTTCGGTCAAAGTAAACCATGTGATAACTAAAATAAGGGAAGCGAATCCCTCAGGATCCTTTGATCCTGAGGGATTTTTGTTCAAGCCTCATCTTTTTCTTCGTCTTGTCCGTCAGGGTCTGATATATAAGGCAACGCCTTTAGTGATTGAAGGGGTCGGAAATTCTTGTATTAAAAACATTTCCTTTGTAATATTGTGTTTCATTGACTCTCGGCTTTAGAGAGCGGTCTCTGTAATACTTTATGCTCGTTTAATATAAATGACGTGTTTCATTTCACCTCCCAAGCTTTGAAGTAGCCCAGTAGTGTTTCATTGGTGCTTAGGGCCTGGCTCTGGTGGAATTACCCCGCTGTTTGTATTTCTAATATTTTCTTACTGTTGTGTGAAGTTGTGTTTAAGTTCATTATGATTGCAGAGTTGATTGATTGCTGTTGGATTGAATATAGATTCGTTGTGAGTATTAACGAATTGCACTGCTATTTTATCATTTGTAAGAAGTGTACTCACTGTTTATTTACCTTGTTATCTTTATAAATCTTTTATGTTCTATATTCAATTCTAGTTGTTGTTCTATTGGTTTATGATTCTTTATGATTGAATGTTTTATTGGCTGTTGACAGGGTTGAAGTATTAAGATTATTTGCATGATTGCATTAAGTTTAGAATTGTTGTTCAATTCATGTTTGTTGTTCCATTCCTATTTATTCTTCATTTCTTATTCATAGATTCAAATTAGAAGATAGATTGGTTACAGTTGCTGTGTACGCATAGGAATTATGAGTTGTTGTTCCTTTCTAGATTTTGTTATTAGAGGAATTTCCTTTCAGTTATTTTCATCAGCAAATAGTTTGAGCTTGATTTCATTTTGATTGCTTCAATAACACGACCACCAACTGTAGAAGACACTGATTACTGCTTCCAAGTTCCCAGATTGGTTATCTTGCCTCAGTGTGATTTCAGTTGCATAGATTTCTAAGGGAAGGAGTTATTGCTACTGTATCCCTGATCGATGTTTTGCAGATTGATGTAGTTAAGATTTCAGAGCATTTCCATTTATGTTACTGTAATTAGATTTCTTTACAAGCATCCATTTGCTCTTGTATTTAGAATTTTGTACTACATCTTCATATCATTACTCTTAGTTAATTGCAGCCTTAGACAGAGTACACTCTTGAAATAAAAAGTCGATCCCGGATTGATAATTAATGTAGGCTAATTAGGTGTTTAAAAGATACCTTTTTATGCTCCAACAAAGTGGTGCCCCAAGTACAAGTGTTGCAAGTGAATAAATTCGATTTTGAGGAGTGGTGAAGTGACCCTTCTTGTAAAAATGTGTCCTAGTGAAGTATCAAATCACAAAAAATTAACAGATACCCATTTTAGAGCTCGGTGAGGGCCTTCCAATGGTATAGAATTTTTGTCCAACTAAGCTACGGTTTGGCCACAGTGAGCGAAAGAAAAATCTTGGGTTTCTCTTTTAATAAGGCATTTTCCCTCCAAATTCACTAATTTGCAAGTGTAGCTATGGTGACTGTAGAAAGGAGAGAAGACCCTAAATCTTGTGGCGATCGTAATGGACAAACTGACCGTTTGAATCAAGATCCGTCAGTTGCAGGTAAGAGGCCTAACCTTACTCTTTATTTTCAATGGATCAAAATTTCATTTTAGGCACCTAGAGCTCATGAATAGGCAAGGTCGCACTTTTAGGGGTCTGTTTTGCGACCTGGGTGGCAGGTTCTGGGCAGAAAACTGTGACTTGTCCCAGGAATTGACCTAAAAAGTGCGACCTGTCAGAGAAAGGAGTTTCAGTGTTGTTTTTTGTTGAGATCTGGTATTTTTATGGTTGAGGGGTATAGGTTCCCCCAAGCATGTTATCGTCATGCCAAATGTATTTAGAAAAGGGGAATCTAAACACATTTTTAATGATGTGGTGCGCCATTTGTTTCTGTTATGGTTATGCAGTTCGAGAAAGGGAATGGAGGATTACCAATCTCTTTTGGCACTACATATATGAAGCAAATGGAATAAGTTTCTGGGTTGGCATACATGGCGTCACTATCCCATATAGTGGATTTGGATATAATGAACTGGTGTTCATTTAGAAATCCCACAGTTTGGTCAACGATAATGTCTAGGGGACTGGGTTGTTGATCTAAGATGAAGGAATGATGAGGGGGACCATTCCTAAAGTGATCTGAAGTGATATGGGACTCTAGAGGTTCTTCTAAATGGGGTGTTAGCTCCTTGTAATTTGCTAGATTGATTGAGATACAAATTGACAAGGTTAACATCAAACAAAGCTTTAGAGTTCTAGGATCTAGCCCTCCTAGTCTCAGAGAGGGATCTCTCAATATGTTTGTAAGGATATAGCTTGATGCTTGTAAAAATTTGATTTTAGGCTAGATGTTAAGTGCAAGGTATTTTGGTTGTTTTTGGGTTCGGTATGATACTTTGATAGATTTTAGATAGGAAACATGGAAGACTATTAAGTCATTGGGCAATGGAGTCAAGCAAGTTCCAGATAAGTTTATCAATGGTGTTAAGAGCATTTGCAGGGAAATTTTACTTGGTTGGTGGATCTTTTAGGGTTATGGTGGATTTATGAAATGGACATTAAAGGTTGAGAACAACAAACTAATAAAGGGCTGAAACCGAATCCTTTATATACTTGTAAACTGAGGGAGTTAGAAAATTGATAAGAACAACAAGAGAATCAGAGGCATAAGAAGAACCTAATCCATTTGATTTCATACTGAAAACAGATAATTAACCAAGACAGACATTCAAATAAAAACTTAGAAAGGTAAGAAACTTATCCAACTTTCAGAGCTTTTATCTTCTAGAGAAAAAAACATTTAAGATACACAAGTAAATATAACCATAGAAGGATAGAAAAATCTAACATCCAAAGCTACAGCTATAAGGTTTCCTTAAAAAAAAAATTAACTAAGTAAAGGAAAAGAGCATGATTTTAAACAAACTTCTTTGACAAACCTAGACAAAGTTGCTTTAAAGAGATGATTCCAAGAACAGAATATTTAAGTGGCAACAATATGCAGGCCTAACCATAAATCATAACTAATGCTAGCTAATCTAAATTATTCAATAAATGGACAAACTAAGAATTTCTTAGAGAGCAAGAGATGGATTCCCTAATATATCTCAGTAGAAGAAAACATTAAGGCAGTGAAGGACAAACATATTTAAGGTTCCATTAGAAAACATTTCTTAATCTAAATTCTTTGTCCTACTGCAACATAGCAAGATGGAAAACATAATGGAAAACTAGAAAACATAAACAAAATAAAACTTCACCATCAACCAGGCCTATGGATCCTGCAAGAAATCCTTCTCCATCAACAAGCAAATCAAATCATGCATGAATTCCAAGACATCAATTTCTCTTCAAGAGCTTCAAAGGAATATGTATTATTCTAGCATCAGTCATCAAAATCCAGCATTTACAATGAGTTCCAATGTAGTATTTATACTGCAAATGAGGAGGTGGAACTTTTCTAGGGTTCAAAATGTTAATAATGACATAGTAAATACATTCCTAGCCTTGAAAACCATGCAAGGCCTAAGGTAGGAACATGTGTGCAACTACTTCTCTGTTAATAACTCGGTCTTAATTTCTGAGATAAATATAGGTGGAAAATATTGACCTTAAGGCTTTATCTTATCTTTATGATAACTGTCCTAACAGTTTTAAAATATCTTCTTTAGTGTAATAACTGCCAATTTTCCCTTTGGGACAGAAAGTAGGCCAAAGGTGTCAGTTTGATATATTAAGGGAATAACTGCTCCTTTTGATGTATCTAAGGCTGCTTTAGCCTAAGTTTCCTTAATTTCATCATTAAACTGTGCGTTACGGCTTAATTTTGCTTTTGGCCTTCATAATGCATCATCGTTGTCTCTTTCCCTTTATTCACTGCTTTAAACCTTTGTTTATTTGTCTTTTAACTTTAAAACCTTGATTTGGCTTTAATCCTCTATTTTAAGGCTTTGATTTTGCCTTAAGCCTTTACAATCATCTTTTGCTGACTTTTGCTTTATCACTGCTTAAACCATTTGTTCTATTTCTTTATCCTTTGACCTTTAGCCTTTAATCACTGATTTTTAAAGGACTAATCATTTCAGCTTTATCCCCTTAAACTGTGTTTTTGGCCTAATTCTGCCTTTAGTCTTCATAATCCATTATATCATCTTTATCTCCTTTCGGACCGTTTTAAACTTCTTTCATCTGTCTTTAACTATGTTTTCTTCTTTAATCATCCTTTAAGCCTTTAATCTCTGTTTCTTTGGTGTGTTGGAGGGTTCAAAGGTATATCGGTGGCCATAAAACATCGATTTCATCCTTCATCTTGAAACACTGGATCCCCTTCTTTGTTTCAGGCCCTCAGATCGTCATCCTGGGGTCTATTTCCTTTTATTTGACTGTGGGGGGGCTTTTGATCCTAAACTTCCATTAAACCTGCAACAAAAAACACAATTTTAGCTTAAAACCTGCGAGATTGGCTAAAAAATGCTTCAGGGGCTCATGGAGGCGACGGAGTGATGTAAAGAGGATAGGGAGAGTGCAGGGGAGGGGTTCCATAGGCAGAACTTGCGAAAATGGGGTTCAAATTTGAAATATGGCGTGAAAATGGGAAAGTGGTTTTGCGAAACCACGAATGGTTTTTGCACAAGATTTAGGCAGTAAGTGGTTTTGCGCATTTTGAATGCAATACCACATAGGTGATGACACCTGTCCACCTCAATACCACCCATTTCGCGTGCAAGATGCACGTTGGAGGGGTTTGGTGATCAGAATGCATTAGCCGTTCGATCTGCGGGGATGCAGATCAATGGTGGAAAACATGCGCGATGGATTGAAGTTGATCGGTGGAAAGGGCAGGTGGATGAAAAGTGTCAAACGGGGATTGGGTGATGTTTTTCATAGTTGCTGGTAGGCCCGAGGGGTGACGTAAGAAAATTTGTCGCGGGGTGAAATCTCATCGAGCGGGGTTAGAAATGTGGGTTTTTACAAGGGCCGTTGGATGAGATGGATCAACAATTGAGATTTGTTCATGCAGATGTATGAGGAGGGATGGTCGGGTGGTTGGCAGGAGCATGGTGACCATTGGATCAGGGCTCGAGGCCTTTGATCTACGATCGATATTGATGCGGTATTTGACAACTATAGCGGAGGAAATACAAAGGAAAGCGCATTTTTGCAAGGGGAACGGGGGTAAAAAAATGGTAACGTAATAACAGGGAAGGTATCGTCATATGGAAGAAAGAGGAATCGGGAGCAGAGAGATAAGGGGCTATTTTCGCCGGGTAGTGCGGGTTGAATTTCAGGAAAATTGGTGGTCGTTAGATCTTATAGATCGACGGTCTAGGATGCGTCAGAGCATCGCTATTGGGGTGGAAGGTTTGCAAAGGAAATGAGTGTTTACAAAGGAATGGGTGCCGACGGTTGTAGCCAATGGCCACAGGCTTCGGTTTTATGAGGAGAAGAGGCAGAGGGTTGAGGCCCTCGGGGGATCGCATCGGCGCGGGAAAAAAGAATGGGAACGAGGAAATTGCGATGTAGCGCTGGCCGTTGGATCCGTGGGATGATCCAACGACTGAGATCTGGAGTGTGGGGGGACTATGGAGGTACGGAGGAAATTCACAGGGTGTGCCTCCACAGTGAATCTACGCCATTGATTCGGGTTAAATCTAATGGTGAAGATAAAATCGGAGATCGTCCATCGGCGGGAAAAAGTTGAGGGAAAGAGGAATTGGGAATGCTGATGCGTGATGGTGATGGGGGCTTAAGACCTGGTCGCAGGACCGGGTCATATGGCGGAAACAGGGCCCGAGGCTTAAGCAAAGGGGCTTAAATCCTATATATAAAAAGGTCGGAAAATAGGCCAAAAAGTGGGTTTTTTGAGCCTTTTGGATGTTTCGATAGGGTAAAAAGGGAATTTTTAAACCATAAAAAGGAGTTTTTTATAGGTTTAAAGGGATTTTTGAGGAAATGGAGGGTGAATGAGGGAATAAATGGAATTTTTAGGGGAATAAGATGGATGTTTAGGATAAGTGAATATGAGTGAAAAATGGAGGGATTTTGGAGGAAATTATGAAGGTGAAAAGATGGAGAAAATGGCTGAAAAAACAGTTTCTTTTATAACAGCAGGGCTTCTTGAGGACATTTTGAATGAATATTATCAATGGAATGGATTGAGGATAAAGAACAGAGATAAGCTTCAAGAAGTCACATATTTTGCATGAAATTAGTTTCTTGAAGGAAAAATACTTGTTTACCATCTTTGAATATGTCAAAATTATAGATGGCTAACATGGGGAAAAAAATAGTACTAGAGCCAACACGACCAGATGCACTAGGAGAGTTGTGGATAATTGCTTCTCCTAGCCTCTCCAATATGGGTGCCCCCTTACCCAAACATTGGGTGTCAATGTAATGGCCACAAGGTGTATGTGGTACGAATGCATGGGTTCGATGTAAGGGGGGATAGATAAAGTCAGGGGTGGTGAATATTTCCATAATGTTGTCATCGTAATAGAATATGGGGTGACTGGTGGAAGAAAGACCACCTAATGTAGCAAAGCTACCTGACTCATCATCATGGGAAGAGAGGTTCACATGTGCATCGTCACAAGGGGTGATAGAAAAAAAAGTAGATGAAGGATCCACCGATGTTGAACCAAAGGGTGATCGTTGAAGGGAGGTCAAGTGAAACAGAAGGGGAAGTCCGAGGGGGGTCTTCCACCGTGGATCTCATAGATGATGATAGTGTAGAAATTATATACAAGATGCATGCATATATCCATATTCTCATAATCTAACAATATTTATCTTATTTCTAAATACAGAATCCTTCCACTGTTAATATTTTGTGAAAATTTAAAAAATCAATTGCAAACACATGAAGAAATTCATGTGTTTGCACCACACATGAATTTGCTACAGGATATTCAAAATCATTTGAATCATATCAAAATCACCCAGTATCAGGCTACTGATCGTATCAGTAGAATAGATGATCGTGTTGGCAGAATTGAGAAACAACTTCAACAGCTGCAGCAAGTGGATATGCCTCGATCCACAGCTAAAGATCTAGCACCAATTGATTCCTATGAAAGCTAATAGATTAACTGTTTCCTCATGTTTATTAGATGCTTTTTTTCTTTTTGAAAGGACATACCTTAATCAATAGACTTGTAGATAATCGAGTTAATACTCATCTAGTAAATGAAGTACATGGACGTATGAAAATTTTTCAATTTCGGTTGGCATTTAACACTTTAAGGTGGCCAAAAGACCTGGTTTCCTACGGGTAGGTTGAGGCCACAGAATAAATTTTATATTTTTTAACCTACTTTCAAATTATAAATATAAATTAGCGAGACACTACCAAATTGACAAAAAAAAAAGAAGCAATAAAAACAATTGCACATAACACAGTTGTTTAACGGGAAAGCCTGAAGCTGAAAACCCAAACTATCATATATTATGTATCATGGAGATCATGTAACAATATCATACAAAGCTTAGTACATCAAGCTCTCAGTAAAACCAATCATCACACACTAATTATAAGAAATATGCAAATCCATGCACTGATTTCTTGCCACCTAATAGCCTACCTCCACTGTGCAATCCCTGCTAAAGAAGAGCCCTACATGAATTCGAATCTACCTTTCTTGCACTGCACAATCCTCATTGGCAACTCCAATGTGTGTGTGGTGCAATCAATGCATCACTATAGTCACAACAGATAGTCCATCTTGCCCTTTCACCTATCTGTCCACTGGGTCTCCACTGGAACTGACATGCATTGTAGTTAACTATTGTATTTTATCAGTTGATTAATGAGTTATTATTTGTGAATTAATTAACTAATTAATTCACTCCACTGTCACTAGTGTATCATTCAGTTAGACTAGATACAACTAGCTCAATTAAGTTTAACTCCATTAACTGAGTTAAACTGAATAACAACTCCATAAACTACTCTTCCAACTTTGTCATAACTTTGCTAGTTCAGTTCTAACTAAGTCCTCCATGCATGAACCACCATTAAACCCTAGGAATTGTGTAATTCCTTTAGCCCACTAATTTGACAAATCTATACATTGAAATTAAGTGCTCCAAGAGAAGAAGTTGGTGTTTATTGTTGGATTATTATTAAGAGCTAATAGTAATCGACACTTCTATTTTTAGATCGACGATCTATAAATAGACTTCGCCCAATATTCTAAAAATAGAATTTCATCTATTTTTCCAACTTGACCAACCATCCACAAATAGCATCCTACAACTTCTGAAATATGATCACCATGTCTAAAAATAGACTTACACCTAAAAATAGCCTGCAAGCCCACTTAGTGAAGGTGATTGATTTTCACTAAGCTCATCATCTTGTTGAATCTCAACACTCCCTCTCAACAAGATAGGGATTATCCTTCACCCTGATTCTGCCTCTATGGTATTTGAAATTGTTCCTGGTGAGCGAATTCGTCAAAATATCTGCATCCTCATCTTCTGTAGGAATGTACTGTAGCAACATGATCTTCTGTTGCACACAATCTCTGATATGATGATACCAGATATCAATATGTTTAGACATATCATGAAACACGGGAATAATTGAGAGTTCAATGCAACTCTAATTATCACAGTGTATCACTATAGGATCTAAATGTGAACCGAACAAACCGACCAAGATCTTCCTCATCCAGATAGCCTCACATGCAGCTTGACTTGCTACCATGTATTCTACTTCCGCTGAACTGAGTTCCACAGATATTTGTTTCCTGTTGTACCAAGAAACTGGTGTAGATCTGATATTGAAAATCCCTCCTGATGTGCTCTTTCTGTCTATGGGCTACCTGCCCAATCTGCATCCATGAAGCCATGCAAATTCACTTCATTTGTCTGTCTGTACCATAAACCATACTCAGATGTGCCCCTAAGATACCTCAGGACATGTTTGCATGCCTTCCAAAAGAGCTTGGTAGGCTTAACCATCTCTTGTGAAATTTAGTTCACCGCATAGCATATGTTTGGTCTTGTATTAACTAAATACATGAGAGAACCCACCAACTTTTGATAACCAGTGGCATCCACTACCTCTGTCGATGTAGCATCCTCTTTTCTCCAATTTCCTGGAAGAGGAGTGTTAATAGGCTTGCAGCCTTTCATGTGAAACTTCTCCAATATCTCCCAGGCATACTTTCCTTGAGACAAAAACAGTTCACCTTCCCACTGCCATATTTCCAATCCAAGGAAATAATGAAGGAGGCCCAAATCCTTCATCTCAAACTCCTTTGCAAGATCTTCCTTGCATGAGTGTATCAATTGCTCATCACTCGTTAGTATTAAATCATCAACATAAATAACAATGATTAAAAGCTTACCCTTCACCACAATTTGGTACAGGTTTGCATCCGCCTCACTCTTGGTGAAGCCAAGTCCAGTGAAATAGCTATCGATCTATGTGTACCAAGCACGAGGTGCTTGTTTCAGCCCATACAACGCTCTTTTGAGCCTGCACACATGCGACTCGATGTTGAATATCTCAAATCCTTCAGGCTGCTCAATGTACACCTCTTCCTCAATGATCCCATTAAGGAATACAGTCCTCACATCCATCTGATGAATGTGCCAACCCATCTACGCTGAGAGATCAAGGATGGTCCTTATGGAAGAATACCGTGTGACAGGTGCAAAGGTTTCTTCATAATCAATCCCCTCGATCTATGAGAAGCCCCAGGCAAAAAATCTTACCTTATACTTCTCGACGCTCGCATCAGCAGCTTGCTTTACCCTGTAGATCCATCTTGATCCTACAACTGATTTACCCACCGGCCTTGGAACAATATCCCAAGCATTGTTTCTAACAATGGAGTCATACTTCTCCACCATGGCATCTACCCATGTGGGCTCTTGCACTACTTCTTCAAAATAATATGGCTCTGTCACGATACACTTTCTCATAAGAGCCATGTATCCAGTAAAATGGTCAAGTGACTGTCTCTATCTACACTGTGATGTAGGGACTCCTACTTTCTATGTCGCATCAAGCTTCAGTCTCTCAGCTTCTGTGGTACGTTTTCCACCTTGTCTGATGTTTGGTTCTGCATGAGTTGACTCCTCCACTCCATGAATCTCCTCCTATGGCTGATACATCTGGAGGCTCATCTTTCAGAACTGGCAGTTCCTCCTCTGCATGCAAGTGTAGCTCCCTCTCAAGCGACAACTTCATGGCTTTCACCTCATTGAATTTTATTTCCCGTCGCACCACAGTCATTCGACCATTTGGAAAATACACATGATAATTATGGGGTGTTTCTGTGTACCCCACAAATATCCAAACTTCTGCAGTCGGCTCCAGCTTCTTCCTGGCATCCTTTGTCACATGAATGTAAACATATGAGCCAAAAGTCTTCAAATGAGAAATATCAGGCTTCTTACCAGTAAAATCTTCTTCATGTGTACTCATGCCAAGTACTATATGAGGACAACGTTTTTGCACATAAACCATAGTGTTGCATGGTTCCGCCCACAAGTGCATTGGTAGGCCCTGGTCATGCAGCATAGCTCATGCAGCACCCATGATCATTCTGTTCTTCCTCTCCGCGACCCCATTTTTCTATGGGTTATAAGGTGCCATGATTTCTCTTTGAATTCCTTCTTTTCTATAGAAGTCTTTGAATTCGCTTGAGATATATTCACCACCATTATCACTCCGTAGAGCCTTCACTTACTTCCCCGACTCCTTCTCCACCAATTCTTTAAACTCACATAACTTTGATAATGTTTCACTTTTATTCTGCATGAAGAAGATCCAACATCTACGATAATAGTCATCAACAAAAATAACATAATACCAATGTTTTTTCGTTGAAGCAACCAAGAAAGGTCCACACACGTCTATGTGAATTCTCTCCAAGATCACCGAAGTACGGTTCTCCTTCTAATGAAAGGTGTTCTTCACAAACTTACCCATAGTACATCCCTTGCACTGATCTGACTGCACAAGAGTACCCTTGGAAAGTCCAGTATAAATTTGTTGCAAAATCTTCAAAGCGCCATGGTGAAGATGGCCCAATCTCCTATGCCATAATTCGCCCTCATCCTAGCTCGCCACTTCTTCTGCTTTTCCCATCATTGCAGTGCAGCCATCTACCTCCAACTTGTAGAGATTCTTAACTCGAATCCCTATCCTCTTATTTTTACCTGTTGTTTTATGTCGCAGGAAAGCTTTTCCATCGCTAAAAACAACGTCATAACCTGTGTCTTCCAACATTGCAACCGAGACCAAGTTCTTATTCAAACCTGGAATATGCATAACATCTTTCAACATAAATGGATTACTTGAATCCCTCTCAAAGGTAATGGTCCCAATTCCGATTGCACTGTATCGACCATCGTCTCCCATCTCTATATGCATTTGAAGGTCCTTTTCCTCCAAGTTACTAAACAACTCCTTGTCTTCCGTCATATGGAAATACACACCATTATCAAGATACCACACTGATCCCATATAGCTTGAAACCAAGCATTCGATCAAAGAGAAATCAAGTTCGAATTGCGAGGCTATGGCCTCTCCAGCTGCAGCTCTAGCAGCCTTCCTGTTCTTCTTCTTCTATGGGCAGTTAGTAGCGAAATGCCCATGTTCGTGACAATGAAAACACTTCACCTTGGACAAATCCTTCTTCTTGCCTTTAGCCTCGAATTTTGAAGGAAATTTCTTCCCCTTCCCTTTCCTTGATTTGGTAGCCAAATCGTAATTCTATTCATCTTCATTCTTCGATGAAGAGTCATCCCTAGTACTTCGCCTTATCTCCTCCTGCACAAGATTCGACCAAATTTTCTCCCATCCCAGCAGTTTCTCTCGTCCATTGATAGAGTCTTCGTAGTTATGCCAACTCTTCGGAAGCCCAAGGAGAGCCAAGATCGCCAAGTCTTCATCATCAACAATAATCCCCACACTTCCCAGTTCATCCCTACAATGGAAAAACTTCATGAGATATTTTGGAATACTGTCGCCCTTCTCCATTTTTATTTTTATGAGCTTATCTTTCAGCGCCAACTTCCTCTGGTCACTACTGCTTTTGAAAAAATTTTCCAAAGCCTTCCACATTGCAAATGGAGTTGCTTTCCCATGAAGGTTGGACACAATATGGTCCTTCACACCTTCAAACAGAATTATTCTTGTATTTGCTACCTTATTTTTCCATTCGTCAAGTAATGCATCATCTCTAGATCCCAGCTTAGGAACATCGCTGTCAATGAACTCCTTCAGTCCATTATCTTCTAGCACCGCCTCCATCCTATCCTTCCAGATTATGTAATTCAAAATTTCATCAAGGGCATACTCCAATCGCAAGCCGTTGAAAGACATTTCAATGTATACTCAACTGTCACACCAAGAATTTTCTGCATCAAATTCAATTTTTCCACCAGCACAAACTCAACAATTCTTCACAATTGCAATCTTCAAGAATTAATATTGCTTTGATACCATGTAGAAATTATATACAAGATGCATGTATATATCCAGATTCTCCTGATCTAACAATATTTATCTTCTTTCTAAATACAGAATCCTTCCACTTCTAATCTTTTATGGAAATTTAAAAACTCAATTGCAAACACATGAAGCAATAAAAACAATCGCACATAACACAGTTGTTCAACGGGAAAGCCTGAAGCTGAAACCCCAACTGTCATATACTATGTATCATGGATATCATGTAACAATATCTTACAAAGCTTAGTACATCAAGCTCTCAGTACAATCAATCGTGACACACTAATTAGAAGAAATCTGCAAATCCATGCACTAATTTCTTGCTACAAATCCATACACTGATTTCTTGCCACCTGATAGCCTACCTCCACTGCGCAATCCCTGCTAAAGAAGACCCCTGAATGAATTCAAATCTACCTTACTTGCACTGTGCAATCCTCATTGGAAACTCCAATGTGTGTGTGGTGCAATCAATGCATCACTATAGTCACAATGGATAGTCCATCTTGCCCTTTCACCTATCTCTCCACTGGGTCTCCACTGGAACTGACATGCACTGTAGTTAACTGTTTTATTTGTTCAATTGATTAAGAGTTATTATTTATGAATTAATTCACTCCACTCTCACTATTGTATCATTCAGTTAAACTAGATACAACTAGATCAACTGATTTTAACTCCATTAACTGAGTTAAACTGAATAACAACTCCATAAACTAATCTTCCAACTCTGTCATAACTTTTCCACTTCAGTTATAACTGAGTCCTCCATGCATGAACCACTATTAAACCCTAGGAATTGTGTAATTACTTCAGCCCACTGATTTGACAAATATGTACACTAAAATTAAGTGCTCCAAGAGAATAAGTTTATGTTTATTGTTGGATTATTATTAAGAGCTAATAATAATCAACAGTTCTATTTTTAGATCGACAATATATAAATAGACTTCGCCTTCATCTATTTTTTCAAACTTGACCAACCATCCACAAATAGCATCCTGCAACTTATGAAATATGATCACCATCTCTAAAAATAGACTTACACCTAAAAATAGCCTGCGGGCCCACTTAGTGAAGGTGACTGATTTTCACTAAGCTCATCATCTTGTTGTATCTCAACAGACAGGTAGTGGACAGTGGCTGAAGACTCTGTCATTTCGACATCCAGAGGGAGAATGTCTATGGGAGTGGATGTGTCCTCTGGTTCTGTTGAAGAAAAATGCACAAATAAGGGAGAGGTGGACTCGTTGCATTTGGCCTCGAATTGGTAGACCGCTTCCAAAGAGGAGCAGTATTCTTTAAGGCGGGGACATAGGTAAGTATATTGGCCATGGAAATCACACAAATCATAGGGGTGATTTGTGCAAAAAATCTTGAGTTTCTTGGCTTAATTAGGCATAGTAACAGGGACTTCTGGGATATCAGACTCAAGAAATGATTCGTTGACCATGGGCTTGAGACAAGAAAATTGAGGACAATTATGGGTGGCATGACCAAAAACATCACACAAAGCACACAGAGGGGGGGGGGGGGGGGCATGCTTTGGAGGCTAAGGAGGAGCAGGGTTATTCGGGGCAGCCTTGCCTTTAGGTGCCTTCTTACGAGCCTTTCCCCCTTTACCCGAAGCTGTCACAATAGGAGGAAGTACCTGTTGAGGTAGCTGAGGCACAGTAGTAGAGGGAGGGTTCATGGGGATTGGTTGGACTGGGGTCAAAGCAATATAAGGTTTGGGCTTACCAGGTAGGGTAGCAGCTGGGGGATCAATGTACTAGACTGGGATCCTAAGGGTTGGGTTAGGGAGGGATAAGGTAGCCATAACAGGTACCGAAAACACTCCAGGAGGGGGATCTAGGAACGGTATCTGACCGGAGGGGTAATGGCCAAGTGGGACAGCTCTGATATGGTTAAGACCAGGAGGAACCATGCCAGGAGGGTAGAGAGGCTCATGGATACCAACTTCAGATGAAGGGCTAGGATGAGAGGGTCTAGAAGGCTAAGTCGAAGTGCTAGGAGCAGGTTGCGGAGGGCGGGGTTGCTGACTAGCCGAAGTGGGCTGCTTGAGGGAGGCCTGAGATGATTGCATCATGCAAACATTCGATGATCTAGGGTCAGAGATAGGAGGAGGAAGACCAAGGAAGGACCTAAGCAAAGAGGATTCTTTGTAGACTCCGGGTAGGACACTGGTCAAAGGTTCAAAGGTTTCCTTATTGGCCACCGAAAAGATAATGGATTTAGGGGAGTGTTGAGACTTCGGTTCGTAGTATGTAAACTGGTCGATGGTGACTATCTTTCCATTACGAGGAAAGGACATCTTGCGGTGAACCACAGATGGTACAACAGACATCACATAGGTGAAGCTACATCCCAATATAATGTTGTAATCTAAGGGGGCATCAATGACTTCTACGTCAACGAAAACAGTATTTCCTGCAAGAGTAATAGGACAATTGTGGAACAGGCCAATGGGCTGGGAACGGTGGCCATCCCACACTTGGAGGGTGATAGTGGAAGGGGCCAAATTAGGTGATCCGAGTTTCTTCCGAACCGAACCAGACATCACGTAGGTGGATGCCCCCTCATCAATGATACAGTGGGAGACATTGGCATTCCAGATCTTGATGGGGATTTGGAAGGCGATGGAAGTAGGTAGGGGGGGATGTTCTAACCGGTCAACATCAAAGACAATCAAATGATTATATGAAGTATCTATAGCGCCCATGGCAGTTAGTAGAGCTTTTCATTGTGAAGGGCACGACTAGAGTTGTTCTAGCATTGAGATGGCAGTAGGATATTGTGCCAAATCATCTACTATACTATACGAATGGGTAGCTTTTCCAGAAGCAGCGTTTCGGTGTAATGGTCCCTTGGGGATATTGGTATGAACCTCTACCTTATGCTGATGGATATGTAAATGACCATTGTTTGTCGAAAGAGGCTCTATAGAACCTAAATAAGGGGGCTCCGGGGCCAACGTAGCGGGAGGATTGTTCTACTGACGAGATCGAGTCTGAAGGTTGAGGTCAATGGTAATGGGTTGGTCAGGGTTCATCATGAGAATCTAGTAAACGGAGGTACCAGATGGAGGAGGTTGAGTGGCCACTTGACCTTCAGGTGGTTGGGTAGCCACAAATCCTTACTGAGGGAAAGGATTGGTAAACACATCCGACTGGATAGGTGCAACATTGGGAGGAACCGAAGGGGGGGCTTGTTTTCCACCCAATTCTACTTGATTCTCCCACATTTGACGCATCTGAGGTAAAAGAGGACAATCGTGGGTGTAATTACCATAAACACCACAACAAGAACAAGGCTTATTCATGCGAACAGGCCTGTCCTGCTTGGGCTAAGTTCCTTGTTGCTAGTTAGCAGTGTTAGGTGCATTTCCTTGGGGATTAGGTCCTGGATTACCGGGGGAAGATTTATTTTGTATGCCTCTCCTCTTCTTTTTTGAAGTAGGAGGATTAGTCGTGCCCTGCTGTGCATACACCTATCCCTGGGGAGCAGTGGCTGTGGTTGCAGGGGGTTAAGAAGGAAAGGGAGTTGGGGGTGCTAATGTTGGAGGAGCTGGAGCACCAGGCTGCGGATATGAATAATAAGGAGGTTGGGAAAAATTGTGGTAAAAAAGTTGGGAAAAAGGAGGAGGCATGTCGTATCCTGGATACATGCTACCGGGAGGGGGAAAAGTGCTGGAGGAGTTGGCCCCTCCCTGAGGGAAAACATAACCAATGGGAGGATAAGTGTATGGATGAGAAAGGGCTCCAACGATACCGCCGGCAGCATGGGATGCCCCCGGTGCATTGGCACCATCGGGTCTAGGGAGATCAAGTAAGATGGTATAAACATAACCCGACTATGCATAGATCAGGCCATATTTTAATGCAATCTGGAGAGTAGCTTCTTCGATCTGAGGGAAATGTGATGCGACATCTTTGCCTATAACAGCAAAAAGGGATCTCAGGAACCAGTCCAAGTAGACACGGCCTTCGAAGGTAGGGGCTCGACATAGGCTCTTTCTTCTCCGCCATTCTTGGACATGATCAGATAGGCGGGTCACAGACGATTGATGGAAAGAGGTCAAAATTTAGGTACCAGTGCAATAACGAAGGGGAAGCTGGAAGTAAGACAGAAAAGCCCGAGTAAGAGTCGCAAAAGTAGTATGAGAGGAGGAGGCATGGTCAACATACCACTTACAAGCTTCTCCAGTAAGCATACGTTGGAACAACCAAAGACGGAAAGAGTCATCGGTGATGGAGTTAGATGAACACCACATGTGGAAAGATCAAACATGGTTTGTAGGATCTTCACTAGCAAGACTTTCAAACTTGGGGATGTCAGAAGGGAGCTTGGTTGGCATAGAAGGCCATCCAGTGTCATGGCGCATGGGGTCATTGATCAACTGGTTAAAATCAGGAAGACTAAGGCCTACCATATAGGGGAGCAAGGGAGCAGCCGGGATAGTTCCTGTTGCAGTCCCACCAGTAGTATTTCCAGCATTAGGGCCGAGGTTACCACCAGCATTAGGTCCTGAACCAGACATGGTGAAGGTGACAAGGGGAGAACCGGGGATGGAACCAGAAGGGGAACCCAATGAACCAGAAGAGGAGAGGGAATGTGGACTCAGTGGAGGACTAACTTGAATCCTACGTGGAGGAGTAAGTCTTACTAACGGAAACTGAGGATGAAGGCCAAGAAGTCTCCAGGATAAACGCCTTGGGGGCGCAATGATAAAAGAAAAAACACAAAAGGAAGAGAGACCAACAAGAGCAAGGAGGTGCAGGATAAAATTATTTCAATGTCGAAACAAGGGCAGAGAGGTGTAGGATCAATTTATTCAAATGTTATATTCTTTGCCTGGCAATGTTAGCCAAGTGCTTCTTCACTTAGGGTGTGTGTTTTAAGTGTGTTAATTTTAATTTTAAACACAGATGTTTGTAGAGAAAAAGAAAAAGTGTGTTGCATAACTGTAAATAAATCTGTAGATAACATTAAAATAAATTGAATATAACATAAAATAAACAACTAAATATGCATTAATCTAAACCCAAGGAGGCGGGCCTCTTAACAACTAGTCTGTGGGTGGGAAAAAATCTAGTCAAAACACACCAAAATAGGAAATAGATCTAAAGTCAAGAGGGAAAATGATCTAAAGGTCAGATCTACTGAAAATAGGTGTAGAAAATAGCAAAAAATCATAGGGAAAAGTGTTGCAAATGATATGGTGAAAGGCTACAACCTGAAGGGAAATGGAGGGGACCCTAGAGGAGGACCAAACAAAACTGAAAAGAGGTGTTTTGGATGGATGAATAATCAATCTAAAATGGATTTGTAGGTAAGGCATCAGATCTGAAAAATGGTTGAACACACTGAAATTTCAGATGACCTGCTTCAGCTAAACTCCTCCTAGAAAGGTGCAAGGGTATTGAAGCCCTAGGGGGCTAGGTTCCCTCTTAGATGAGTAAAAAAGAGCAAATACAGGTCCAAAACGGGCGGAGATGGAGGTCAGAAAATCCTGAATAAAGGCCCAGACAAACCCAAAAAAATCTCAGAAAAATTCCCGCAAAAAGTTCAGGTCGCATTTTCTGACCTGATTTCTGCAGAGGTTGTAGGTTTGGGGCTATTTTCTGCGCCTTGAAGGTATGAGTCGCAAGTTTTGGCCCAAAAAGTGTGACCTACACTTTCAGCACTCTCAGGAAAAGTTTTCAGAAAAAATTATCATCTCAACTACGGCTAATTCCTGTCACCTCTGCAATAGGTCCGAAAACACACGGAAGTTATAATTTTTAATGTTTTAGGGTTTTATAGGTTAAAAACAACACAAGAAAAGAAAAAAAATAAGTTGAAGAAAAATCCTAGGGTTTGACACCTGGGAAGGGAACATAGAAAGATGTTACCAATCCCCCTCATTGGGATGGGTTCTTGTAAGTCCTCAGCACTTCATATTTAATATCTCTCTCTCTTGATGGTGTAGAAAACCCAGACAAAAATGGAACTCAAAGGGAGCTCACAAGAAAAATGGTAGAAAAATATGACAATGATGGAGGATCAAAGTTAGACCAAAAGTATAGATCCAGAGTGATCTTTAGGCAGCAAAAGGTAGTGAGTGAATGGAAAAACCCTTCTATTTATAACAAAATATTGAGTTAGTCTAGATATTGGTGCATAATTAAAATATTATTAACCAATTCTAGATCCAACTTTTATGGAATATTTTATTATATTTGTTGGAGGAAAAAATAATTTGACTTGGGTCAAATCCCTTTATTTGTAAATAATAAATAAATAAATGATTTATTTATTATTTTAAGGATGTGGTTGAGTAATAATCAAATAAATAATGATTTATTTAATTATTTATAAATAATTTAGTCAAATTTAACAAGGAATATTATTTAAATAAGGTTTAAATAATTATTCCTAGAAAATAATAAGATAAATAATGATTTATCTAATTAATTTTCCTGTTTTGGGTTAAATATGACCAGGAATATTAATTAAATTGTTGTTTAACTAATTATTCCTTGAGGAAAATCAAACAAATGTGGATTTATTCAATATTTCCTCCTGGGCTTTCCTATTTATACCATAAACAACTTAATAAATTAAGGATTATTAGGTTATTTTCCATAGTGAAAGAAAATTTACTTAGGGTAAAATTGGTCTTACGTGGTGTAATTTGGTTCATCTAATAGTAATAGGTTAGATGACCAAAAATTGGTGTAAAATATATAAACAAATCAATAAATTAAACATGTAATTTACCAGAGCAAACTCCTAAGCCTGGATAATCATGTGTCGTGTAAGCACATATGCCATACAATGTAAAAATCCTCTCTGTTGCGATGGGTATTGATACATTGTGTACATTTATCCCATCCCATAATTACTTCAATTCATCTACCAGTGGTTGTAAGTAGACATCCATATTCTTCACTTGTCTTCTACCACGGACTATGAGAGCCAACATAAGATGTTCATTCTTCACGGAAAACCATGGGGGGATATTTTTATTAATCACTACTACATGCCAAACAGAATATTTGGTGTTATGGAGGGAATATGGGTTGATGCCATCCATGGCTATGCTAAGTCGTAGATTTCGTACTTCTTCCTTGAGTTTTTCAGGCCATGTATCCTCTATATGCCTCATGGCTATTGAACCAGTTGGGATTCGCATAACTCCCAAATCACTTCTGTGTGAGGCATGCCATCCCTGCAACATAGCTCATTATTTGCTGAAAAATATCCTTTGAATCCTTGGGATTATAGGCATGTGCATCAATATCTTAAAAGGAGGACCAATATGTGATTTACCCTTATTTTTTTATTTATCATACCTGTCATGCCCACATTTTGGACATATCTCTTTGTCTACATATTTTCCAATATATTGAATACAATAATTTGGACATGCATGATATGATATGTACTCAACACCCAACATTTTCAAAAATTTATTAGTCTCTTCTTAGCTACAGGGCAAGTCATTATCACTCGGAAGAACCTTATCTTTGAATAACCTATAGTTGGTGATCATGGAAAATATTAATAAATGTACATTAGTGTCGATATAATTATTAACATTCATAAAATTGACCATTGTAATGTTCATTGTGTATTAATTATATTTCTAAAATTTTTAAAAGGGACGACTGTTGGACACCTAATCCTCTATGGGTAGGTGTGGAAGCTGAATGGGCAAAAGGAGTCCAAGTGACCTTGGAATGTGGAATCCAAGAGTCACACCACTGTATTATAAATTTACATCTATGGTGAATAATAATACAACTCGCGCTTATCATTATCTTTGTGTTTTTACTTACTTTTTTACCATGTGTGTGTTTAACACGGTATCAGAGTAGGCGATCTCCTGCCTTGCTCATGTGTGAGCCACTTTCTCTTATGGCCTCTGTAAACCTGCAAGATCTAGGAATTTTTAAGCATATTGGTTCTGCCTCTATTTAGCATCTTTGCAGGCTAACACATCTGCTCTAGTTTCAATGCCCCCCACCTGCCTTTCTAAAACGCTACTCTATTTTTGGTTGCAGATTGTCACCTTTGTCCTCTACATATTGCAGAATCGTCATACTCCCACTGCAAAATCTGCGCATTACTGTCCACTCTCACTGTCGAGGAAATAAATCTGCCTTGTAACTCCCACATATTACTGTCATTTCTGCGTTGAAAATTGTAGAGAAGTTGGATAGTCACTACTGTGTGGCCACCTTGGGCTCCGTCACTCATGGCCCTCCTCCACAACCTTCTCCTATCCTTGGCTCCTACTCCCTCACACTATGTTCGCTCCACTTTCTACGCCTCGGTCCTTCCACCTTTTTCACCCTGACTCGCATTTTGGATTCTCATCCCTGTCACCTCCAAACATCATACCTCTCAGCACCCATACACATTCACCTCTACTCCTCCCACATCGTGCTCCCTCATCTACACTCCACGCATTGGGCCACCTTGCAAGAATTCGACCACGCACCGGCCTCTCCAATACCTCCCTCTCCCTCCTCCACCCTCCCATCAACTCACCCCCTCCCCGCCAACTCACCTCCCTCCCTCATCCCTCCCTCACAGCTACTCACCTCCATCCCTCAGCCCCCTCTGCACATCACCCTGCTCTTGCTTCTCTCCTCCTCATCCCACAATGCTCCTACCTCCCACTACTCCCTCCTCCACTTCACCTCCCACTCCCCTCAGCCCTCCGCAACACTCCTAATATCGACTACCAATTACCACTTAACACCACTCCTCGCCTCCGAGTTACCACCACTCGTGGCTCCATGACTGTTGTGGATTACCACACTCTGTTCCCTTCGTGGCCCTCCAATCCACTGAATCCATACACCGTATCTCCTTAGTATATTCCTTGTGCATTATCTCCCTCATATACCCTCATTATGATATACCTGTGTTAATTCATTTTTTGCATAAACCCCAATACATATATCTCCTGGTCATACATCATATATATAACTACCACAATTTTATAACTCCACTCCCCCATACATGTTTTGGGAACGCGCAGAGGGAGGAGGGAGGAGTGTGGTGCTGGATTGACTTTCCTCCACTTCACCGGTCTCAATATTGTCCCTATACCTAAGCTTCATATTGTCTATGCGTTTAGAGGAGCAAGAATTTGAGACTAGTTCAATACCTACATTAAATCATTTTTGAAGACTTTCCTTGACTAGTGTGCATGTCGTTGATCCATGTTGTGATCCATGAAGACTCTGCTCCATGTCATGGTCTGATATGTGTTTAAGGGTGAAATGATTTTGCATTGGCTGCTTTGAAATAACTATGTTGGCTATGTTGTAATGAATATGAGACATGTGTTTGGATCTCTTCGTTAATGGTATGTACACCCTTGTGCTGGTTCATAGACTATTGAAAGGTCGTGAAGTACTATGCATTGGTTCTGTGTCTTAAATAGTTTTTAATATCCACATATGTTCATGTATGAAAATATCGTGCATGTGCATGAGTATGTATGGTATTGAATTATGAAAAGTGTGTATGGTATGACAAGAGAAGCATGGACATGGATTGCTAAAAAAAAAAAAAAAAAACTTTGAAATCTCATTGCAAAAATGACCAAACTTGATGAAGTATTGGATTTTTTGAACACTCTGATACTTTCCACCATTGATAATATAGTGAATGTCAGTAAAACCTCTCTCTCTCAAATTCAAAATTTTTTTCAACATGCACAGGAAAAGATCGTGTTTTTGCAACTCGAATCATAATTCCAGCAATAAGAGCTACAACAAAATAGACATCATTCTGAACTTGTTTCTGTTCAAAACATTGAGACAGTCTCCCGTCAGTAGCAAGAATATAAAGTTGATATTAATCCTGATTTGGTGCCTAGTTCGAGAGAAAATTTGAATGCAGAAGCAAACATCCATCATGCACCTCCCAAGCCCATCATCAAACCTTGGGAAGAGCTTGTCCACAACAAGCATAGAACTGGTCTTGGATATGGAAAGGAGTTTTCCTTTCTTATTCCGAACTACTCCAAGCCTATGAAATTTCAAAGTGCCAGATTTTTTTCATGACAGTTCACCTTCATATGTTCTAGAACATGCTCCTCTTCCACAGCAACAGCAACATATTTAAAAATTCCAACATTGTGATCGAGTTGGCCATATGAAAGATCATTGTTTCTATCTTCACCCATGCAAGCATTGTGGTCGGCACACCCATTCTTCACACATATACTTCATAAACAAGCCTGCTGCAAGAACAAAGATTCATATTATATGGATCGCTTCTTGCAAATGGGCATCAACAGCCAAGAAGATATTTAAGTCGCATGTCAGAACTTTTTCTTGAATATTGAACAATCTTGCAGTTGAGTTTTCACCATCATCTCACCTTGTACCTAACATGGGGGGAAATGGTGGTCATCTACAAGCTTCGAAGCCACATCAAGTGAGGCTAAGCCAAAATCTCTCATTCCAGATTCAAAATTGTAGCCAGAGACACGAATTCCCATGAGCATGCCTTTCGTTGGTGTACAGCCTTAAACCATCCATGCGAGGTTGATATTCTTCCTCTTTAAAGAATTCGGGACACTTACTCTAGCAGAAGACTTCCGCTTCTTGCCAGCTTTGGTAGAGTTCTGGGAAAATTCATTAAGCATTCTAGTGTTGGTGGTCATCCTTAAACCATCACAGGTTGTAGATCTCCCTTCTTCTAGGTTTAAGGTCTCCCTCTTCAAATATGAGGGAAACTTCCTCTTGCATAAGCCCTCAGCTTCTTGCCAGATTTGGAAGAGTTCCGAGAAATTCACTAAGCATTCCAGTGTTGGTGGACATCCTTAAACCACCTCTTTATGCCAAAATTTTAGAGATTTGATTCAGCCTAAGTGTTGGCATGCATACTTTGCAGATTTGTATTACAAATCTCTTCTTGGACTCACACATACCCCTTCAGATTAAGGGGGGGAATGTTGGACACCTAATCCTCTATGGATAGGTGTGGAAGTCGAATGGACAAAAGGAGTCCAAGTGACCTTGGAATGTGGAATCCAAGAGTCACACAATTGTATTATAAATGTACATCTATGGTGAATAATAATACAACTCACGCTTATCATTCTCCTTGTGTGTTTACATGCTTGTTTACCATGCATGTGTTTAACAAGGACTTTATGGTAACTTACCTCAAAATTTCTGAGAAACATGCATTTGACAAGCCAAAATTTTCTTTCAAGTTATACAGTAAGATCATTTTCCCCAACTGGGTAGACTTTGACTGACTTCCAGGTCTAAAGAGAGGGGTGGTGGAGCAAATTTAAGACTTTCGAATAAGGTGTCAGGGATATGAGCATCATCCCCTAGCTGATCATCATTTTGGAATGCATCTAACAACATTGTCTCCATGGAAGTCGTATCCCTTAATTAATCATCCATACCAACCTCTATTTGATTGCCTCCATTGCCAGCTTGTGAAGAACTACTATTGTTGTAGTCATTCCTAATTGGTGAATTTGGACGTAGCAGGAATTGAATTGGTGGTTGATTCAACCATTCTTGGTTTCATTCCTCTCTAGTTTTTTCTCTTATTCAGTCTTCTCTCGATTTTAAATTTTCATGGGGTGCTACAGAATATGGTAGGTAGGTTTCTCATCATCACTATAATCCTAATAATTTTTAAAAAAATATTTGAACATGATTAGTACAAAATATATGATATCAATTAGTAAGCATGTTGACAATATTTCATGATTAACTGGTTTGACGTTGAAATAATTACATTAATCAATATACCAAACAATTATAATTATTACCATCATTATCCCACGATTGTTGCTAGAAGATGCAATATTGTTACAATCGGAAGGGTGATGCGGTTGTTCATTTTCATCTACCAAATGCGCCTTGCGGTATGCTGCTCCTGATAAGAGCTTTTGAAGTTTTGGAGTTGTCTGAATATTTTGTGCATCTAAACTCGATTCTGAATCTGCATGAACCTGCAAATTTGTATACATTATAAATTTAATTGAGTTTTGCATGATTGGCATGGATAAAATGTAGAAACTATATGCACTAAGCATGCATATGTCCTTGATTCACCTGATCTCACACTATTTAACTTTATGCAAAATACTGAATCAATTCCACTTGTTAATATTTTGCGGAAAAATTAATTGCACACACATGTGAAGCATAAACAAAAATACTCAATCGCGCATAACACATTTTTTAACCAGGAAATCCTGAAGCTGAAAACCCCAACTATATATTATGTATCATGGAGATCATATGACAATCCTCATACAAAGCTTATCAAGCTCTCAGTACAGTACAATCGTCATACACTAATCAGAACCAATCTTGCAAATCCATGCACCGATCTTTGGCTCCTGCTAGCCTGCGTCCACTGCGCAATTCCTGCTGAAGAATAGCTCAGAATTAATTCGAATTAATCTTTCCTTGTCTGTGCAATCCTCATTGGAAACTCCAATGTGTGTGTGATGCAATCAATGCATCACTATAGTCACAACATATAGTCTATCTTGCCCTTTCACCTACCTCTCCACTGGGTCTCCACTGAAACTACCATGCAATCGTACAATCGTCTTATTGTTCACTATTAATGAGTTAGATACCAGAATTAATTAACTTAATTAATTCACCCACTCACCAGTGTATCAATCAACAGACTAGATACAACTAGCTCAACCGAGTCTAACCTAGTTAACCAACACAACTCCACAACTACTTTTCCAACCGTGGCTACAACTCGCCACTTCTGAGTTCTAAATCGAGTCCTCCAAGCATTAGCTTCCAGAAACTCGGGAATTGCGCTTCCCTCATTCCACCAATGTGCCACATCTATGCACTGAACTGAAGTGCTCCAAGAGAATAAGTTGTTTTTTAGAGTCTGATTATTATTAAGAGCTAATAATAATCAACATGCATCTATTTTTAGATTGACGATCTATAAATAGACTTCGCCCAATATTCTAAAAATAGAATTTCATCTATTTTTCCAACTTGATCAACCATCCACAAATAGCATCTTGCAACTTCTGAAATATGATCATCATGTCTAAAAATAGACTTGCGCCAAAAATAGCCTGCGGACCCACTTAGTGAAGGCGTAGACTCTTTTCACTAAGCTCATCATCTTGTTGAATCTCAACACTCCCTCTCAACAAGATAGGGATTATCCTTCACCTCGATCCTGCCTCTATGGTATTCGAATTTTCTCCTGGTGAGCGCCTACGTCAGAATATCTGCATCCTGATCCTCCATAGGAATGTACTTAAGCAACATGATCTTCTGCTGCACACAATCTCTGATATGATGATACCAGATATCAATATGTTTAGATCTATCATGAAACATAGGATTAACCGAGAGTTTAATGCAACTCTTATTATCACAATGTATCACCATGGGATCTAAATGTGAACCGAACAAACCAACCAGGATCTTCCACATCCAGATAGCCTCACATGCAGCTCGACTTGCTGCCATGTATTCTGCTTCCGCTAAAATGAGTGCCATGGATCTTTGCTTCCTACTGTACAGGGAAACTGCCATAGATCTGATACTAAAAATACCCCCTGGTGTGCTCTTTCGGTATGTTGGGCTTCCTGCCCAATCTGCATCTGTGAAGCCATGCAACTTCACCTCATCCGTATGTCTGTAGCATAAACCATACTCATATGTGCCCCTGAGATATCTCAGGACATGCTTTCCTACCTTCCAAAAGAGCTTAGTAGGCTTAACCATCACTTGTGAAAGTTGGTTCACCGCATAGCATATGTTCGGTCTTGTATTGATTAAATACATGAGCGAACACACCAATTGTCGATAAATAGTGGCATCCACTACCTCTGTCGATGTAGCATCCTCTTTCTTCCAATTTCCTGGAAGAGGAGTGTCGATAGGCTTGCAGCCTTGCATGCGAAACTTCTCCAGTATCTCCCGGGCATACTTTCCTTGAGACACAAACATTTCACCTTCCCACTGCCATATTTCCAATCCAAGGAAATAATGAAGGAGCCCCAAATCCTTCATCTCAAACTCCTTTGCAAGATCTGCCTTGCATGAGTGTATCAACTGCTCATCACCTGTTAGTATTAAATCATCAACATAAAGTAAGATGATTAAAAGCTTACCCTCCACCACAATCTGGTACAAGTTTGCATCCGCCTCACTCTTGGTGAAGCCAAGTCCAGTGAAATAGCTGTCAATCCGAGTGTACCAAGCACCGAGTGCTTGTTTCAGCCCATACAATGCTCTTTTGAGCTTGCACACATGTGACTCATTGCTGAAGATCTCAAATCCTTTAGGTTGCTCAATGTACACCTCTTCCTCAATGATCCCATTAAGGAACGGAGTCTTCACATCCATCTGATGAATGTGCCAAACCATCTGCACTGAGAGAGCAAGGATGGTCTGTATGGAATAATACCATGCGACAGGTGCAAAGGTTTCTTCATAGTCAATCCCCTCAATATATGAGAAGCCCTGGGCAACAAATCTTGCCTTATACTTCTCGACACTCCCATCAGCAGCTTGCTTTACCTTGTAGATCCATCTTGATCCTACAACTGATTTTCCCACCGGCCTTGGAACAATCTCCCAAGCACTATTTCTGACAATGGAGTCATACTCCTCCACCATGGCATCTACCCTTGTGGGCTCTTGCACTGCTTCTTTGAAATAAGATGGCTCTGTCACAATACACTTGCTCATAAGAGCCATGTATCTAGTAAATCGGTCAGGTGACTATCTCTGTCTGCGTTGTGATGTAGGAACTCCTACATTTTGTGCCGCATCAAACTTCAGTCTCTCAGCTTCTGTGGTATGCTTTCTGCTTTGTCTGATGTTTGGTTCTGCATGAGTGGACTCCTCCACTCCATGATTCTCCTCCTGTGGCTGATCCACATCCATAGGCTCATCCTTGGGAACAAGAAGTTCCACCTTTGCATGCAAGTGTAGCTCCCTCTCAAGCGACAACTTCATGGCTTTCACCTCATTAAATTTTATATCCCATCACACAACAGTCATCCGACTATTTGTAAAATACACACGATAATTATGGGTTGTTTCTGTGTACCCCACAAATATCCCAACTTATGCAGTTGGCTCCAGCTTCTTCCTGGCATCCTTCGTCACATGAATGTAAACAGGTGAGCCAAAAATCTTCAAATGAGAAATATCAAGCTTCTTACCAGTAAAAGCTTCTTTGGGTGTACCTGCGTTGCTAACGAGGAGGACAACGATTTTTCACATAAACCGCAGTGTTGCATGCTTCCCGCGGCGCACGCCCGTAGGCTCCGGGCCGCGCGCATCGCTCGGCAGCACCCACGATCGTCTTGCTCTTTCTCTCTCACCCTATTCTCGGCCGTGGTTATGAGGCGCTATGAGTTCTCTTCAAATTCCTTCTTTGCTACAGAAGTCTTTGAATTCGCCCGAGATGTATTCACCACCATTATCGCTCCTTAGAGATTTCACTTGCTTCCCCGACTCCTTCTCCACCAATGCCTTGAACTAATAGAACTTTGAGAAAACTTCACTCTTCTTCTGCATGAAAAGAAGATCCAGCTTTTCCCTCATTGAAAACAACATCATAACCCTTGTCTTCCAGCATTGCGACTGAGACCAAGTTCTTCTTCAGACCTGGAACATGCATAACATTCTTCAACAAGAATGGATTACCGGAATCCCTCTCAAAGGTAATGGTCCCAATGCTAGTCGCAGTGTACTGACCATCATCGCCCATCTCTATATGCATCTAGAGGTCCTTCTCCTCCAAGTCACTAAACAACTCTTTGTCTCCCGTCATATGGAAAGACGCACCACTATCAAGATACCACACGGATCCCATATCGCTTGAAACCAAGCATGCGATCAAGGAGAAATAAAGTTCAAATTACGAGGCTAAGGCCTCTCCAGCTACAGATCCAGCAGCCTGCTTCTTCTTCTTCTTCTGTGGACAGTTAGTGGTAAAATGTCCATGCTCGTGACAGTGAAAACACTTCACTTTGGAAAAATCTTGCTTCTTACCTTTAGCACCAGATTTTGAAGGATTTTTCTTCCCCTTCCCTTTCCTTGATTTGGAAGCCAAAGCACAATTCTCTTCATCTTCATTCTTCGATGAAGATCCATCCCTGGTACCCCGCCTTATCTCCTCCTGCACAAGATCCGACCAAAGTCGCTCCCATCCCGATAGTTTCTCCCGTCCATTGACAGAGTCTTCGTAGCTATGCCAACTCTTCAGAAGCCCAACGAGAGCCAAGCTCACCAAGTATTCATCATCAATATTAACCCCCACACTTCCCAATTCATCCTTGCAATGGAAAAACTTCGCGAGGTATTTTGGAATACTGTCGCCTTTCTCCATTTTTATTTTTTTGAGCTTGTCTTTAAGCGCCAAATTCCTCTGGTCACTTCTACTTTGGAACAAGTCTGTCAAAGCCTTCCACATTAAGAATGGAGTGGCTTTCCCGTGAAGGCTAGACACAATATGGTCCTTCACACCTTCCAACAAAATCCTCCTCATCTTTGCTATCTTCTTTTGCCATGCGTCAAGTAATGCAGCATCACTAGATCCCGACTTAGGAACATCGCTATCGATGAATTCCTTCAGCCCATTATCCTCTAGCACTGCCTCCATCTTGTCCTTCCACGCTATGTAATTTGAGCTCCCATCAAGGGCATACTCCAATCGCAACCCATTGAAATCCATTTCAATGTATACTCAACTTCTGCACTAAGAGTCCTCCATGCATTAGCTCCAGTAAACCCTTGGGAATTGTGTAATTCCCTCAGTCCACTGATCTGCCACATCTGTGAACTAAAACAAAGTGCTCCAAGAGAATAATTTTATGTTTAGTGTCTGATTATTATTAAGAGATAATAATAATCGACATGCATCTATTTTTACATCAGCGATCTATAAATAGACTTCGCCCAATATTATAAAAATAGAATTTCATCTATTTTTCAACTTGATCAACCATCCACAAATAACATCCTGTAACTTCTAAAATATTATCATCATGTCTAAAAATAGCCTGCGGGCCCACTTAGTGAAGGCGACTCTTTTCACTAAGCTCATCATCTTGTTGAATCTCAACATAAAAAAGATAAATTAAATTAGATAATCAAAATATAAATAAAATATGAAGTAAATATTACGTCTCGATATGGATAGGGAGAACTTCGCGATGGAATTTGAGAAATATTATGGAACGAGCTGGATTTTGAATAATTTTCCATTCGATAATGATATTTTCTTTGTGCATTTGAGAAAAATCAACAATAAATTTTGGTGTACACACCTAAAGGTAATTTCGGTGCCTTAAACATGGACTTCTTGTTATCAATGCTAATGTACAGATAACCACCGGTGCATTTTAGTTACTACGCACCGGTGTCGCGTTATAAATGGACGCACTGGTGCGGTGATATTAAGTGACACACTGGTGACGAATAACCGCAAATAAAAAAAGCGCAGCTCTATTTTCTTTAAGTGAAAAAAAAGCGGTAAATTGAAAAATGGGCGACAAAATATTTTCGAAAATATAATTTCATAAAATAATTATTTAAATACTAAACACTTTTCATTATTTCAATTTTAGGTCCCCATACTACTAGTATAGTCCCTTATTGTTATTAATGTAGCCCCCTTATTGTTACTGTTGTACCCCTGTAACCCCCATATTAGTCTTGGCTAGGATTATATTGTGACCCCATGGACCCATATATATAGAAGGAGTATTTTTCATTTTTATAATCCAAGGATTGTTCATTTATGTAATGTATTGGAGGCTTCCCTCTCAAAGTGGCTGATTTCTTAGGAATTTATCTCTCTTTTCTTATATTTTTGGAGTTGGTTTCATAACATTTGGTATCAGAGATTTGGATTCTAGGGTTTCACTGCTCCAAATAGGGCATCGTGGAATTTTCGCTATAAAAAATTTTCTACGAAGGTTTAGAACATAAAATTTTTACAGACTGAAGCCGAAATCCTGAGGAACGTCTTGTAAAAATTTCAGATCTTGGTTCATGGTATTTTCAGAGATATGAACTAAGTTAGGGTTTTTTCAAGCTCCCAAATTTCACCTAAATAGGTCATTGTGGAATTTTCACTATAAAAATTTTTCTACGAAGTTTCAGAAGCTAAAATTTTTACATAGCAAAGCCTAAATCCTAAATCACTTCCTATAAATATTTCAAATCTTGGTTCGCAATATTTTCGTAGATATGATCTGTTTAAGTTAGGGTTTTTTCAGGCTCCCGAATTTCATCTCAAATATAGTTGTGATAGCAAATACACTAAAGGCCATAAGTGTGCTGAGAAGAAATTATTTTACATAGATTGTGAAAAGGAGGAAGAAAATGAACAAGAAACTTCAAAATAAGAGGATATACACCAAGAACCAACCCTAGAAGAAGAAGAAGTGAGTATGACCATATCTTGTAATGCATTGGCAGGAATTACTTCTCCTCAAACTCTCAAGATAGAAGGACATATCAAGAAGAAAAAGGTAATAGTGTTGATTGATTCGGGTAGTTACCATAATTTTATTCATTGTAAGGTATCCAAGGAATTGAAAATTTTCCTATACCCAACACCAAAATGTCAAGTGATGGTTGCAAGTAGAGAAGCTATAAATTTCTCTGGAAAATGCCATAATATCAAGCTGACCATGGGGGAATATTTATTTAATAGTCCAATGCTCTCCATTCCAATGGGAAGCGCTGATGTTGTACTAGGATTATAATGGTTACAATATTTGGGGACGGTAGCTTTTAATTTTCAAGAACTTTTCTTGAATTTTTTTCAGAAGGAAAGGAAATTGAATTAAGAGGTATCGCAGGGAAGCTGAGAAATATAATAAGCTCTAATGTCATGACAAATATTCTGAAGAAATAACAATGAGGCGTAGTTGCACAATTATGCTCACTAGAAGTTCAAACATCAAAATCATTTATTTCTTCAGATCTCCAAAAAGTCTTGGACAATCATTCCAAGGTGTTTCAAACTCCCAAAGGACTCCCACCTATTCATGATCATGATTATGCTATTCATTTTATTCCAAGAATTGTTCCTCCAAACATAAGGCCTTACAGATATCCTTATGTCCAAAAGAGGGAAATTGAATGTATGATTGCATAAATTTTAGAGGTTGGTATTATTCAACCTAGCCAAAGTTCTTTCTCTGCTCCAGTAGTATTGGTGCACAAGAAGGATAGATCATGGTGCATGTGTCCGAATTATAGGGATCTCATTAAGCTCACTATTAAAGATAAATTTCCCATTCCTGTGATTGATGAATTATTTGATGAATTACATGGCGCAATTTATTTTACCAAGTTGGATCTTCGTTTAAGATATCATCAAATTAGAATGAAGACTGAAGATATTCCGAAAACAGCATTCTGAACTCATGAGGGTCATTATGAATTTTTGGTCATGCCTTTTGGCCTTACCAATGCACCTTTTACATTTCAAGGGTTGATGAATTCTATTTTCAAACCCTTCCTTAGAAAATTTGTGCTAGTATTTTTTGATGACATACTAATATACAACAGGTCTTGGAAGGATCATGTTCAACATGTTGACAAGGTGCTCAAACTATTGGAGGAGAAACGATTATATGCAAAAACATCCAAATGTTTCTTTGGAGTACAAGAGGTGGAATATCTGGGTCATATTGTATCTCACAAGGGTGTTAAGGTAGACCCTAACAAAATTAAATCCATTAAGGAATGGAAAGTCCCCACAACCATAAAGCAGTTGCGGGGATTTCTCAGGTTAACAAGGTATTATCACAAGTTTGTTAAGAGTTATGGGAGAATAGCAGCACCTCTAACAACATTATTGAAGAAAGATGCATTTTCATGGACTCCTGAAGCAACTAAGGACTTTGAACAACTTAAAGAGGCAATGTTGCTAGCACCGGTCTTAGCTACGCCAAACTTCACAAAAACCTTTATTGTGGAATGTGATGCCTTAGGAAATGGAATTGATGTTAGACTCAATTCTTTTTAAAGTAGTCCAATCAAAGAAAAGCATTTACAGAAAGCTATTTATGAGAAGGAAATGTTGGCAATACTACATGCACTAAAGAAATGGCAACCTTACCTAATGGGAAGGCACTTCCAGGTAAAAATTGATCATGATGGTCTTTAATACTTTTTGGAACAAATACTATCTTCAGAAGAGTAGCAAAAATGGGTCACAAAGATGTTGGTTTATAACTTTTAAATCATCTACAAAAAAGGGAAGCTAAATTTTGTTGCAGATGCACTCTCAAGAAAGGACGAAGAGGTGGAAGCATTTCTTTGTGCAATTTCCATTATCCAACTAGATTGTATAACAGAAGCAAGGGATGAATGGAAGAAGGACGAAGAAATGTAGACACTCATTCAAAAGTTGAAGCACCATCCGCGAAACTAACATAAGGGGTAATAGACATCTGCACAGTAAGAAAGACCCAATATGAAGGAAAATACTCACAAAGCACACCAAACTAGAAAACATGTACAAAAATGAAAACAACACCTATGTACACCTATTACGCATGAATGACTCACACATAATATTTCTTGAGATACAACCCATTTCTGGGTTGTTTAAGAGGATGACCTTCGTAGTCAATTAGCTCATAGGCCCCATTCTGCAAAAAATGTTTAACGATGTAGAGTCCATGCCATATAGGTTGAAATTTGCTTGCCCCCAGCTTATCACGAGCTTGGTCATACAGGAGGACAAGATCTCCTTCAACGAAAGAATGCGAGGACACTGATTGATCAAAATGAGCTTTGACCCGCTTTTTCTATGTTTCAATAACGAGAGCAGCAAAGTGGCGGGTTTCTTCCAGCCTTTCTATATAAAGGAGACGCTCTTCTTCTGGCGAAGCATTTGGCAGTAATTCAACATCCAACTTGAGAAAAGGTATTTCACATTCAATCGGGAGAGTAGCTTCTAGGCCATAAACCAACTGGAATAGAGTGAACCCAGTTGTGTTATTCACTGAGGTTGGGTACGCCCAAAGATCCGAAAATAACATGAGATGCCAATTTGATTTCCGGATCCCAATCGTACATTGAAGCATCGTGACAAGAACTTTGTTCATAGCTTCAACCTGGCCATTGGCTTGAGGGTAGTACGGCATTGAGTTGTCGCAATGCAGACCCAATTTAGAATTCAAGTCCGCCACCATATAATGCCGAAAATGGGAACCATGATAGGTAAATATGGCTTGAGGGACACCAAATACAAATAATGTGATTGAATATGAACTGAGCAGTTGTCTTACCGTCAGCGGCAAGTGTAGGCATTGCTTCGGCCAATTTGGTGAAGTAGTCCACGGCTACGATAATATGAGCATGCCCCTCGGCCGAGTGAGGGTTACACGTCAAAAATCAATGCCCCATTTTGCAAAGGGACTGACGATAATGACGGGATGAAGAGGAACGGGTGGCACATGCAACTTGCGTTAATAAATTTGGCAATCATGGCATTTACGAACTGCGACAATACAGTCTTTGAAAATAGAAGGCCAAAAATAACCTACACGAAGAATCTTCTGTGCAATAGCATAACCAGACATGTGACCGCCACAGGTGCCACTATGACAATCGTTCAAAGCTCTCTTAGCTTCCTCGAGAGTCAAACATTGCCAGAGTATGGAATCGACTCCAATATGATAGAGAGTATCTCCAACTATATGATAAGGTTGCGACTGATGGCAGATGCGTCAGCGAGCATCCTTCGTCAACTCGGATCTAAAAGATGAATTTTGGAGATAGACGATGATATCACCGTACCATGGATCAAGGGTGATAATCAAGAAAAGCGAATCATCTGGGATGAAGTCCTTAGAACGATAAGGAGCAAAACCAAAAGGGAGAGAACAAAGTAAATCAGGAAGGACCAATGACTTCTTAGATTTGGTAGCAGCAAATTCCAAATCAAACTCTTGGAGGATAACAATCTTTGAGTGTTTTCCCCCTAGCAATTTTCGAGACAATATGTAGGTCATGGGGTTGAATTCAGCAATCACCGTCACTGTACGCAAAATAATATAATGACGAAAATGTTGAACAGCTTGAACAGTGGCCAATGTTAACTTCTCAATGTGGGCATAACGCGTTTCGGGTCGAGAAGGTTATGAGACAAGTAATAAATAACATGTTCATGACCATCATCATCGTCTTGTACCAAAACCATGGCGATCGCGTTGAAAGCGGCAGCCAAATAAAGGGAAAAATCACGATGATAATCGGGAGGGTGGAGGAGAGGAGCATTGACCAATAATGTTTTCAATGCATCGAAATAGTTCTGAGCGATCTCATCCCAGTAAAAAGGAATGCCCTGCTTTAACAATCGTGTGAATCCTTTAGCTACTTCGGCATAATTAGGTATAAAACAGCATAAAAATTTAGCTTTCCCTTGTAAACTCTGCAATTGAGCAATGAGGAAGGAGAGGGGAGATTGATAATAGCCTCAACCTTGAGAGGGTCCAGGCGAATCCCATCTTTGGAAAAGATAAACCCCAAGATTCTATCAAAATCAACACAAAAGACACACTTGTGAAGATTAAGCCGAATGTTATAGTGCCTACAACAAAGAAAAATCTGACGAAGATGGTTAGGATGATCCCTACGCTTAGCTAAATGAGCCGGAAGGTCATCCAGATAATTTTGAACGATGTTATGAATATCATGAAAGGCATAAGACATCACGTGTTGAAATGTGGCCCCGACATTCTTTAAACCAAAGGGAAGCTTCTTATATGCAAAGGTACCCCAAGGACAAATGAATGCAGTCTTGTGTTGATCAGTCAGGAGAATTTTGATCTGATTATAACCCGAAAAACCATCCATAAGAAAAAATATCTCACTCCCGGCACAATCATCAATGATTTGATCGATGAAAGGAGTAGGATAATTATCCTTAGGACAAGCTCGATTAATATCACGATAGTCAAAACAGACACGAATAGTGCACTATTTCTTGTCTACAGGAACAATATTAGAAACCCATTCTGTCAAAGGAATTGGATAAATGAAACCAGCTTTGAGAAGCTTTACCTCTTCTGCCTTAATGGCAGCAACTTTTCGAGGATGCACCGAATGAAGACGCTGACGAACAGGTTTCAAACCGGGGTAAGTAGGAATCTCATGTACCACGATGCTAGGATCAATGTCAGGCATTTCGTCATAGGACCATGCAAAGACGTCACGAAATTCACGAAAAAGGCTAGTATAAACTTTCACTTCATTTGGAGAACAAGTAACCCCAATATGGATGTTCTCAACGATTCCTGGTTTAATGGAAATGTAGATAGGCATCATCTGGGTGATTTTAATCAAGTTACCTTCCGAAAAAACTTCATGGACTTGAACAAGTTTTTGAAGTGGAGGAGAAGGAACCTAAGAGGAAAAATGCTTAAGACAGGTAGACATGGCTCCGAGTCTTGGTAGAAATGAGGAATGATGATGACCATCATCCCACGATAGATCATCAAGAGACAAAGTTTCCATGATAGCTTCATCGGAAGGAAACACTTCTTTCAAAGGATCCAATGAATCAAAATCACCAAGCCAAGGGGATTGAGAATAGATTTCAAGAGTCACGCTCGAAGGGGCAGAAGAAGAGGACGAAATATCTGATGCAGCAATGAGTTCACAATAATCAATTTCAATTGAACTCAAAGGTATCGAATCACCAAACGAATCGATATGTTTAGGAGAAGGGATAACCCAAGGTTCATCGGTTCAAGAAATCATGTTGACCTGAACAGTATTTGTTGGTGGACCCATGAGGGAAGGATCCTTAAAAATGCCTAGTCCTACGCTCTCGTAGGAGAGTAGGAATCTTGTCCACATATGGAACGTTGTTCTCAGAAGAAGACATGAAAAAAGATAATTGATCAAAAATAATAATATTTCCTTCGTGTGGGAACTTCAAAACATGAAAGAGAGTGGACGGAATGCACAACATGGCATGAGTCCAACTGCGACCGAGGAGAAGATTATAATGAGTTTTTCATCAACGACTTCGACCTCGACATTGACTGTCTTCCCTTCTAACGTGATTGGTAAACTAGTGAGAACACCAAGAGGTTTTGATTCTCTTCCATCAAATGCTTCAAGGGAATTGGGTGATGAGGTAAGAGCTAGAGAACCAATGGATTTCCAACAAGTAGATGACATAACACAAGTAGATGCACCCTCGTCTATGACAGCCTGGTGAATATTCAAACCATTTATACCAACTTGAATGATGAGCGCAATTTGGTGCGAGAGTCACAGGACGAAATTCTCTAAATCGAAAGCGAGCAAGCTAGTATCGGCAAGATCAATCCCACCTATCACAGATAGTAAAGCTTTCCATTGCAAAGGACAATTTTGAAGTACTTCTAATGCAGACATTGTGGATGGCACCTGAACCAAATCCTCAACAATACTGTAATGCTGAGTAGCATGGGCATTAGGATTGTACAAAGATTTATGGAGCACACCTTTGGAAGGTGGTCGCACAACGGATTTGGTGCTAGGCCATTCAATCTCAAGAGGGACAGAAATAGGAGGGGGAGGAGGACCATCAGAGATCTCTTTCCCCGTTATCTGATGTGAACCAGAATAATCTTTCGATCGTGTAGCAATAGAAACAAGTGCAGAACCGTTCATCATGAACACTTGCGAACCAGATGGAGCAAAGGACTGAGGGTGTTTTACCATCTAACTGTGCTGAGGGAAAGGTTCTTTAAGCATAGTCAGAGATCCTTGGGTGCCTTTGAGAAATCGAATTACTTTAGACCGTTGAGGACATTCCTTGGTGAAGTGCTCATATCAACAAATCAAGAAAGGATACTTCGGTTTGCGTTGAGAATTAGCAACAAAACGAGGTTTTGGAGAATCCTGTTTTGGGGTATCGACTTTAGCCTTACCTTTACCCTTCTTATTACCTTTGGAAGTGTTATCTGTAGGATTGGCCTGAACAGCATTCACTTTGGCGGGTGTGCCAGAATTCGAAGTTGACTAAGAAGCTACATTATTGGAAGAAGTATATTTCTGCTTCCTAGAGTTAGATGAAGAAGACTTCTGAGAAGTCTGCAATACGGAACCAATAATACCATCAACGGATGGATTTGACAGCGGTTTAGAAGTTCTAGGTCGAGGAGCATCAGGCAAGATATCGTACAATGTGCTAGACTGAGAATAAACAAGATCAAGGTCCTGGGTGTAAGCAATGTCTTGTTCCTCGGTTACACATGCCCCCATAGCAATGTCTTTGGCAATCTGATTGACAAAGGGGGTAGTGAACCAATGAGTCAGAAGCTGATCAAGTATCTCAAATTTGATCATGCGACGAGGACGCCACCACTCATGAATATGATCCGAGATATGAGTAGCTCGGTCCTATTTCAATGAAGTGAGGAGATGCATCCCGGTCTCATAGCGGATGGGTAACTAAAAATGTGTAAGGAATGCCATGGCCAAATAATTGAAATCTTGGAAAACACCACGAGACGGCTCAATGTACCACTTTGCAATGACACCCGTAAGAGTTCACTGGAAAAGACGGAGAGGAATATAATCATCCACCCAAGAATTAGAAGAACACCACAAGTGGGAAGTCATAACATGTGTTTGGGGGTCTTCACCAGGTTTACCCTCAAATTTAGGAAAATCACCAGGAATATTGGTCAGAATCGAAGGCCAATATGGATTATGAAGAATAGGATAATTTGTCAACTTCGACACATCAGGTAATTCCAGTGTAGCAAGAAACGGTAACTGAGTATTGAAATTCATTGGAGGTCTTTGATAAGGACCTGTATGTACATTCCACCCAGTCCGAGCGGGATTCTGTCCCCATATATTCTGTCTGAAGGATTCAAATCATAGGGATTAAAAACAGGATAATTCAGTTGATACTGGGTTTGAAGACCAGGATATTGAGTTGAAGTAGACCACTGAGGTCCTTGCTAAGTAGCATAAGGATTCTACTGCGGAATGTAAGTATGAATTTTAGGTTGCTGATACACAGGTTGATTTTGAGGGTACGGAATCTGACGTGTGCTATATACCGGTTGATAGGAAACTTGAGGGTAATAAGCACCCTGTGGTTGCACAGGTTGACCTTGCGGAGCATGTTGAGTAGGCTGCTAGGCAGGGTAAACAGGTAAAACCGGCTGTGGAAACGAAGGACTCTGTTGGTGGGCAGGTTGCAACGGTTGCTGAGCTGGTTGAACCGGTTGTTGAAATGGTTGTTGAGGATCACCAGGTTGACCTTGTGGGAAAGGTTGGCCTGATGGTTGAAACAGACCAAGTTGTCCCTGATGACCGGGTTGACCTAGAGAAGGACCAAAGGGTTGTCCTGGTTGCACAATATTTGGGCCATACTGAACATGCAGCTGTGATTGAGGTGCAATAGGTTGTCCTTGTGATGGACAAATTTTCCCCCCAGGACCAAAAGAGGATCCTAGTTGATTCAGAGGTTGACCCAAGGGACCAGAGGGTTTTCCATGTTGGACCAAAGGCTATCCTTGTAAAGGTTTGCCTTGTGGACCGTATGGTTGTCCCTGTGGACTAGAAGCAGGGCCCTGTTGAGGTAAAGGTTGTCCTTATGAGGGTTGTCCTTGTGGGCCAGAGGGTTGCACAGGCAGAGTAGGTCCCAGATGAGTAACATTATGATAGGGATCATAAACATCCTGATAGGGATCAATAGGAGGCAAATAGACCGGATTACCATATACATCATAATGGTGCAGATAGATATATGCGTGATTACCAACAACATCATAGTGATGGAATCGAGGATTAGCAGGAGCCTGAGACTGCTGAGAACCCTGAGAATTCTGCTACTGAATAGCCAACAGAAATTATTCAAAAGTAAGACCACCAGGAATCACAGGAGTAGTAGAAACTGCACTAGAAGCTACACAAACCATTGGTTAAACTGAAACAGATGTGACAGTAATTGACGAACCAGGAGTCGAAGGTGATAGCCCCAATGACGGTAGGATTGAATTTGGAGGAGGAGTTACTGCACTGGATTGCGCAATGGAAGCAATGCTATACATAATCTGACTCAGAGATCTATATCCAAGCGGAAGTGAGACTCTTAGTGGTGAAGATTGGGTGGAGGCACGAGAAAGATCTTTAGGAAAGAGTTGATATTCTCTTGTGGAAAAAATCATTCCTTCACTACCAAAATAACTGGAGGAATCCATATCTGAGTCCAAGGTAAGATCTTAGAAAATACTACAGGGACTAGGAGGTACCGCAACAGCAACAAAAGGCGATCCAAATGTAAGAGGAGGACATTCCCCTTCTTCCCCAAAACCAGACCAAGCACTTGAAGGAGGCCAATTGAATTCAACTGGCTCGTCAAGCGAAGATCGAGTAGTAAGGGGTTGGATAGACGGAAGAATAGGCTACGAGAACTCAACAGATCTAGTGGATTGAGGGGTTTCGAAATCAGCGTCTAAAAAAGAACCACCACTAGGAGGCAGTGAGGACGACGAAACTGGATGTTCCGCCACTTTGACAGTAAATCAGAATGGGAAGGAAAAGAGATAACCAATCGAAGATACCAAAATCAAGAACCAAGGAAATCAATCAGACCAAGTAACAAACTTTTAATGGGCGTGTAATCGTAGGTGATTAATTTTATAACATTGAAACCAAAATTCATCGTTTCATGTTTTAAGAGTCAAGAAACAGGAAAAAGATGACTCTAGTCACTTTCAATTTGAAATGAGCATGAAAGGACAAGTGCTCGATGATCTCTTCTCTTGTTTAAAGAGTCATGAAAATATCAAAATGAATTCTCAGGAATTCTAAGCAAGAGGGTGTACCAGGTTTCCGTGAACTGCCATATACACCTTGGTGATCAAATGAAATAGAAATGACCAAGGAATTGACATACGTGCAGGTAGTCTCTCCGAATGCTATGTTTGGTGTATCACGGTTACAAGGCAGAAAACTCGACTTCCTATGTATAAAAGTATTGCAACCTAGAGGGGTCTCCCTTTATATACACAAAGGTACGGGGAGCACAAGTCTGTACTAGCGCTGTCTAAAGCCAAAAGGCGAGCGACAGCTACTAGGTTTTAAGATGTTAGAACACGTCTCTAGCTTAGACCAATAGAAATGTTTCATTAGGTTCCATTGTTGCCTTAGGTTCATTGAGTAAATTATAGAGTTAATCTTGAATTATGTTTCAATTTTTAGGCCCTATCGAATATGTAGCTTAAATTCCTAGATGCAAACTATATGGAAATGAACATTATTTCAATTCGATGAATGCTAGTTATAAGAAGGATAGAAATCTTTCAAACAATAAAACAAAGAAAATATGCGAAGAAACTTCTAATGCCCTTAATGCAATCGATCGAAAACAAAATTCCTTCCTAGATTGACAAATGCTAGTTATGTAAAGGAATGTTTCCCTTTCAATGCAACAAAAGAATGCAAAGATATTTTTTGATTTTTGAATTTTCAATGAAATGAAGCACACATTGTACTAATTCACTGGAAAACAAAATAAACACTAGTTTGAGTTTTGTGAATGTAAGGTTTTGAAATTTAATGACTCAACCAAAGCGAAACAGACTAAAAAACATGCAAATTAATGGAGAAAACTTTCAATCAAGAAAGGGAGTTCTTAAAATGACCCAAACAAGCAAAGTAATCGATGCCAAAAGTATTGAAGAAGAAGGGCTAATCCAAAAAATGAAAATACTATTCAATCAGCAAAAATAAAAGGATCATGAAAACTCAGTCTAAAAACCTAAAACAAGACTGATAACAATCAAAGAGACTTGTTCCTGAACAGATTGCTCGATGTGCAAGAACACCTAGAAACCCTAAGGTCTTAACTGACACTGACAGGAAAACGGACAAACAAATGAGGGAAACAAGTCTATAGTAGTCAACACAATCTGAAAAGCCTTAAACACACTCAAAAATAACCCATCACCAAGAACAAATGGCCAAAATACGCATTAGGGAGGTCAAACCAAAACCTACAGGGGTTGGCGCGACTATAAGGCTGTAATTCGCGCCATACAGAGGTTGGCGCAAGTGCTAAAAGAGCAACCTACGCTAATCGGCGCGATTGTCCAAACAAAAAATGTGTCGAGATGGATACCTATGGGAAAAAGAGGAAAAAACCTAACCTAATGAGCAGAGGTCAACCTTGAATCTCTGGAGCTAAACAGAGAATGAAAACTCAGCAAACAAACTAGAAAAAGATAGAGAACTAAACCAATAATTGAAACCAACCCAACAGGATGACACAATGAACTCGCACTGACCCCCAGTGTAGTCGCCAATTTTTTATGAAGGTAAATCCTCTTTACGGACAGAGATGGTCCCTCTAGCCCTAGGGTGGGTCTAGTTACAAAAGAACACGCTAAAGTGTTTCTTCCTATTTAATGAATGAACAAAAGACATGGTAGATGGACCTACCTTGCATCCAACGCTGTCGATGTTGCAGAACGAGTAATGGCCTCTCGCTCCTACCGTGGAAAATCACAATCTGTTCGCTTTCACACCCAGATACCTGCACATAGGACAAATAACAAGAACAACATATGACAGGATAGTTTCATTCACAACTATTAACTAGTCAAAGAAGGCTAAACATATCGTATCAAATAAACATCATAACACAATAGTGGAACCAAACAGTAGTCATGTATATTAATGAGTAAAATGAAGAGTACAACCGATGCTTTGATGTCACAGTCTCCTCCAGCGGGGTTCAGACGAAGCGTGTATCAACTGTTGGTCAGGGAATCCAAACTCAAGCTCTCTCAGGAGTCATCGACTCAAGTTCTCTCAAAACAATCTTTCTCACTCTATATTTTCTAGCAACTTAGCTGTATTATAATTCTCCTAGTTCAGATATTCAGTCGTTCAGCTAGCTTCTACTAAAAGAGATAGTTTCTTATATAGAGGAAAGAGAGGAGGTTGGGATCCCTACAAAGGTGGGAGGGAGTCCTATCCTTTAGGAGAGTTCCAAGGGAGGTGGAAAATACTAACTAAAGGAAGAAGTATGTGGTTGTTTCAGTTCAACCACTCCCAATGACTCATCCCTGAGGTTGTTGGAATGGAACCTTCGCCTCTATTTTTTTTTAAAATCCATAAACAGCTTGGCACGGGTGTCTAACTGGCATAGAGTGCCAAGTGGCATGGGCTCAGTGTTAACTTTCCTAGTTGGCGCGAGGGTGTAACGGGCTGCTCCCGCGAAGGCAATTATAGGGATTTTCACAGCTCTTCTTAGGGAAATGTCAACAAGAAGAATGTTGTTTTCGTCAAAAGGGATGCAAGGATGGTATTTACAAAGCATGACACTGCTTATTGGTCACAGAAACGACCCTCCAATGTGAGAGTTGGGAATTGCAGGGATAGTGACAAAATGTTGTGTAACATCCACCGTCCATCACATCATCTTTAAGAGAAAATTATAAGGTGCAAGTAGCGGAATATCACAACGAGCATCAACAACAAGTTCTCCAACTCTTAAAGGATAACCTCAATTTTGGACAAAATCGAATGAAACAACAGGCATATCAACATCGCAACGAGATAATTTTTGATGTAGGACACTAGGTATTTTTACGGCTACAACCATACAAAAAAATGTCCCTCAAGAAGGATAATAAATTATCGCCATAATACTATGGTCTTTACAAGGTGTTGCAAAATATTGGTACTATGGCATACAAATTGGAGCTTCCTACTTCTTCGTGAGTGCATCCAGTTTTCCATGTTTCATGCTTAAAGAAGGTTATAGGTGACAAACTTCCAGTTCAAACAATATTACTAGAAATTGATGAGGAAGGAAAAATCATATTGGAACCTGAAACAGTGACGGAAACAAGAACTCGATAGCTACAAAATCAATCAATTTCAGAGTATCTCATCAAGTGGAAAAACTTACCCACTGAAGATTCTACATCGGAGGATGAGAATTTTATACAAAAGCATCTAGAGCTACTCAAGCGTTGAGTAAAACACTTTTTTGAAGGAGAGGGGCATGTTAGGTCTCCATATTACTAGTGTAGTCCCTTTTTGTCATTATTGTAGCCCCCTTATTGTTATTATTGTACCCCTGTAACCCCCATATTTTTTTATTTTTCACTTACATTATTGTTGTTAGGTTGGCTAGGATTATACTGTGACCCGATGGACCCCTATATATAGAAGGAGGTTTTGTCATTTGAATAATCCAAGCATTGTTCATTTATGTAATGTATTGGAGGTTGTCCCCTAAAAGTGGCTGATTTCTAAGGCGTCGATCTCTCTTTTCTTCTATTTTTGGAGTTGGTTTCATAACATTCACTATTTTTGCAAAAACAAATCAGCCAGAGATTTGAAGGAGACATATCTGGAGCAAGAGAGCATGAGAGCACTCTAGAGCAGCGAAATATGTTTGAACAGAAGTATTCAAATGATCAGAATTCCAAACCTCTAGTGATTCAAACCCTATAACATAGAATTTCAAATGATCTCGTGATTAAATTTTATTGTTTTTTTTTTTTTTTACTTTTTCTGCAATTTTTTTGACGCATTAAGGCAAATATTTCAATTTGTTGTTCATTTTCAGAAAAGAAAAAAAAAGAAAAAAATCCATGTTTACCCTAAACCCTTCATTCTTTTTGTTTATGCCCTTTCCTCTCCCTGTTTCTGTGATTTCAGAATTAGGGCTTTTCATTTTATATTTATAGGGTTTGTATTGATATATATAGGCCTATGAGATCCAACCCATGGGACGACTTGCATAGTCGGATCCCAATCCATGTCGACCCTTGCGTGAATTTTTAAATAACAGTTTTTTATTTTTTTTATCAGTGCGCCCAACGTAACCTAGCACACCAGTGCGCTGGATTGTCCCAACACATCGCGCAAGTACTACTTGATAAAAAAATTAAAAATAGTTTTTTTTAATCAGTGCGTCATATGTAAAATAGGGCACCCGTGCGCTATTTCATCATGTTGCACCGAGCACAGACTGTTTCACAAAAAAAAAAATATTGTGTTAATCGGTGCACCATGTAACATATAACACACCACACCGGGTCTCCTAGTTGACAGAGAGCACCGTATGGTGGTCCCTTGTTTGTGTGGGGCATTTATACTACAAAAACTAACACTAGATGATTTTTTTTTTTGGTCTGCGTTAATCGATGTAGTGATTAACATGTAACGCACCGGTGCTCCTTGTTGACATAAAGCACCGTACGGTGTTTTATACTGTTTGGGCGGTGCGTTTATAAGACCACCACACACCAACATTGGTGCGTACACCATGAATGGTGCACCAGTTTCTTGATTTATTTTTTTTACCTGAAAAGTTGAAAATTTATTTATAAAATATATTAATGAATGATATGGTACATGTTTCATATTGATAAAGAAATGGCTGACAAGAGATCAAGTAACAAAAATACTGATAACACATCAAGAAAAGAAAAAAAGGCAAGTTCATTGTAAATTATTTGCAAAAAATATTATTTTTGAACTATTTGTAAGTTTGAATAATATGTATTGTTTATTGTATATCATGCAAAGCCACAAAATGACGAAGCTCGATAAGATTATTTCTGATCTAGGACCATAAGAGCGTAAAAGATTGATGGGAAAATTGCAAAAGGATGAATCAGGTGAATGAAAAAATATTATTGATCCAATATGAGTTTATTTTTTAATTTTCATTAATAATATACTTAAAATTATTAGATAACATGTGTCAAACAATCTATTAATTCACATTTGTTTAATGTTTTACAGGGACCAACAACTCAGAAAAGGAATGTTGTTCTAAGAAAAGAAAAAAAATAAAATATGCAAATGAAAATGAATTGCTCCTTAGCTCATTTGGAGTGGTGCTGGAGGTTAACGAAAGGGGGAAAAACTTTTACAAAAGTTTGAGGGATATAGTGGAACAAATGTATAGATGTTCTTTCCACTTACAATACAAAAATCAATCCAATGATTTCAAGAACCAAATTATATCTAAACTATAGGAAGAGTTTCCATAGAATTGGTCAATGAGACATGTCAAAATTTTAATAGTAAAAACGTACAACAACAAAAAATAAGGAATGAAAGAGTAATATTCCTGTAAATGTTTGTCTCGAATTATTTATAAATACCACTTTTCTTATATTTACTTTTCATATATCAGTACAAAAATTAAATAGTTTATTTTCATGTTACATTTTCAGGAATATTATGAAAATCTCAAAAGATGAATGAGCTGATATCAGAAATATGCCAGTAGGAATGTCCAAAAAGGTTTACAAGGAGATGGTCAAAGAAATGGAGAAAATTGCATCACAGGAGGAGCCATCTCAACAACAACGTGCTTCAAATGTAATATGTAATCATTGAAGTTTTCGATCATTAGGTACAATAAATAAACAATTTAGCATTAAATATTAATTTTCAAGTATTTTCTTGCAGAAAATAAAAGAAAATGGAACCCATTCAGCACACAAAACAGGACAACAAGGAAGAAAAGGGTTGATTTCTAAGTTTGTGAGTAATTGTTACTTCCTTATAACAACTTAACTAGATTTCATTTTTGTATATTTTAAGTTGTTTTACAAAAATAATCATTGAATGTCTTCAAATAGGTGCTAACATACAAAGAAGAACCATCAGACGAATTGATTGACATTGGGTTAAATATGGGTTGTGAGTATATGTTGGCATATCAGAAATTAATTGTGGAATTTGTAAGCATCTATCGATCTTGTTTTACTTAGCTCCGTCTTTAATTAATAAAACCAAAAAAAAATCTTTTATATTAAATATATTATTTGTTATGGGGTATAAAACTTGCAGGAAACAAAGTATGGAACTGTGACAACAGATGAAATCTTCAAAGATGGCATACTACATGGTTTTGAAATAATGTGTATAGTTCATGAGTCAATTGTTGTTATCGTACGTCATTTCTTTTCGATTTAAATTGATGTATATTATTTAATATTGCAATTTTCATTATTCTCACTAATGTATATACACTCATTACAGTTTATTTTTATGTTTGTAGATGGAAGGTGAAGAAGAACAAAACAATCAACACCGTGAACAAAGCATTCCTGAAAATAGCCTAAGTTATGGAAGTAGTTCTAGCAGTGACAACAGTTCAAGCGAAGAATGAGGATCATTATGTTTGGATATCAAAGCAAGGTGTTGTATTTTTTGAAATATTTGTCTATGAAATCAGAAATTTTGTTTAACGTAATAGATATAGTGTCCCAATTGAAAGACAAATGGATACCAATAACAGTCCCATTTTGTATGACAAAGACTGTCCTATATATATATATGTGTGTGTGTGTGTGTGTGTGTGTGTGTGTGTGTGTGTGTGTTTTAATTTGTTCTATTGCGTTCTCCATTGTCACTGTGAAATGTAACACCAATGATTAAATATTATAATGAAGAGATGTGAAATTTGATGATATGATATAACAAATTAATCCAAACATCACATTAAAATGCACTAATAAAAAATTAATTGATATGAATATTGTTATAAGGTATGTGTCGTCTTTTGATGAATAATGAATTTTTAAAAAATCACAATAATTATGATATGATATAACAAATTAATCAAAACATCACATTCAAATGCATTAATAAAAATTTAATTAATACGAATACTGTTATAAGATGTATCGACTTTTGATGAATAATGAATTTTAAAAAATCACAATAATTGCACTGTCACAGGTCGATGTTTCTAAAAAATACAAAATGAACATTGGTGCGTGTCAGTTACTGTACACCAGTGCGTTTGTATGATACAGCGCACCGGTTCGTTTCTACGACCTATGGGCATCGCACAAATACCAATACCAATTATAAATCTCGGTGTGTTTGTGCGATACTATGCATCAGTGCGTTTATGTGAGACTACGCACCGGTGCATATGTACGACCTATGGGCACCGCACAAATACCAATACAAATTATAAATCTTGGTGTGTTTGTGGGATACTGTGCACTGGTGCGTTTATGTGATACTACACACAGGTACATTTGTACAACCTATGGTCACCGCACAAATACCAATATGAATTAGAACAATCGGTGAGTTTTTCTAATACTGCGCACTGGTGTGTTTCTATATGTCTACGTACCGATGTGTTGATATGACCTATGGGCACCACACAAATCCCAATACCAATTAGAACGGCCCCGTGCATTTTATCACCAACACTGTGCCTGGTGTGTTTTTAGACCTTGACAGCCTGGTGCATGCATCTTCGACCGCTTCAGGCCACCGTCTAGATGACATGCACCAGTGCGTTGACACCTTAGTAGCACACCGATGAAAAAAAACCTCCATAATAACCTTCGGCCACCCAATTTTTTTAGTTTTATTGAAATTCCATTAAAAGCTCCGCGAAAACCTCCATAACTATAAACTGATGTTGTTGCAAATGTTTTTTTGACAATTTTGGCCAATTTTATAACAATAAAAACCTCCTTTATAACCTCCTCCAGAGGGTCTTTTCCTTGTAGTGTTAGGTAAGAGACCATATGTGTCGCATTTTAAAAAATTTTGGTTCATCAGTTTATTTCGATGTGACCAAATATGCCAGGAAGAAGCTAGATCCAACAACTGAGTTGGAGATATTTTGGGGGTACACTGATACAACCCACAACTATTCGGTGTACTTTTTGGCACATAGGATGAAAGTGTTCAGAAGAGATGTGAAATTAAATGAAGATAAGGCCATGCGAATTTCCCTTCAGATGGAGCTTCAGTTTCATGAAGTTGAGGAGCTCTTGGACCCAAAAGAAAAACCTCAAGATGTGGAACAACCACAAGCAGAGGTGCAGAGAGTGGAAGCACCCACTCATGGAGAGACATATTGAGATGGAATGAAGCACACTAGAGAGGTTGACAGGTTGTTGCTAGATACGAGAGAGAATGTGGGAGCACCCACATCATAGCGCAGGCAAAGAAGGTCCCTAGAGAAGTACACTAGCTACATGGCTCTTATGAGAAAAGGTGTAGAGATAGAACCATCCTCTTTTGAGGAAGCAATGCAACAACCAATTTGGGTTGATTCCATGGTTGAGGATTATGACTCCATTATTAGAAATATTGCATGGGAATTTGTCCCAAGGCCAAAGGGGAAGTCAGTTGTAGGATCTAGGTGGATCTACAAGGTGAAGTAGGAAACATATGGGAGTGTGGAGAAGCACAAGGCTAGATTTGTGGCCAGAGGGTTCTCTCAGGTGGAAGGGATTGATTATGATGAGACTTTTGCACCAATCACAAGGTACTCATCAATTATATCCATCCTTACACTCTCAGCATAGATGGGATGGAAGATACATCAGATGGATGTAAATACAACCTTCCTCAATAGGGTGATTAAGGAAGAGGTATACATTGAGTAGCCAAAAGGTTTTTAGACCTTTGATAGAGATCCACATGTGTGTAGACTCAAGAGAGAATTTTATTGGTTGAAGCAAGCACCTTGTGCCTGGTACATCAGGATCTACATCTATTTCATTGGGTTGGGCTTCACCAAGATTGAAACAGATGTGAACCTTTACCATATTGTTGTATAAGGTAGGATTTTTATCATTGTACTTTATGTCAATGATTTGATACTGACAGGTGATGAGCATCTCATATAGTATTGCAAAGAAAATCTTGCAAGAGAATTTGAGATGAAGGACTTGTGGCTCTCACACTATTTCTTGGGATTGTAAATATGGCAAAGATATGGGGAGCTATTTGTATCTCAAGGAAAGTATGCCAAAGAGATCCTCACGAAGTTCCACAAGGAGGGCAGCAAACCCATGGATACTCCTCTAGTAGGAAACTGGAGGAAAGAGGATGCTACTTCAGGTGAGTTAGTAGATGCTATTGTTTATGGGCAGATTGTGGGTTCACTCATGTATTTGGTGAACACATGACCAAACATATGCTATGTGGTTAACCATATTAGTAAACCTATGGTTAATCTTACCAAGATGTTTTGGAAGGCAGACAATCATGTGTTGAGATACCTCATATGCACTACAAAGTATGGGCTATGGTACATACAGATAGAGGGAGTGAAGCTTCAAGGATTCACCAATGCAGATTAGGCAGGAAATACATCCGATGGGAAGAGCACATCAGGGGGCATCTTCAGCATAGGATCAACAACAATTTCCTGGTACATCAGGAAACAGAGATTAGCTGCACTCAGTTCAGCAGAGGTAGAGTACATGGTGGCCAGTCAGGCAGCATGCAAGGCCATCTGGATGATGAAGATACTTGTTGATTTGTTTGGTCGACAGACGGATCCGACGATGATTTATTATGATAACCAGAGTTGCATCAAACCATCGGTTAATCTAGTTTTTCATGACAGGGCCAAGCATATTGATATATGGTATCACCATATTAGATATTGTGTGGATAGGTGGATTATGTCATTAGAGTACATTCCCACAGAGGAGAGGGATACAGACATCTTGACGAAGGCACTGTCAAGAAGAAAAATTGAGTTCTACAGAGACAGGATCGGGGTAGCAAACAATCCATTTCTTGTTGAGAAGGAGTGTTGAAATGGAAACAAGAATGGCACCCCAAGGAGGCTTCTAATTTAAATTTCCCTTAATTAAATTAGAATAAAATTGTAATTCCACATCACATGACATCTTGTAAGTGTTAAATGAGTTGGGAAGGCTTAGTTAGATTAGTCAATTCGAGTTGACGGTCAAACTGGAGGCATGTACAATTCACTCTAAGTTTTAGGGGGTCCATTTGCACTTTATTTTGAGCTGTAATTAGTTTGTTGGAAAGTGTAACTAGGATCAGTCTTCATATTGACTATGTAATTATGCATCTATGTAATGTAGAAAAAAAAAGATAATAATATATATTTTTGGTATGCTTGCTTCATGGGTTTCTTGAGCAAGGTTTTATTATAGGTCAATAGACTTCTTCTTGATGTCTATTAGGGATTTTTCTTCTGTTCATAAATGTAAAAATTAAAGAGTCATGTTTATGAAGAGTCAAGTCACACTTGTATGCCAAGACCTTTCCAATCAATCTTGAATACATGGCACAAATAATGATCAATATTGAAATTGTAAAACCCTTCAAGTCAGTCTTTATCTTGCTGGAAAATACTTTGTACAAGTTGGCCTATAACCCTTGTTCAAGTCGGCCTCAAAGTTAAAGAATAGGTTGGCTTATTTACACACTGGTTCAACTATTTAAAGGAACCTACAGATTACATTTTGACATAGATTTCAGTGAATCACTCTATGATTTAGTGTGAGCTACAGGACAGATAAAAAGTGTGAGTAAAGGGAAATATATCTGTGTTTTATTTGGGGACAAGTCTGAAGAATATTTGTGAGGTCAATTTTGAGGTTAATATCGTCATACCTATCTGCAATAGATATGAAATAAGGAATGTGTTGAAGTGTGTAGATTATCTGAAATTTAACTTTTAGTTCTAACTCAGATTAAACTTTAAAACATGTATATAAAAAAATTATTAACAAAATCATTTAATTGAATGCTTTAATAAAACATGTTCAATAACAAAAGCAAACATTCACAAGAAAGAGAATAACACAATTGATAATGGATTTCACCCCCTCCACTGGGCTACCTCTCCAAATTCATCTCTAATTGGACGAATCGATCTATTGTCTTTCTGAATAGAGATAAATGTACATTGACTTTTACATTAAGGTGGCCAGCCGAGAACTCTCAACTATACATCCATACTCTGAAAGACTCATGAGCTATCCAAGCTCTGCTCGAAAATGAATTTTCCAAGCACTCAAAATCTCTCCTTAATCTCTTTCTGCTTACCTTTCCTGTACATAGAATGGCATTATATAGCTCTTAAGAGCCCAAAACTGAGGAAATATCTCCTTATCTCTGGTTTTAAGAAGGAAATAATTCTCATATCCCTTAAAATTTTCTCATGAGATTTCTATGGAGGAAATATCTTAATCTCTACTTTCAAGGGCCTTATCCCCAAAACCTTAGGGATGATAATATTCTATCAACTTCAATATGAATTTATAAATTGAATAATTGAATTGTAGAGGAAAAATCCTCTCAACATTTTCAATTTATATTTTACAAATATATGAGCACATTTAATTAAAATAAAGACATCCTCATCTAGGCTTAACATGAGTATATCTTCTTCATAGTGCTCCTTGGTTTGTCTAGATCCTCCTAGATCAAACCTCCCCATTAAAAAAAAAATCGTCCTCTAAAATTATTTTAAAAATTGAAGTCGATTATGAATGAAGTCAATTCTTCCTCTGAATTTTGGGAACAATTTTGTTTGTATTTTGTGTAATATTGCATGCTTCCTTGTTGGAATTGATGTTGGGCTTCTGCATTGATTCTCCTTTCATAACATTCTTTGAATGTTGCATCTTGACCGAGCTTGCAAATGTTACAAGAATAAGACCTCCAATGAAAGGTCCAAGGCCAAAAAGAAGTGAAACCAGGAAGCCTTATGTGTTCTTCCAACTTTTTCCTTGTTCAAAAGTCTTAAGGACTGCGCTAAGTGTCTCCATAAATGCTACAGCTAGTGTAGCATCTATGGCAACTTGAGATGGAGATGCCTCCTTAAAACTATCAGGCACAACTGAACTCATAACTGAACAAAGCTCAAAGATTTCCTATTAACAATAAATGCTCAATTTTCTATACATATGAACTAAGATATTCGTGCTCAAGCAAGTTTACATCCTGCAAAGTGCTATCTTCAATTGGTTGGCTCTCTAGACTATGTTCCCTCAGTTTCTTAGGCAATCTCAAAAACTGAGGCATTCGCCAAAATGCTAACAAATTCATAATTTCCTATATTCTTTGCATCACTGCTAGGGGCCTGCTTTTCCCCAACCTTGCCTTCAATTCCATCGGTTCCTAAACTAGAGCTTCCTAGCCCAGCTACCATATCAGCAAATCCTGCTTGACGTGAACCATTTAGTGCATGGCAGTGTGGTCAGTAATATGTTACGTATGGAAAATATTCTTTCCTAGCCAAACCATTGTGCATGTGATAGTTACCACAAATCAGGGCATAACATTGCAATGGATCTTTACCAACAAGCATGGCTGCAAGTCGAGAAATCCAACCTCCTTCACTCGCACTGCCCCTTTGATGATGCTTAACTACATATCCCTACTACCTTGTTCCAATGGCACCAGCGCTGCGACCACCCAATTCGTCCACCCGATGGTCTGCCCAATGGCTCCCATGACTAGATTCAATCATATAAATCTGCCCAACACAGAGAAACACATAGTAAATTTCTCCATTCAGATGAATCTATCATACAACATGTAGGTTGTGGCCCTCCAAATCATTGGATCCTTCACAACAATGCATTGCATTGTTGTTAAAGCAATAATGATGATGATATCTCTAGGAGCCCCTCAGCTTCGCCGCACTCATAGATGAGCTTCAATCACATCTCCTGCTCTGCCATGCTAAGTGCTTAGACGTCGATGGTGATAAGGATTCCAAGGCTGCTGAGTAAATGGTAGTGACAACGATGGTGATAACGATTGGCTCACCAATAAATGCCGCAACCTTGTGATCTGCTTCTCTCTCACGCAATTTCACAGATTCACACAATCGGACTTGGAAATTGATGCTTGCCTTTTGGATTGATTTCCAACATTTTCAGAGTTATGCATCTGGATGTACCACTGATCATGCCACAAAATCTTCAATTTTTTGATGAAATCGTGGAACCAATTCTGCAGCGGATCCAAAAAAAAATGCATCAAAACAATATCCTCCACAATATGTGCACGCTGATAACTCCTCCAAAACTGAAGCGATGATCCATCTGATGAGATAGAAACAACTTTGCTAGTGTAGATCAAATTATCCTATGTTGATCATGGAGAACATTCCTCATCTGTATGAGTGAATGACCAGACCAGATCTTATAAATTCTCTACTGATAGTCAAATGCCCATTCCAAATCAATTCAGTCACATTATAATTCTGAAAATTCCAGACACTCTACGAGAGAGATTTTCCACCATATAAAACCATAATTTTTCCCTCTTTTCAACAGACTCCACTGCTACTTTAAGGTGACAAAAATTGACAGCATTAAATTTTAATGAATATAGGGAATTTTCTATCATTTCTGCGACCCAAAGAGAGTTATTTTGATCTCGTTTTTACTTCCCTTTCGCTAGAAAACTCTATGTAGTTTCGTTGATTAAGCGAATGCAACCAAAGGGCTACTATCCCCTCCTTAAATTCAGTGGAAGCTATGTGAGTATACTTCTTCTTGAACTCAACTATTTGTTGCTCAAATTATTTCAGAGAGACATCCTCGTGCGCAGCTTTCCATTTCTAGTTGCAAGCAGGGAAAAAGCTCTCGTCCCAAAACAACCCTAACTCAGGAGTTGTTGGCACATTCATACTCACATCCTTTCTTAGAGCTCTGGCAATTATGAACTCAATAGAATAATTTTTCATCACTGCAACATCCAGGCCTATCATTTTGTGTATCTGGTGAAGTACAAAACTCTGACCAAGAACTGTTCATTTCACAAATCCATGTCATTAATGGTAAAAACATCACTGACCTCAAATGCTAGAATGTACCGATTTGCAGCTGGATCTTCTGCTTTAATGCAAGTCGTGAAATTGTGGAAATTATGAGTCCCAACAAACCGCTTCAAGATGATATTGAAGCGATCTCTCTCCTTCTCTCCATGTTGGAAGCTTCTCTTCATAGGTACCCCATGTTCATCATGTTCTTTTGAAACAAAATCAGAAGCTTGCCTTCTAGCTACAACTAGAGCATCCAGAGAGAGGTTCCCATCTCCTGTTACAATAGATAACTACCATACATCGAGAATGGCTATTTGCAGCTACAAATTTTCATTAACACTATCTAAGCAGAATAATTCTAAAGAAATCATCCCATAACACAATATGTATCTTATATGTGTTGTATAAAATTCAGAGAAAACATTCAAATTCCAAGTTGATTACTTTGCAGTACAATGATTCCAATGAAGCCTTGGTTTCTTCACAAATTTATGTTTAGTAGCCAAAACCATACACTTTCTAGAATTTAATAATAATTCCATCTAGTTTACAAAAAATTTAAAAGACAACCAGGTGAATTTAATTCAGCATAAACGATATCCATTGCTTACCCAACCAGGTGAATTGATTTTCTTTGATTGGCCTTGTTTCATCATGAATAATGTTTGCTTTTGCTTTTTTTATAGGTTCCTTTCGCAACCTTGAAAGATATATTTGCTAGAATTGTTTATTCTGCTTGTGTCGAAGCTCTAGATGTAGACCCTAACAATTCTCCTTCCGATGCCTATTTCTTCCACAATGAACAAAAAAATGCACTCATTGATTCCTTGGCAGAAATAATTTCAAACCTTGATTAGGAGAACAAGATTTAGCTCTTCTCTTGAAGTGCTAATTTCTTCATGGCGGCTGCTTTCCATCACCATTACCACCATGATTCAACTATCTTGCCTCTGCAACTTTTGAACTCTCTCCAATTTCTGTATAGCCCAATATTTCCTTATGAGGTTGTCTCTTCACCTCAATAGGATTAATGATACCTTGACCATTAACCCCGAGGCATCTTCCATTGTATCCCATCTTGGTCAACAATTTCATACCAATCCCCTTGGTATGATTCTCAAAATCTGTAAATGATGCATCATTAATATCATTATTAGAAGGTATATAAAATTAAATACTTCGTACCTCCTCAGACACTTGATTATCTTCTTGATTATTTGTCGATGACGAAGTAGAAGATGATGCTCCATGAAAACTACATTTCTCACATGGCTAATAGAAAGAATCATTCAATGGCTCTTTAAAAACTTCTCTGTCCTTTGTGGCTTCGAGCAATATTTTCAGCTTGACATTCTCCTCTCGAAGTTTTGAATTACTCTCTTCCAATTCATTTATCTTCTTTCACAACTAAAAATCCTTGTACATTTATTCTACCATTTCTTGCATGGTTAAGAAATTTTTCCAATTTTTTTGAAGAAAGGAATATAAAGATGAAATTTTGAATCAAAACGATTTAGCTTCTCCTTCTTCTGCTTGCATGAGCTAAAACTGGAGATGTACCCACTAAACCAGATAATGAATGTGCTTCGATACCAAACTTGATCTGAAATTAAACTTTTAGTTCTAACTCATATTAAACTTTAAAACATGTATACGTAAAAATTATTAACAAAATCATTTAATTTAATGCTTTAATAAAATATGTTCAATAACATAAGCAAAAATTCACAAGAAATAGAACAACACGATTGATAACGGAGTTCACCCTCTCCACTGGGCTACCTCTCCGGATTCGTCTCCAATTGCATGAATTGATATATTGTCTTTCTGAATATAGATAAATGTACAATGAATTTTACATCAAGGTGGCCAGCCAAGAACTCTCAGCTATACATCCATACTCTGAAAGACTCATGAGTTATCCAAGCTCTGCTCGAAAATGAAATTTTTAAGCACTCAAAATCTCTCCTTAATCTATTTCTCCTTACCTTTCCTATACATAGAATGGCATTATATAGCTCTTAAGAGCCCAAAACTAAGGAGGAAATATCTCCTTATCTCTGATTTTAAGGAGGAAATAATTCTCATATCCCTTAAAATTTTCTCATGAGATTTCTATGGAGGAAATATCTCAATCTCTACTTTCAAGGTCATTATCCCCAAAACCTTAGGGATGAGAATAATCTATCAACTTCAATATGAATTTAGAAATTGAATAATGAATTGTTGAGGAAAAATCCTCTCAAAATTTTCAATTTCTATTTTACAAATATATGAGCACATTTAATTAAAAATAAAGACATCCTCAACCTAGGCTTAACATGAGTATATCTTCTTCATAGTGCTCCTTGGTTTGTATATATCCTCCTGGATCAGTAGAAGGAGTTGTATAAGTGTGGAATTAGTACTACACTCAAATGTGTAGAAGGGATTGTGTGAAGTTATGAAATAGGAGTGTGTCAAGTCTAAAAACAGGGTTGTGTTAAATAGGTATAGGATTGTGTTAAGTATAGGATGTATGAGATATAATATGTATGTATAAAAATGGTAAACTTCTCATGTGTACATTGAATATTAGATTGCAATGTTAAATAGGACAATATATAACAAGGTGCTGACATCAAGCAAGGATCTCACACAACCGGAAAATGAAGAGAACAAACAGAGATAGAGATCTCTAGTCTTGGTACTAAAAGGTGCAGATCGGTGCAGGAAGGTGCAGGAAAGAAGGATCATCTTAAAGATTCAATGAAGAAGAAGTGACAAGGTCTTGGAGGCATAAATAGGTCAAGGGTTTTTGTTATGGTCATGGTACTTGTCATCTGAAAGTCTATAAGAAGAATTTATTGCGGGTTTTCCTCTCCAAGAGGGAGAGGTTTTGGCCCTGGCTCGAAGAGACTAAATTTGTGTCGCATGTGTTTTTCGTAATTATATTGATGAAAGACATAATAATCTAAGAAGAGAATACATAAGTAAATTAAGTAAGCTCACAAGTAATTATCAAGGAGATAATTTGAATTAATCACTTCCCTACCTAATTCTCAACATGGTATTAGAGCTAAGGTGCTGAAGACGAGGGCTACTTAACAAGGAGACACTCAAGGAAGAAAGAATAAAAGTATACATTGAAAATTCAAATCAGTTTGTAAGGAATATTCTCAAGTAATATCAATAAGAGCTTCAATCTCATTCAAAAGATTCACTTATCAAGGAGATAATATTTCCCATCAAATATTTATATTGAAGAAATTGTTGGAAGAGACATCATATTTTTTGAAGAAACTCCTTTATCATCAAGGGGATCCAAGACATTGAAAATTAAATCTAAGAAGAAGTTCCTAACTTCATCTTCATCTTCATCAAGGAAGCTACTAGAAAGAGGAAGTCACCCTACTCAAGTAAGTATATATGACCTTATCTAAATCTATCAAAATGACTTATTGTGAAGAGAGAAACAAATTGTTTGGTTCATCAAACTTTAGTGCGTGGAAGAAGAGGACATATTTGAATCTACTTGAAAATGAAGTTATGGGCTACATTGAAGGATATACAATTCAACCTTAAAAATAAGACATTCTAGCATATATATAACATTAAGGGAGACATAAGAGCCCGAAGGATTCTTATAGAATCCATAAATGACTCTCTCATTCCCTATGTATCAAATCTAGAATCCTCAAAAGAAATATATGATAAATTGGTGGAGAAATTCTCTAAAGGTTCTGCAGGGGAAATAATATCCCTAAGAAAAAAATTATACAAATTGATAATATCAAGAAAGGAAGGAATAATTCCATATCTAACGGAGATTTCCACAATACGAGATCAACTGAAGAAATTGGAAGAAGCAATTCTGATGGAGAAATTCTCACTATGGTAAAAAATGCTCTACCTAAAGAATGGGGAAGTTTCACTTCTAGCATCGATGGAAAATAAGAACCGATATCATTCCAGGATCTATTTAAGATAGAAGAAATAAGATTGAAATCCAAAACTGATGCAAGATCAAGTGAAGGGAATCAAGTATTTGCAGCAATATACAGGAAGAAAGGAAGATTCAGTAAATTTTGTCCTCAGAATAATAATAGTAATAATAATAAAATATGGACAAAGCATGATGCTTTGGATGTAATGAACTTGGGCATTATAAAAGGGATTTTCCTAAATTTGGGAAGGACAAGAGGAAAAAGGAAGAAGCCCATGTCACAGATGAAAGGTAAGAACCTGATGCAAATAAATCTAAGAAAGAAGAAGTGAAAGATATCTATTATGATTGATATCATCTTCCTCTTTAAGTGATTTATGTTGGTTGTAAAATAGTATTATAGGAAGAAATGTATATTAATAACATCATGATATAAACATGGAAGGAGCACTTGAAGAAGTAGCTCATGGAAATCTCACTAATAACAACATTGATGGAAAGGCAGTCATCAAGATCAAGGGTCAACATTCAATAATAATATGGAAATAGGTGCTAACATTTTCTATTGGAATTATGTATGGATTCACTGGTTATAAAGAAATCAAAAGGTTTCATCTATAATTCTATGTTATAGAATTCTAAGATTATAACATGATGACATATTGATGAAGCGGGTATAGGAATGAAGCTCTTCATTCTAGTAAAATTGATGCAGGATGAGTCAAAAGGAAAAAGGATGAGGTATATATATCTATGTGTTGACATTGGATGTTGTGAAGTCATGTCATATGGTTATAGGTAATGGACTTCTATCTTTATAAGTATGGTCTATGAAGGAGGATCTCTTCTGGTGCGTAGGTTACCAATAACAGATAAAATTAAATATGTCCTCATATGGAATATGAGGTGGTTTTATACAAACAAGGAACTGGATACTGGAATTTCCTAGGGATGAAGTTGTGTGGAGAAAGAATGGAAGATATCATGAAGTGAAACCATGTAAAGAGGCGGTTATCATCCAGAAGCCAAGAAGATGTGACTAGGAGATCTCCTAGGAAGATATGTGGACTTTGATAGAAATATGGTAAACAAGAAGACCCTTAACAATACATATATTTAGGAGATGTGCCAATCTGAATAAAGGATGTCGATGCCTATATAAATATGTCATGGTGAAATATCATCACTAAGGTAACTTTTGATTTAAAATTTATTATATATATGTTTATCTGGATAAGTTTATGCAGGATTTCAAATCATGTGGAAGGATGTACGATACTTGGGAGATGGTTATAAGGAAATCAGCATGGCATAAAGGTGCACTAGATGAGAAAGGACTCATGAATCAATTTTAGGTGGATTACATGACTCATGGATAAAAATTATGGATGATTTGTGCCCTACGAAGCCAAAAGTTGAATATTCCTCAATATCGAAATCCATGACATCGAGGGGAGGAAGTATTTATGAGAAGTTGGGTGTCTCACCATTGTTTCTGCAGGTCCCTAGTTAAGGGGGAGCCTAGTGATAAGTTTCTTACTTGGAATAAACTTGGAGTATGTCCTTCCTGAGTTAATAGGGAGTGACATATATGATTCTCTAATTCATGTTTCATGCACTAGACTAGGACTAATCATCGCAAGTTTTAGTGAAGGACATGTGGAGAGAATGGATAGACACATCATTATGATCTTCACCTGGAAGACAGAATGTAGGATGGCTAATCATCTGGAATTTGATACACTTTGAGAATGACATAGGGCATTCAAGATAAGAGTGGTCATGGACCTATATTCTTTGAGGGCTATAAACCCAAGAGAATAATATTCCAAGAAGATCATACTTTGGGAACACCCTGTTAGTGTCAGCCTTTGTAGCCTTCCTCTAGTGATCAAACATGCTCTTACAAAGTGATTTTAAGGTGTCAAGGTCAAATTTTGTCATTTCAGTGAGTCTTCAAGCAAAATTTGGTCACTAGGTATTAGGTCTAGGGTTTGCTTTTACTCCTGTCAAATGTGTCCAAATGTCAGTCCATGTCACCATTCAGCTACAGTGTACCATCATTCAAAGGGTTTTCATCGTCATGTCAAGTTCCACTGGGTCATTTTACACCTTGTTCATGCTTCAGTTGTGCCTAGGTAAGGTTCATTTCCCTCTCCTAGGGTTTTGGAGGTAATTACTCTTGGATGGTCAAATCGTCAGCAAAACTTGTATCCTGATGTTCATACACCTTCCCCTATCCTTAATTTACCTTATTAAACACTTCCCATCACTGAGATCCCCCAAATTACTCAATTTCGCACAAACCCTAGTTTCTTGGACAACTTGGCAATTTTCTAGGCTAGGCCTGTGTTTTTCCCTTTTTGACCCCTTCCCCTCACTCAATATTTTAAATTCCACTTTCCCCTACTTCCTAACATACCTCCCTACTTCCAAATATTTTCTCAAGAATTTAGAAGCCCCTTATCCCCTTCATTTCGCTTCATTTCGACAAATCCCTTGTTCCACACATCGAGATAGGTTTTACTCCAATGATGTTTCTGAGAAATAAAAGATGAATTTTGGAAAAATGAGAGACTTTTTTGTCCACAACAGGCCAAGGAAGAAAAACCTCCTTCACTTTTTACACAAGTGTCATGGTTTTAGAGAAATGTCAAAAATACAATTGCCTCAGGAGAATTGATGCACCTCTGAAGTGACCTTGGGAAAATCAAGATTACTCCTAGCTTGTTTGGCCAAATGACTTCCTTGATGATTCAAATTATAACTAGACGCAAATATATTTCCAATGCTCTATCATGAGCTAAATTTGGAGTTGAGGAAGACCTTAAAAAGTTGACTGCAACAGCACTCTGCCTTGAGGCAGCCTCATTTTGCTAATTTTGACTAGTCTTGGGAGATTTGATTTTTGACAGGGTAAATGAACTCCAAATTAAAACATTCTAGTTGGGTTGGAAAATAGACTCAATACTATTTCCAATGAGCTATCCCTCTCCCAATTTGGACACAGGGAAGGCCTCCAAAAGCCTCCTACAAAAAGGCGCTACGCATTGAGATGGCGCTACGCATTGGGAAGTGGTTTGCAGTGTAATTTTGTAACTGGCACTACGCATTGGGCTTAAAAGCCTGAAATCACTTCAAATATTCCTCAAAAAGCTCCAAAATTAAAAATTCTTCCTTACACAGCTAATTTAACATATCCATATTACCAATGTATGAGTTTACATCAGTGTTTATGGTGTTTCAATAGGTGAAGAAAATCCAAACCCTATTTTCTTGCTCAAGAATTGTTTCCTTAGGGTTTAGATTTTGGTTCTTATGCCATCACTCCAACATAATTTTGTTTCATCACTGTTTTTCTAGTCCCATCAGCACATTTCCCTACCCCTCATATCCCTAAGTTCATTCATTCCCTATCCCAAGAAACCAAGTGACTGCCCCAAAAATCTTCAATTGACAAATTTCACTTGGCAATAGTCCATCATTTCCGCTATTCTATCCCTCCATAGTCCTTCACTTTTATCACATATTTGGAAACAAAACCAAATATACCAAACTCTTCATATTCATCCAAAGCAACCTAGACTTTGGAAATCATGGAGACGAATACTTCTTATGACCAAGACAGTGACTCTACAACTGAATTGCATGCACCAAGAAGGCATTAAGGCGGCGTAAAAAGTATGACAAACTTCAAATTTTTGCCAAATATTCTTTGGCTCATCATAGCACTTGATGGTGGACATTCAGCCCAAATTTCAAGAAATTTGGGAAACTTTTTGTCAATTTTGATTTTTTTGGCCTAAAGACATATTTTTCTGCCCAACGCGTAGCGCCACTTGGTGCGCGCTTATAGTTGGCAGTTCCTCTTGGGTAAAACTTTGTATTTTTGGATTTTTCATGAAAATTTATGCATGCCTACCCATTACCTAAGGATTTTGACAAGTTTTGGGTTTCCTAAAGGGTCAAAAACACCCTAAAAATGACCTTTCTGCCACTTTTTGGACACACAGGAAGTAGTGTTGGGGGATTTGATTTTTGGAGGGGCAAATGGAAACCCAATTCATAAATTACACTTGTGTTGGAAATCATACAGGTAGATATTTCCAAAAAGCTATCCTGCGCTCAATTTGGACTTCAGGAAGGCCCTCAAAATCAGCCTCAAAGTGGCGCTACGCATAGAGATTTCAGGCGCGGCGCATTGGGAAATTTGGCCTATTTTTCCCTCAGTAGTTCAGAATTTTGCCTAGTTTTGGCCAGTTTGAATTTTTCATGTAACTCTTGATGAATCTTGATGTAATTTCATGACCATGACGTAATTTTGGCACATTTTTACTTATCTTATTAGATTCATTCACCAAAAAGTGAAATGTAAGTGAATGAATCAGTTTCCTATCATATAGAGGCAAGTTGTTTCATTGCCTATTTTTCAGTTCTTAGTTTAGATATGGTTGAAACAGCTCCTAGAATTATGAGCTAGACCCCTAGAGGCATGGTAATGAGTTAGGCTTGTCTATATCATGTAGTTCTTCAGTCATTTTCAGGGTTGGACACTTGGGATTGCTTGGCACTTCATTGTACATTTCATCTCTGCAATTTTGGCAAAGGAATAGACCAGGGTTTGCAGCACTCTTTGGGATCCATGTGGCTCTATGTTTTGATGGTGTGTTTCTCTCTGTGATTGTAATTTTACTGATGTTTGATGTGTACCATTTTACTTCCTATTTTCTTCTTAAATTAAACAAATGAGTGATAAAGGTGGAATTCATTAGATTTCTTTGCTCTACCTTGAGTTTGTTTAATTTTCCATGTTTTCGTCTGTTTGAGGAGGACTCTTGATACCCTCTTGCCCTATTTATCTCCTCACTGGTCTGATCCATCCATTCATTCAATCTAAAGCATCAAAACAATTTTCTTCCTTGCCCCAATCAGAACTCTGCAAAAACTAGGCCTTATCCCCGCACCCAAAACTGCCTTTCCCTTTGATCCAACAAAAATCCCCAAAATAAAAATCAAACTCTTTTACCTATATACCTAACCTAAAATTAGTATTTATTTCAAGTCATCTCAAGCCTTATTGATTATCTTTGCTGAGATTGACCCAGAGAGAGCCCTCTCTTGATCTGGTAGGGCTAGCTACCAAACTGAGCGTGGTTTGATGTTACCCTGAACTCTGCCTTCTTTCAGCCTAAGGTAGATTTAGGCAATAACATAGTGGCGACCATACTAGGGAAGAAAATTTTGTTGTTTGCTTTATAAACTACAGATGGAGCCTGAAGTTAGCCAGGTAGCCTTCGAAACGCTCTTGCTTTGCATTAGCGAAACTAGATGAATGCTGCTTCAGCCAATCTCCGGTCTAGTTTATGAACTGAACATCTGGTTTCCTCAGTAAGATCTAATCAAGTTCAGATCTAATTGTTGATGGTGGGAAACGATCAGACACCGCAAGGCTGAAATCATTCACCTGGCGACTCTAAATCAGTTTTGAGATCAGATCCAAGGACTCCACTGGAGGATGAACCTGACCAACAGAAACATGAAAAGACAATATGGAAAGATCAGGTATTCAAGTTGGAATTTCATCCAAGACATATTTTTCTTTGTCATAAATTATTTCTTCTCTTTTCCCGAGAATATCAAGAAGGCTTTGCAAAGTATATTGTATTTGAGAAAAGATCCTTGGCCTGCATTTGATTCCTTCCCTTTGAATATTGTAAATACCAAATATTTGCATGCTTTTGAGCTTGATCAAAACCTTTCTTCCGAATCTTGTGATGACCATCTTCAAGCTGATGAACCTCAAGATACCAAGAATGATTCTACAGCATTTGTACATACCCCTATACCTCATAAAATTCCAGATTGATACAAGCCTCTAATTTTACCTCCTATACTCCATGCTTTCCTACAAATTATTATCTTTACTTGCCGAGGTTTGATGGTGAATGTGACAATATCATTGCTGAAAGAAATGTTCTGAATTTTGAGTCTTTTCTTGACCTTTTTGAAGTTGATGAAGAGGATGTTAGTATTACGCTTTTTGCTCTTTCTTTTCAAGGCCAATTCAAGAGTTGGTTCAAAGCCCTGCCTGATGCGAGCATCTCAGATTTCCAGCAGTTCGTCAAAGTTTTCCTCGATAGGTGGGTGATCAGACAGAACCCTTTCTTGATTATAGAAGAGTACAACCAGCTGAAAAGACTGCCAGGGGAGACAGCACCACAGTTTTCTGCCAGATTTAAAAAAGTTTATTATTCAATTCCAGTTGATATAAGACCTCCTCCTGCATCTGCTTTCTTGCACTACCTGGGTGCCTTTGATCCAGAAATGGAGTTTCAGATGAGAGAAAGGAATCTTGCAACACTTGAAGAGATGCAGAAAAGTGCAGTAGATGTAGAGGCTCATTTTCGGATTCGAAGGGCAAGGTTGAAGGAAGAAGAGATGAAAAACATGGATCTAGAGAAATCGACATCTCTATAGGTAAACCTTGACATGTTGGTAAGTGCAGTGGAAGAGATGATGCAAAGGATCATCACAAGGAATGAGTATAATGTTCAAGCCCATGGCTCGCTGATTGAAGAAGAACAAGTTGTTTATCCAAAACATTTTGTTTCTTATCCCAGTTGTCATAGATCTAATAATGATTATTTTGTAGATCATCTCGGAGAAGAGAGATTTGTTGATTTGACATGTATGCTTGATGATGTGTTTTATACTGATGATTTGGCTCAGTTTGATCAGTATGATGATGATTATGTTCTCCAAACAGAAGCTAATGTTGTAGACAAATCAGCAGCTATTTTGTGGAAGGAGGGAGTTCACTTTCAGCATCTTGAGTACAATGATCAACCGATGCATATCAGCTATGACAATGATGAGGAAAGTGCAGAAAATTTTGAAGTAAGTGAAGGATATTTGCCTTTTTTCTTTGATTCATTTCAGTTCATCAGAGATAACTTCCATGCAATCAGAAATCAACTGTCAACAAGTCTTGATTTGGACCATCTTGAGGGCAATGAAAACTTTGTTCAAGATTTCTCATATTCAGATTTGCAACCCCCGAATGCCATTGACTGTCAAGTTTCAGATGAAGACTTGGAAGCTGGCACATATGATCAAATGATACAAGATGACTCCATACCATTTTGTTTTGAATCATTTCAGTTTTTGAAGGGTAAATTGCATAGTAAATCTTCAAATGAGAAACTTGTAGAAAATCATGTAATCTCATCAGAACCAATAGAAAATGGGTTGCGGCAGTATTTTCAAGTTTTTCATGATCCAATAGCTGATGTGTTGGATGATGTCTGCAGTCAAAGTATTTCTCCATTGACTATATGTAAGCTTGAAACGTGTGCTGATATAAACATGATCCGGCAGCCGGTCTCTTTGTCATTTTCAGCAGGAGTCTTGTCACAAAGCTTAGATCAAAGTTTTCATTCGTGGTATGAGGAGAAAAGAAGTAATCCATTGGAAGAGCTAAGTCCTAGTGTGCATGAACTTCAAGATCCTTATGCGGTGTTTTTGGAGGCGGATAGAGAATCCATAGTATTCAACGGATCTGTTCACAAGTTTTCATGGGAGTTTCCTTTCAGTAGTTCTCTCTTGTTTTTCATAAGCGAGCACTTGTAGAGAATCCAAACAGCAGCCAGGATGCTTACATGGTTGCATTGGTTGTTTCATTTCACTTGATCAGGTGATGAATGGAACAACTAGAGTAGGTTGTATTGAATAAGCTTCATATTGAGCATATTTTCCAGTTTGTTGGTTGTGTTTAAGTATCGAGTCAGTTCTTAGTTGAGTGAGAGTCAATTTGTGTCGTCAAGTCATCAGTTTTTAGTCATGCATTTCAGGTTGATTTTTTGACTCCGTGCCCAATGGATGAAGGCAATGTCTGCTTTCCAAAGATCTGTAGTTCTTGGCACCTCCAAGGAGCTACCATCCCCATTGGAGCCAATGTTAGTGTCAGAATTTGGAGCCTTCCTCCAGTGATCAAACATGCTCTTACAAAGTGATTTTAAGGTGTCAAGGTCAAATTTTGTCATTTCAGTGAGTCTTTAAGCAAAATTTGGTCACTAGGTATTAGGTCTAGGGTTTTCTTTTACTCCTGTCAAATTTGTCCAAATGTCAGTCCATGTCACCATTCAGCTGAATTGTACCATCATTCAAAGGGTTTTCATCATCATGTCAAGTTCCACTGGGTCATTTTACACCTTGTTCATGCTTCAGTTGTGCCTAGGTAAGGTTCATTTCCCTTTCCTAGGGTTTTGGAGGTAATTTCTCTTGGATGGTCAAATCGTCAGCAAAAATTGTATCCTGATGTTCATACACCTTCCCTTATCCTTAATTTACCTTATTAAATACTTCCCATCACTGAGATCCCCCAAATTCCTCAATTTCGCACAAACCCTAGTTTCTTGCTACAACTTGGCAATTTTTTAGGCTAGGCCTGTGTTTTTCCCTTTTGGACCCCTTCCCCTCACTCAATCTTTGAAATTCTACTTTCCCATGCTTCCTAACATCCCTCCCTACTTCCAAATATTTTCTCAAGAATTTAGAAGCCCCTTATCCCCTTCATTTCGCTTCATTTCGACAAATCCCTTGTTCCACCCATCGGGATAGGTTTTACTCCAATGATGTTTCTGAGAAATAAAAGATGAATCTTGGAAAACTGAGAGATTTTTTTGTCCACAACAGGCCAAGGAATAAAAACCTCATTCACTTTTTACACAAGTGTCATGGTTTTAGAGAAATGTCAAAAATACAGTTGCCTCAGGAGAATTGGTGCACCTCTGAAGTGACCTTGGGAAAATCAAGATTCATCCTAGCTTGTTTGGCCAAATGACTTCCTTGATCGGTCAAATGATAACTAGACACAAATATTTTTCCAATGAGCTATCATGAGCTAAATTTATAGTTGAGGAAGACCTTAAAAAGTTGACTGCAACAACACTCTGCCTTGAGGGAGCCTCATTTTGCTAATTTTGACCAGTCTTGGGAGATTTGATTTTTGACAGGGTAAATGAACTCCAAATTGAAAAATTATAGTTGGGTTGGAAATTAGACTCAATAATATTTCCAACGAGCTATCCCGCACCCAATTTTGACACAAGGAAGGCCTCCAAAAGCCTCTTGAAAAAAGGCGCTATGCATTAAGATGGCGCTACGCATTGGGCAGTGGTTTGCAGTGTAATTTTGTAACTGGCGCTACGCATTGGGCTAAAAAGCATGAAATCACTTAAAATATTCCTCAAAAATATCCAAAATTGAAAATTCTTCCTTCCACAACTAATTTAACATCTCCATATTGCCAATGTATGAGTTTCCATCAGTGTTTATGGTGTTTCAATAGGTGAAGAAAATTCAAACCCTATTTTCTTGCTCAAGAATTGTTTCATTAGGGTTTAGAGTTTGGTTCTTATGCCATCACTCCCACATCCTTTTGTTTTCTCACTATTTTTCTAGTCCCATCAGCACATTTACCTACCCCTAATATCCCTAATTTCACTCATTCCCTATCCCAAGAAACCAAGTGACTGCCCCAAAAATCTTCAATTGACAAATTTCACTTGGCAATAGTCCATCATTTCCACTACTCTATCCCTCCATAGTCCTTCACTTTTATCACATATTTGGAAACAAAACCAAAGATACCAAACTCTTTATATTCATCCAAAACAACCTAGACTTTGGAAATCATGGAGACGGATACTTCTTATGACCAAGACAGTGACTCTACAACTGAATTGAATGCACCAAGAAGGCATTAAGGCGGCGTAAAAAGTATGAAAAACTTCAAATTTTGGCCGAAGCTTCTTTGGCTCAGCATAGCGCTTGATGGTGGACATTCAGCCCAAATTTCAAGAAATTTGGGAAATTTTTTTTCAATTTTGATTTTTTTGGCCTAAACACAGATTTTTCCGCCTGACGCGTAGCGCCACTTGGCGCGCGCTTATAATTAGCAGCTCCTCTTGGGTAAAAATTTGTATTTTTGGATTTTTCATGAAAATTTATGCATTCCTACCCATTAACTAAGGATTTTGACAAGTTTTGGGTTGCCTAAAGGGTCAAAAACACCCTAAAAATGACCTTTCTGCCACTTTTTGGACACACAAGAAGCAGTGTGGGAAGATTTGATTTTTGGAGGGGCACATGGCAACCAAATTCCGAAATTCCACTTGGGTTAGAAAGTATACAGGTAGAGATTTCCAACGAGCTATCCTGCACTCAATTTTGACTTCAGGAAGGCCCTAAAAATCAGCCTCAAAGTGGCGCTACGCATAGAGATTTCAGGTGCGGTGCATTGGGAAATTTGGCCTATTTTTCACTCAGCAGCTCAGAATTTCGCCTAGTTTTGGCCAGTTTGACTTTTTCATGTAACTCTTGATGAAACTTGATGTAATTTCATGACCATGATGTAATTTTGGCACATTTTTACTTATCTTAGTAGATTCATTCACCAAAAAGTGAAATGTAAGTGAATGAATCAGTTTCCTATCATATAGAGGCAAGTTGTTTCATTGCCTGTTTTTCAGTTCTTAGTTTAGATATGGTTGAAACAGCTCCTATAATTATGAGCTTGACCCCTAGAGGCATGGGAATGAGTTAGGCTTGTCTATATCATGTAGTTCTTCAGTCATTTTCAGGGTTGGACACTTGGGATTGCTTGGCACTTCATTGTACATTTCATCTCTGCAATTTTGACAAAGGAATAGACCATGGTTTGCAGCACTCTTTGGGATCCATGTGGCTCTATGTTTTGATGGTGTGTTTCTCTCTGTGATTTTAATTTTACTAATGTTTTATGTGTACCATTTCCCTTCCTATTTTCTTCTTAAATTAAACAAATGAGTGATAAAGGTGGAATTCATTAGATTGCTTTGCTCTGCCTTGAGTTTGTTTAATTTTCCATGTTTTCATCTGTTTGAGGAGGACTCTTGAGACTCTCTTGCCCTCTTTAGCTCCTCTCCGGTCTAATCCATCCATTCATTCAATCTAAAGCATCAAAACAATTTCCTTCCTTGCCCCAATCAGAACTCTGCAAAAACTAGGCCTTATCCCCGCACCCAAAACTGCCTTTCCCTTTGATCCAACAAAAATCCCCAAAATAAAAATCAAACTCTTTTACCTATATACCTAGCCTAAAATTAGCCTTTATTTCAAGTCATCTCAAGCCTTATTGATTATCTTTGCTGAGATTGACCTAGAGAGAGCCCTCTCTTGATTTGGTAGGGCTAGCTACCAAACTGAGCGTGGTTTGATGTTACCCTGAACTCTGCCTTCTTTCAGCCTGAGGTAGATTTAGGCAATAACACACCCGGTTGGAGTATGTACCTTGGAGATACAATGAAGATGGTGTCTATAATTCATGTGTCTCGCCAGCATTGTAGCCCATTGTCTCGTTGAGAGATGGGGATGTTAGTCAAGGCCTTGCACTAGGACAACGTTGGTTGATATGATGCTATACAAATGTGATTACCAATCCAGTTCTTCTTATGAGATTCTTCAGATTGAAAGAGACCTTATACCATTATGAATACTGTAGAAAATATCTAACACATCTCTGATACCATGTATAAATTACACCAATGGATTCAATCCAATCATGCAATGTACTAAAATAAGATACTAAATCTGTCTACAATATTTGTGAAATATAAATCATGATCGCTCAATCATATGCAAGTAAGAGAAAGAAGTAAATCAATCGCACAACACAAGATTTTCCTGGGGAAAGAAACTTATCAAAACCCCTCCATATTTATTGTATAATCAACCAAGGAATCATGAAACAATACAATGCATGTGTGCTCACCACAACCTCATACACACTACCAATTATTGCACACTGATCTAGGAAAAATTAGACCAATACATAGCCAATTTCCTGCCCACCTTCAGCCAACCTTGCTCACGCAATCCCTAGGAAAAATAATTCCTATTAAATAGGAATTCCAACCTTCTTTGACTGCGCAATGGGAAAAAATCATAAAGCATAAGCATTAAAGGACATTATCAAATATGAAAATCCAATCTCCCGGATGCGGGTGTATTGGCGGACTAGCACAGTGATGGGACCTGGGTTCGACAAGTGGAGGAGACACTTGCCCACCCAATTCGATGCCAGGCGGGATCACACTTCTCGAAAATTTTTCATAACTGGAGAATTTAATCCAGGTGGAGGTCAATATCCGACCATAATTCCCGATCGCGCCTCCGTAGAGCTCCCATTGCATCAGTCTTTTGTGCTCATTAATGTGAATTTAATGCAGGGTGTGCTTCGAGGTGTCTCTGTTTGGGTTTTTAAGATGGAGAATGGCACAAGCAATCCAAGTACTCCTCCTCTGCTGAACAGTCAGTGCTATCCTTATGCTGGGCTCCCTAGTTTCCGCATAGTCACAGGTAGAAGGAGCCTATTGAATTGCTGTATAGACTTTGGAGAGGGTCTTCATCTCTCTTGCTCTGGCCTTTTTTTTTTAACCTCTGTCACTCTGGAACTCATCAACACTCCGCTCCCTTCCATCTTTGTTCGTCTGATGCCTCTTTCACCCTCTGCTGAGTCACTCACCATGCCCAGGCTTTGTCAATGAATGTGTTGCCACAGGGGAAGCACAAGAAGCCATCCCCTGCGCCCCCCTCCATCCTCCACCTCTGAGTCTTTGTCTCAATCCTCAGAATTTTTCTCTAGTCGTTACCCAAATACACGTAGTGGGAAGGGCAGACTCCAGGAAACCAACCACCGTTTGGGTTCTTCCACACCCGCCAACCCCATCACTCAAGCCACAAACCTGCCCCAAACTACCCATTTCTTCTTTAATTTCTCCTTGAATCAGCCCCGCATAATTGCCTCCATTTTGGTGGTTTTCAAGGAGGAAACCTAGGAGGGCGAGCCCAGCATGCAACAGGAAGGGCCAAGCTCAGAAATGGCTCAGGACATGGACAGTCAGCCAAGGTCGTCAAACAAGGATAAAGGAAGGCTCCAAGCGAAGATGATAAGGTCAGTTGCAGTCGTGAGGAGGAGCTGGCTCGCTGCAGACGTGTGCCTTCGAAGCTAGGCGCTGCTTCCACTGTGGACCAATCAATGGAGGATGATGACATGGCGGCATATAGGTGTCGCATAATTGAAGAACCTCCTCCTCCTCTTGATGGTTAACTATTCCAAATTTTTCTGGTTTTTGCGTTACGAATCCCAACTTGCTGGGATTGTTTTTTAATATTTAGATATGTACTTCAGTAATTCTTGTTTTAAAATCTATAATAGGTGCAAATTTTAGAGGCATCCATGGCTGTTACCCCTGCGTGGGCAGCACAATAGAATGAAGACTGAACGAGACAGGTTTCCCCTTGCGGGCGGTCTTTTTTCTGGTTTTTTTTATGATTATGCCACTTTTTTGGGAAAAGACACGACTATGGCTAAGATGTAATATATTTTTCTCTTTTTGATAGATTTAAACTAACTTAGAAAAAAAAAATATGAAAATCCAATCATATTCCTTATTTAGGAGACTAATTTTGATGTACAAGAAATGGTGAAAATGGGAAAAAGTAATGGAAAAGTAGTATGGGATTAGAAGTAATCCCCTTAGGAACCTCATGGGGGGTTTTGTATGCTATTGGGTTGGAAAATTTTTGAATTAGGCCATTCTTAAAACACTAAGCACTAGATTATAACAATAATCATCCATTAAAATATTGGTAAGAAAGTTCACTTTTTTAATTTTTATATGTCAATGCACTACTATGAAAATGGAGAGTGTTGGAACTCTCTAATTACATTAAAAGAAATTAATTGTGTAAAAAATAGCATAGTAGTATGGGACATAAAGTTCTATCAAGTATGAAAGACTTGATAGTTAATTAGGATCTTATTGATGTCATCTTGAAAAAAGTAAAATATACCTAGAACAATAGGAAATTTGGACCAAGAAATATATTTTTTTTATTGGATCAATTCCTTGTTCATAGGTAAATTATTATGGACAGATAAACCATAACATCTCATATCATCTATTACAATGCATTATATCATAATCCAATCTATCTTTCCATTGAATAATCTCTTAAACTTGGCTTGATATTATTCCATTTCAACCATCTCTAGTTACAAATATTGAATCTATGGACATCGTTTCTTAGATTTTTCAAATTGGTCAATGATAGGGTATTTTTATTATGTGTAATAGAAAATATTTTGGGTTTGTCAAGAAGGCATTTAAGGAATGGGCCAAAAGCTCATACATATCCCATAATTGGGAAAGAATGGATCTACGCAATAACTCCAACTATGCAATAAAAAATGGAATCAAAAGAAGTGTCAAAAAAATATCATTAAGAGGAGAGATTTTGTGTTGGAACATCCATATAACATTTAGAAGGAAGAAAAGTAATGGAGGTTTAAATCCAAAAATATCTAGCTTTAATATACAGATAAAAACACTTCATTTTTCCATGAGAAATCAAAATATATGCTTTAGGAAAACATGGTGAAAGAAATTGATTTATAAAATTGTGAGTGGTTGAGAGACTTTGAAGTTATCAATCAGGCAACCAGAAGCCATTTGAGAGGCTCTTTAAAGAATGAGTGAAAAAAGACTCAAAGGAAACCATAACAATGTTGCAACATATACCATACTTTGTAACCAATGAGGAAATTATGGGGTTATCAATGGAAATAGGAGGAAATCATAAGAGTTGTATGGGGTCTTGAACCAGAGACAGTCTTAATTCTAAATGGATTTTCAATCCACTTTTACCATGTCTGATGACATATATTAAAATAAGGAAAAATACACATGCTAAAACAAACTAAAAAAATAATAAATTTGGTGGAAGCATAAATTACTCTTTTTAAGCATTGATTCATAAAGAAATTACCCCTCTTCTTTCTCAAGATTCAAGCCTATTTTACTATGTAACTCTTCATTTAATATAATGACTAAATTTTTAGAAAATAACTAAAAAATGATTTTTCCTAATCTAATTTATGACAACCATGGTGGATTTGTGTAGAAAAGGTTAATTATTGACAATATAATATTTTTTTATGAGGAAATTCATTACTATAGAGAAAACAAAGGAAAGGGAGTGATAATAAAAATGGATATGGCCTTTGTTTTTCATTCTTTTAAATTATTTGGTGTTCTCTTAAAGTTTGTTTTTTATATTGATCCCTCCGTATTGTTGTTTAAATCATGCATTGAATCCCCTTTAATTGCTCCATGGGTGAATGAAAGACCATCATCCTTCTTTATAGGTAAAAGAGGCTTAAGAGAAAGTTTTCCATTATCACCTTTATTGTATATTATTATGACATCCTCATTAAGTAAAATATAAAAAAGTGGAGTATTCGAAAATCTATGAGGGATATGTATGGGAACACGAGTAAAGTAAATCAACCACTTGCAATATGTTGATGATATACTCTTCACGTTAACTATTATAGCTATTGAAGTCAAAAAAGTGCTAAATCCCTTTCTAAATTCCTTATGAGGTCAAATAAACAAAATGAAAATTCATATTTTTGTATGGAACACAAGTGCCCACCGTCACCATAACCATTAATGGAATTTTAGGGTGAAAAATGGGTCTCGAAACAAAAATGTGCTAAAAAAATAAACCTTAAAATAACCAATAAGATTCAAGATGATGATGTCATCACCACGAGTAAATATTTTTGGAGGGAAAAGAAGAAAACAACCTTTTTTTAATTTCATTTTTGGCTCATAGGATTATTCAAATATGAATTGTAGGAACCTATTGAATATGGAATTAAATTCTGCATCCAATGAGTACCCACTCTACATACTTTTGAGTAGACCCACACCGAAAAAATTGAAAATACATGAAAAAATAATAGCTAAAATAATAAAATAAAATTTATAAACTTTTAAAGGAAAGGAAAGAAAACTACCTCTTTAATTTTATTTTCAACTTGTCTCCTCATAGGTTTACTCAAATGTTAAGTACAGGCACCGAATGGATGCATAAATTTTGCATCCAATGAGTGCCTACACTTGAAATTTGAGTAAATATATAAGAGATAAGCCTAAATTACAATAAAAAGAGGTAGTTTTTTTTATTTTCCTTAAAAAGTTCATAAATTAATTTTATTATTTTCATTCGGAGGCTCATTTTAGACCTAAAAATTATTCTAATGATTTCTAGCCTATTTTATAGTGTTGGAATTGTTGTGGATCATTATATCTGCATATCCTTTTTATTATGTCAAGTTTTGAAATTTTGGAAAAAGAAAGTGTTTTTGAAAAAATATACATGAGGATCCGAAATGTGCTATAGTATAAGGTTTTATACTTTAGTATTAAAAAAAAGATGAAGAAAGAATGCAATGTATTTCCATTTCCATTTTAATTTACGGAGCGGACTGACTTTAGATTGTTATATTGATATTAATGGTAAAGTCCGAGCAACTTCCGGAGCGGAAGTCGCAATCATGCGCAGAAGCCTTTGGATAAGCAACTGCGGGGGGTCAACTAGCCCGTCGGTTATCAAAACCCGACCCCCTGCAGTTGACTGGTCAGATCTCCGAAGAATGTCGATCGACGGCTCTGATTGATTGCGGGGGGTACGGGTTGGAGGTCTCCGCCGTACTCACAGACCCCCCACATTACGTCATCCGCCGAAGTGGCAAACAGTTGTCATCCACTATGCGTGTCCTTCCACGTCACCCTTGCATTAATTACGGTTTCCGTTGTCTATAAGTGGGGTTTTTCGTTCTTTTGTGGTTTAATTGTCACTGTTTGCCCTGTTTTAAACTCCGTCCCGCCACCTTCGCACCGAATTGCGTTTGAAATTCTTGTTAGCCATGGCCAAACGAGCATCCTTGTCTGGTTTATCCACTCTGAGCCCTCTCCTAGATAGTGAGAAAGATGTCCATGATACTGCGTCGTCCGTGAATCATCCTCATTTGCATTATCAAGTGACCTTGAACACCGACAAGTCACCTGTGTTTTCCGCTATGCAGAGTTCGGGAGTGTTGTCCGCCTGCATTCCTAAAACTCATGTCTTTCCTGAATTCATTTCTTGGTTGGTTTTGTCCATGTATCCCGGCAAATGTTTTGTCATGAACTCCCAGGGAGAAAGTATTTTGCAGGTTTCAGCTCAATTAATGCGTCAGGCATTATGCTTTCCGGAGAATGATTCTCCTTTGCAATTCTCAGAAGATTCGTTGGTTCAATATTTCGAGGAGCTCTCAAATGAGGAGTTTAACCACTGCATGTCGTTTTTGGTATCGAGTCCGGAGAAGACCCAATTAGAATCTGGAAAGTTTAGTTTGGATGCATTTAATGTTCAATACAGGTCAGTTCTCAGCTGTATTATGGAGATTCTGGGAAGAGAAGATGATTGCGAAGTTGACAAGGCCTCCCTGGGAATGTTCGCTCTCATGATGAAACCAGGAGTGGTGTTGGATATCCCATCCTTTTGGCAAGAAATAGTGAATTCTCAGCTGATTTCTTTCCCATTAACAGGTTATTTCAGATTTCCCTCATTGATAGTTTACTTGTTTTTATATCAGAATGTGGAAGAATTCATGGGTATTGGTTTGAACATAATGGATAGCAACAAAAATAAACAGTCAGTTCTGCTCTGGACTGATATGGTCAGAAGGGAAGAGAACGAAGCCGGTTTATTTGAATTTGTGGAACACTTCATGACCACCGCTTATAAAATTCTCAATGGAACTCTGCCTCCCTGCTTCTTGCCAAAGGCCCAGGAGTTCTTGCAATTAGGACCTAATTGTAAATATGGACTGGTTTGTTTTTGATGATTATTCTGAAATAAGGCTATATGGAGTCAGTATTGAGCCTTATAGGCTTCCAACATTTGTTCCCATGAGACTGTTTGCTTTGGAATTCATAAGGCAAAGTCTCAATGTGGATCAAGTTCATTTTCTTCCGATGAAGAAGGGATTAATGTACAAGTTACCCATGAGTGTGGGTCCTTTTGTCGTTAACACAAGGCAAGCTTATGAGGAGGTATCAAGGATATTGGAAGGAACACAGTTATTATTGGGAGAGAAATGGGCCTATGATCCACATGCGATTATTTCACAAAGAAGGGTCGAGAACGGTTATGCTGCTTTTACTCATGTGAGTAAGCCGGATTTAGAGAAGTTGGCTAATCCAGGAGGGCCAAGTTTATCACGGATTAGTATTCAAACACCTGTAATATTGGAAAAGATGGGCAAGAGAGTGAGAGATGATGTTGTTGAGATTGATGAGGAAGAACCCCGAGAGGAAAAAAGGACTAAATTAGCAGAAGATCACTCCTCCAATTCACCTGGTTTCACTCTCCAGGTCAGTGAAGAACAGGGTGCTTCGTCTCCTAGCAGACCAGAACTTCATTTGGAGAAGGCTCCTTACATGAAGCAGGTGTTCTCCCAAATTGAAGAAAATAATCAAAGAATAAAGGCCAATATAGAGACATAAGCAGAACATCATATATCTGCTGACCAAACAAGACTATTGACTGTAATGGATTTGGAGAAAGATCAATTCAAAATGGCGCTGTCGCATCCGACAGGAATGTCTCTGGGACCCTCAGGCAGTTTTAAGAAGTTGAATATTGTTATGGATGTGAAAAAGATCCCCTTGTGGGACAAGATGAATCTCCATATGCAAACAGGTCAGCTAATTGTTAATGATTTGGGTAAGACTCATGCTACATCAGTCAAGACAGAGAATATGCTTGCTAAGGTTGTCAAACAGTGCAAGATGGAGAAAGCCAATGCCAGAGCGTTGACTACTCAAAATGAAGAACTGAAGAAAATCATAATGAAGATTGGTGTTGATCCAAATGATAAAAGCGCAATGCACAAACTAATAAAGGGCGCAGAAGCAGAAATATCTTCATTAAGGAAGAAGCTGAAATTGCCAGCTGCAGAGCATTCGTTGGCAGCTGAAGTAGCAGAGGTAGAAAATGAAAAAGAGGAGCTGCGACAACAATTGATAAAGAAGGATGAAGAGCTTGATAAGGTAAAGAAAACTGCTATAACCTTACAAAATCAAATTCAGAACCACACTTGTACTTTTGATTTTTCTGCAGGTGTAGCCGACCCACAAGCCCAAGTTGCTCAACTGAATACGGAGTTAAAAATGGCGGAGAGAGATTGCAAACAGGCCCAATCTGAACTGGACACAGCTCTTAGATTGATGCAGGGATGGGAAGGAAAGGAAAATGAAAATGAGGAGAAGTTACATAAAGCCGAAGAAGAAATTAAGGAACTCAAGGAAAAATTGAAGGGAAATATTTCCCTTATTAAAGCTAAGGATCTCATCTGGAATGAGATCATTTCTGAAATACAAGCAAAATGGGACTCCATAAAAGTAATTGCCAGAGAGAAAAACATTGTTGCCGATCACGAAAAGGAGCTATCATCGGATAAGCCAGCTGCAATCAAAAGATCAAATTGGGCCAAGAGATTCATGAATTTTATTAATTCCAAAACAGATGAGGAGTTGCAAGAGATGGGGATACAAGACATGTATTTTTATGCTGAAGAAGTAAACAAAATGATCATTAAAAACGACCTTCTGAAAGCATCAGAGAAGCGCCTGCAGATAATTAAAGAGGTGATTAAGAAATTTGACATTTCGTTTGATAAATTGATAAGAACAGGTTTGCCCTCATGCTGGAAGGAGGGAGGTGAATTTATGTCCTGGAAGTTGTATGAAGATCAACTGGTATTTGCAAAAAGTAGAGCAGATGGCCGACATGAGAAGACGCAGATACTAAAGGGAGAAACAGTATTCAATTTCTTACAAAGACATTTCCTTCTGCTGTGGATGGTGAAAACGTTGTTCACAAGTAACCTCACACACGGTCATATTGTTGCCTTCACAGTAGAATATCATCGTTATAAGAATGCTCCAATAACTCAAGACAAGCTCTGGAAGGAATGTAAGAAATTCACTATTGACACATAAAAAGGATTTCCCGCCAAGCAGCCACAAGTAACCGTGCAGCCGCAAGAAATCATTGAGTCAGCTGTTGTTCCAGGAACATCAGTTCCTTTAGATTAGGAGTTGTCATCTTTATTTTGTTTCAAGTCAAGTGATGCAATGTAATGAAATGTTTCTGAGGCATGTGCCTCCGTTACAGAAAATAGTTAAGTAGTTACAGTTAGTTAGAATCAGTTTCATAACTGAAACCATTTTGGTTCAGATTGTATTTAAAGACATCTGAAGGAAGGAAGAAGGTTCCGAGTTTTGAACCTTTGAAGGCTAATTTTGTACTGAGCAATATCGAATGAATAAAAGAAGTTTTGCAAGTTTCCAATATTCTATCTATGTTGAAGAGTTTTCTTGGTTTCCATTTCATTTGCATATCTGTGAATAAAGTAGAGTGATTAGAGCTGTAGGTCTCTTGATATTTATATGTCTAAGAGTTAAGTATCCTTAATGGGCGCTCCTCTTCTTTAACTTATCTGTTTTTCACTTCTTCTGGATTTTATAATGGCAGTTTCTGTGTAAAGCAGCATGACAAGTTAAAATCCTTTTCTTTCTCTGTCTTCCATCTTTCCACTTCAATATAAAGGGAATATGGCATTTCATGGCTACTAAAGATTTGATATTTGGGAAATATATTACTAACATTTAAAGGGTTAAGAAACAGAGACACATATATACATTTTTGTGACATAATCTTTAATGTCTTGAGCACGGATTCTTGTACACAGCCAAGAATTGTTTCTCAAGGAACAACAGGAATCATGATTTCCATTAGACCAAAACCCGCAAGCATTAGTCTATGCTACAATCATCAGAGTTAGGATCCACGAGAGGCGGTTAGTCCATGTCGCGAAACACATGGGGAGTTTTGAACCCAATGTCCAACAATCTCCCCCCCAATGCGAGCCGGGTAAGTTTCAAACTCGAGACCTATCGCTCTGATACGACTTGTTGGAATCATGATTGTTGTTAAACCAAAACCCGCAGGCATTAGTCTCCGCTACAATCATCAGAGTTAGGATCCGTGAGAGGCGGTTAGTCCATGTCGCAAAACACACGGGGAGCATTGAACCCAATGGCCAACATATAGTTCACTTGTATAACAAATTCATTCTCTTTTGATTATTTTTAAATGTCGGTTAAAATGAGAAATCCATCCATGGAGATATCACAAAATATAATGAATGAAATCAAACACAAAATTACCTCATGGGGATAAAAATAGTTGACTCTAATAGTCAAAATGATGTTGATTAAGTCAATAATATCAACCTATCGTCTATATTAATGTTCAACCCTATTATAATACTATGAAGTTAGGTACACGAGGTCTTATATAGATGGTGATTGGGTGCTATGTTAAGGCACTCCTTGATGTGAAGTCATTGATCAATTCCTTGCTCTGATCGGGGTGATATATTGGACATGATGAAGATGTAGTCCTGCCAAGATTACAAAAAAAAACACTCTGGAGCTATGCAATAAATACAAAAAGAGATCAAAATAATTTCTTTGGTAGCACAAAAATCAACAAAAAAATTTCTACCTTCTAAAATAAATCATTAATAGAGTCCCCTAAGATAATGGATGTTTATAAATTAAAGATCTAGTGGTTATGAACATGGAAATTGGAAAAAAGGTTATATGATTGTAATAACAAGAAAGTTTGAATTTTTAAATGGATTTTTAGTTAATAATTACTTCCACTCTAGTAAGAAAATATTTCTTTATAATCCTTTATTTGAGGATAGAGGCTACTTGATTTGGAAACTATGTAATGTGGAATCCATGTTAATCAAATCAAAATTAATATGGGGACCAGAAATGGAAAAACTATTAAAAATTAGGATGATGGAACTCTGGGGAGATCCCCTCTCAAGAATAATATGATTTGAATGGAATTACCGGAGGGTAGATGTAATTTCCTACAGTAGATGACTTCTAAAAGAATGAAAATGTTGTTTGATCTCCATATTTGTGATGATATAGTTGAAGGAACATGGTATAACTAGAAATATTTGTCTCCTACGCCTCATCTGACCTCTCAGTGAATGGAATTCACTACCTTTGTTTGTGTCTCAACACATGTGATTAAATATATAGATGATCATCACAAATGGGGATCATTAGGATTATTTTATTTTAAAGTGGATTACAAAAAACATTTACAAAAATTACAATCACCTCCATGTTCAAGAGATTAGAACCACATTTAGAGATGTGATATGCCTTTAAGCTAAATTATGGCGCATGGGAGAAGTTTAAAAAGAAAAAGACATTGAATTCATGGGACTTCTAGATGCAATCTTTGCAATCAAGATGAAGAGAATAAAAATATGTTCTTTAAGTGTTCATTCTCTATCCAACTATTGACAGTGCTAGATGCCACCAACAGTGAGGGGGTCTCCCTGATATGAAGTCCAAATTAGACCTCACAATGTTTGGAGTATTAGCCCCAACTGGAAAATATGGTCAGATTCTATTATCTTAGAGATTTTCCTTGGTTGCAGTAAATGCCACTATATAAACACATGTAATTTTAAGACAATCAAGTAATTTAGCATTCCGATGTGTTCAATTTTAAAGTGTATAGTATTTCCTTCACGAAACAAAAAATAAAGTGAGCGTTTAAGAGAAAAGTATCAGTACCATCTTAATAAAGAGAAACGTATAATATGAAAGAATCTTTAGTAATATCGTGAAATATTTCACAAAGAAATAGCAATCATGAAAACATAAGACACACAATTCAGTGATTACTAAGACCATTAAATAGTTCATTTTCATTAATATGTGTTTACTTACACATATACCGCAAATAATGAAAGAATAATATCACAATCATTCACGACATATGCATGAAAAGTGTGACATCTCCAAGAGCTTTAAATTATTGTGTGAAAGTTCCAAGATACACCATTACAATGATACAACCATTGTTTGAATAGTGGAATGTTAAATGGCTACTTTCTCCTCAAAACCCTAACCTTCTCTCCTATGCCTAGCTTGAGAAGCCAAGGTGAAAGTTCATTTACTTGAGCTAAGAGGGTTTATATATAACAAATGAGATGACTCTCTACCTCCCTTGTGACTCTTGAGCTCCCCTCGTGACTCTTGGGCTTCCAAGTGACTTTTCAAAACTACTTTGAGGTCCCTTTACACTTCTCCATGACTTTTCACATTCTATGATTGACCTTTAGACTTCTACACTTTTTACATTTCTTGTTTTTAATTAAAAATTACATAATTACAACCACAATGATGTGGAAAAGATTATGACACACACGACTCTTGATGTGACACTTGTACAAGCCATGAATTGGAAAATATGACTTAGATCTTCATTATGATGTGTCAAGGACAAGTTTCTCTTCTTTTTTCTTCCTTCATATCTCCGCGATAGATCTTGCATGTGCTTCATATTCATCCTCAAAGAGGTTTATTGATATGGGGTCTTCCATATGAACTTGATATTCAATCTCTTGTAGTGGTCTATTGTCCCTCCATCTTCTTGCTTGATGATTTCTTCATGGTTCTAGGTTCACAAGTGTCTTTCAGCATGATCTCCTTTGCATCCTCCTTGAGCAACATCATGTCATATCAAGACATAGTACCTACACATGGAATTCACTCATGAAAAAATGAAATTAGTCTGAAAAACTCCTATTCTATCTTATTCTTCATGTAATTCATTAATTGATCTGAAAGAAAGTGTAGGACAAAGGAGGAGCCTCAGGGATTGTGCAGTGCTTAGTTATAGGAGGCAATGAGGCAAGTCTGATTACTGTGACTACGAAATGCGTAGTGGATGGGGCACTAAAAGAAAAAAGTACACAATTGATGGAGATAGTGACATAGTGAGCTAGGATTTCCCATTGTGACTACGCAGTGTGTAGTTTAGGGAATATTAGGCCACATGATTTCATTGTTGTGTGGTTCATAGATACAGTGAGATTGATTTTCGATAGATTCTTCACAATACATAGTGGGATGTTGACAAGGATGCAGGATTGCACAATTTTGAGAGACAAGATGTAACAATTAGCATTGTGACTGCATAATGCATAGTGGGAGGTTAACAAGGAGGCAGGATTGCACAATTTTGAGAGACAAGATGCAACAATTAGCATTGTGACTGCACAATGCATAGTCCTCGGAGGTAGTGATTATGCAATGAATAGGTCTAGGAGGAAAGAGATGTTGACAAAGGCTTGCTACTGCAAAATGTACATTTCAAAGAGGAAATGTGAAGTAGGGTTGGTGGAGGAAGGAACTCTTTAGAATTTGAGTAAGTGTGGGATCAATGAGGTGAGATATGAACCAGAACGTGACTTAAACATGATCGCACATTCAAAAATTATTGATGACACAAAAATTAACACTTAACACCCAAAAACAACATATACCTATTGAAACGATGGAAAAATGACACTTACCTCCAAGTAAAACACTTAAGATATACTTTTCAATGCAAGTGATGATGCCAAAATAGAGCACATAACTTTGGGAATGGGTCTAGTATATGTCTATATGATAGATATGACCCTTTAGCATTGTTGATCCCTAGATATGGTATCATAGTAGCTATCCAAACCTTTCATTTATAATACACAATCATACTTGTATAACATATTTTGTAACTATCATATTACCAATTTTCACTAAAAGCATTCATTTTAACTTGTGGTTAATTATTAATGATTTTTTATATTTTTAATTATTAAATGAGTTTTTTTAAATGGTTTTCAAATTAAGGTTTACTAATATGTTTATGTGCCTAAGAAAAAAGTTCTAGTACTCGAATTTGACAATTTGGTACTTATATCAGTTTTAGTACTAAGTAAAGGTTCACACATTGGCACTTCTTGAGATGACATGGGTTACAAATATATGTTTATGGATGGATTTATGTTCACACCTAAAGCTCAAGATGTTATTTAAACCTAAATTCCGCCTACATAAATTTGGTACTTAATTCAGTGCTAGTTTGGAAATTTCCAAAATTCCAGTACTCAATTTGGTACTTAGTTCCGTACTTAGTTCGGTACCTGATTCTGCACCTGCACACCAACAACTACGACCAGTTATGTTTAGATTTTTAGTTACATCCAAACTTGGGGGAAATTCAAACTAATTCCAAGTGGCGTCATTTCTATCTCCAACAATAATCTAATACATTAGAAAATCATAACAAGACCATTTATAAATATTATTTGTTATCTCAATTATAGTATAGGAGTTAGAGTTTTATGGAAGTTGATATGATCCTTTGGACCATTACTTCCTCTCCATTGTAATATAAATAATATATCTGCACAAAAAGAAGAAGAGGATGCGGGGGGGAATTTTATTCTCACTTTGAGTTAGTATTATTTGTAATAGATCTGAACCTTCACCTGTAAACATAAGCCGAAGTTTTTGGCAATTGAAAATTTAATTATTGAAATTTGAGCATCGTACTTGTTTGAATTAGTTGCTAGTAACATTTCCAAGTCGCGAAGGGCCCCTTGACTCAGGTAATGCCCTATTTTTTTTTATTTGTAGATTAGGTTAATATTCAACTTTAGCCTTTTTTTTAATTGCAAATTTTATTTGATGGTATTTTTAGTTTTTTAGTAGACTTGTATTTCACACATTCTTAGATCTATTATTTTACCTTCAAATTTGTTAAGTGAAAGACATTATGATCATATTAGAATTAATATTCTCATGCTTAAGAGTCAAACAAATTTGAAATTGGGTTTTTAACACATTTTAATATTTAGAATTTCAATCTACAGAATTTTCGTACTTAATTCGGTAATTATTCAGAATTTAAATCTACGTAATTTCCTTACTTAATTCAGTACTTATTCATAATTTCAAATTAAAACCTTTCTGTACTTAATTTGGTACGAGGTTTTGTACTAGAAAAAGGTATTAAAAAATACATAATTCATAGTTTAGGATTCTTTAATTGATTGAAGATTTGCAACTACTTGGTAAAATATTCCTATAGAGAATAAGAAACTACAATATATCTCTAAGCTTTCTTAGCATTTATTTTTTATATTTTTTTAATGCATTTCTTGTATTTTATTGCCTTGCTTTCTTTACTTGCCTCACACACTTTTTCTTATAGTTGCTAACATTTACTTTTCTGTGGCATGTTTAATGGGTTTTCATCACTAGAGGATTAAAAACTATTGAAGTCTCAAGACCTAATAAGCTACATATATAAAACCACATGAACATTTTTTGTCAATAATGAAAGATTTTGGTTCAAAAGTTTATAATAATTAGATTACAACAGTCCAGTGACAAGTTATAATCCTTAGTGATTAGTTCTTTCTAGTGTTAGTTGTTAAGATAGGTCAGAATAGGCTCTAATCTTGCATTTCCTATGCTTGCATCTCTAAGCCTTACGATCCAAAATTCGATAATCAAATGTTGTAATTAGAATACATATAATTACACCAACATAATTTTCCTCTCAAAGATGCGCTATATATTTCTTTCACAAAGTGCGACACTTCCCTCACCAAAAGATGACACTTGTATTTTCTTCACAAATGGACTTGGAAACTTAGAGAACAAACATGGATTGTATTTTATTAATAGAAACAACAACTCACATGACTAAAGTAGGCTCCAAATTTTGAATATAGGCCAAAATCTGGAGGGTATTGTAGTAGCGACAACACCAACCTTGGTGGTAAGAATTTGAGGAAATTGTGAATATATTTGAATTCCCTCAACCTTGGAAAGTCTATATTTTTATATTAATCCTAAGAAACAAAATGGGATTTTTTGGTTCACAAGTCAAACTATTGTGAAACCAGCTCACAAAATAGAAGAAAACATAGATCAATGACTTAGAAATTAGCCTCTTCGAGGGGGCAACCTCCTTTACATTACATAAATGAAAAATTCTTGGATGATACAAATGACAAAACCTCCTTTCTATATATATGAGTCCAATGGGTCACAATATAATCCTAGCCAACATAACAATAATAATGTAAGGGCACAAGAATAAAAATAGTGGGCTTCTATGGGGCACAATAATAACAATATGGGGACTACATGAGCACAACAATAACAATAAGGGAGCTATAATAATAATAACAATAATGGGATACACTAGTATTATAGGGACCTAGCATGCCCCTCTCCTTCAAAAAAGTGTTTTCCTCAACGCTTGAGTAGTTCTAGATGTTTCTGTATAAAATTCTCATCCTCCCATGTCGAATCGATTACATAGCTGTCGAGTTCTTTTTTCTATGACTACTTCGTGTTCCAATATGATTTTTCCTTCTTCATCAAGTTCTGGCAATATTTTTTGAACTGGGAGCTTGTCACCTATAACCTTCTTTAAGCATGAAACATGGAAAACTGGGTGCACTCGGGAAGATGCAGGAAGCTCCAATTTCTATGCCATAGTACCAATATTTTGCAACATCTTGTAAGGACCATAATACTTTGGTGATAATTCATTATCCTTATTAGTTTTCTTGAGGGACATTTTTTTGTATGGTTGTAGTCGTAAAAATACCCAGTCACCTACATCAAAACTTCTTTCGTTGTGATGTTGATATGCTTGTTATTTCATTCAATTTTGTGCTAAATTCTGGTTATCCTTTAAGAGTTGGAGAACTTGTTGTTGATGCTCGATGTGATCTTCCACTACCTAAAACTTAGAATTTTCTCTTAAAGATGATGTGATGGACGATGGATGATATCCATAAAGTGTCATAAACGCAGTCATTTTTTCTGCAATATGGAAGGAAGTGTTATACCACCATTCAACCAGAGGTAACCACTGGACCCATTGTGTTTGTTTATCAGATACAAAGCAACGAAGATATCCTTCCAAAAATTTGTTCACTATCTCAGGTTCCCCATCAGATTGAGGATGACATGATGAGATATGAGCCAATTGAGTACCCAAACAAGAAAATAATTTCGTCCAAAAATTTCCTGTAAAAAATGGGCTCTATGTCACTTACAATGATCTTTGGGTTTCCATGTAGCTTTTGAATTGTTTCCATAAATTCAGTAGCAATTGTACTAGATTTAATGGATGAGATAATGCACAAAAGTGTGCATACTTGGTAAGTATTTCAACTACCACCATGATGACAGTCTTTCCTTCACACTTGGGTAAACCTGCGATAAAATCCATTGAAACCTCCTCCCAGCGTTGACTTGGAATGGATAAAGGTTGTAATAGAAATGGGGCATTAATTGTCTCAACTCTATTTTTTTGGCAAACAAAACATTTTGCCACAAAATTTTGAATATCATATTTAAGGCCATCCCAAAAAAATTCCTTCTTGACACTGTGGTAAGTTTTTTAAAATCATGAGTGCCCTCCTAAGGGAGAGGTGTGCAATTCCAAAAGAATATTATGTTTGAGTTGGGAATTCTTACAAAGATATAAGTGATCTTTGTACCATCATGAATCATTTTTTTAGCTAAGTGTTTCATATGTACTAGGATCTTACTGCAAATTTGAATGAGTGTCCACACCTCATCACTTAGGTTGGATAATAGAAATGGCACAAAGAAATTCTTCCACATCCTCATCCTTTCTTGAGAGTGCATCTGCAACAACATTTTTCTTCCCTTTTTTGTATATGATTTCAAAGTCATAAACCATCATTTTTGTGACCCATTTTTCTGCTCTTTTAAAGATAATATTTGTTCCAAAAATTATTTAAGACTGCCATGATCTGTTTTTACCTTGAAGTGTCTTCCCATTATGTAAGGTCGCCATTGTTTTAGTGCATGTAGTATTTTCAACATTTCCTTCTCATAAATAGGTTTTTGTAAATACTTTCCTTTGATTGGATGAATTTCAAAAGAAATTGTTCTTCCTTCCTGCATTAAAACTGTACCAATTCCATCTCCTGAGGCATCACATTCCACAATAAAAGTTTTTGTGAAGCCTGGTGTAGCTAAGACCGGTGCTTGGCACATTTCCCCTTTAAGATGTTCAAAGGCCTTACTTGCTTTTAAAGTCCAATAAAATGCATCTTTCTTCAGTAATGATGTTAGAGGTGCCGATATTCTCTCATAATTATTAAAAACTTGCGATAATACCCTGTTAACCCCAAAAATCCTCGAAGATGCTTTATGGTTGTGGGGATTTTTCATTCCTTAATGGATTTAATATTTTTAGGGACTACCTTAACACCCTCATGAGATACAATATGACCCAAATATTCCACCTCTTGTACTCCAAAGAAACATTTAGATGTTTTTGCATAGAATTTTTTCTCCTCCAATAGTTTGAGCACCCTATCAACATGTTGAACATGATCCTTCCAAGACTTGTTGTAGATTAGTATATCATCAAAAAATACTAACACAAATTTTCTAACTAAGGGTTTGAAAATGGAATTCATCAAACCTTGAAATGTGGAAGGTGCATTAGTAAGGCCAAAAGGCATGACCAAAAATTCATAATGACCCTCATGAGTTCAGAATGTTGTTTTTGAACTGTCTTCAATCTTCATTCTAATTTTCTGATATCTAGAAAAAAGATTCAGCTTGGTCAAGTAAATTTCTCCATTTAATTCATCTGATAATTCGTCAATGACGGGGATGGGAAATTTATCATTAATAGTGAGCTTTTTTATCTCCCTATAATCCGGAAACATACACCATGATCCATCTTTCTTGTGCACCAATACTAATGGAGTAGAGAAATAACTTTGACTAGGTTGAATTGTACCATCCTCTAGCATTTCTGCAACCATACATTCAATCTCACTCTTTTGAGCATAAGGATATATGTAAGGCTTAATGTTTGGAGGAACACTTCCTGGAATCAAATGAATAACATGATCAAGATCACGAATAGGTGGGAGTCCTTTGGGAGTATCAAATACCTTGGAATGATTGTCCAATAATTTTTAGAAATCTGGAGAAATAAATGATTTTGATTTTTGAACCTCTAGTGAGCATAATTGTGAAATTACGCCTCATTTATCTTTCTTCGGAAGCTTTTTCATGATATTAGAGCTAATTATCTTTCTCGGCTTCCCTGCGATACCCTATAATTCAATTCAACTTCCTTTCCTTCTGGAAAAAAAGAAAAAAAAAAAGAGTCAAGAAAAGTTCTTGAAAATTAAAAGCTACCGTCCCCAAATATTGTAACCATTATACTCCTAGTACAACATCAGCACAACCCATTGAAATGGAGAGCATTGGACTATTTAATACATATTCCCCCATGGTTAGCTTGATATTATGACACTTTTCAGATAAATTTATAGTTCCTCCATTTGTAACCATCACTTGACACTCTAGTGTTGTGTATAGGAAGCAATTCAATTCCTTGGCTACCTTAAAATGAATAAAATTATGGTTACTAACCGAGTCAATCAAAACTATTACACTTTTCTTCTTGATAAGTCATTCTATCTTGAGAATTTGAGTAGTGGTAATTTCTGCCAATGCATTACAGGATATGGTCAGATTCATGTCTTCTTCCTCTAGGGTTGGTTCCTAGTGTATATCCTCTTATTTTGAAGTTTATCGTTCCTTTTCTTCCTCCTCTTCACAATCTATGTAAAATAATTTATTCTCAACACACTTATGACCTTTAGTGTATTTTCTATCACAACTATAGAAAATCCCTTTTGCTATTTTTTATTCCAATTGTTGTGGTGTCAACCTTGTAGTTTTAGGATGTCTAGGAGTAGTAACACTTCCATCTTTATAGTTTTTAGTGGTATGCTTCCTTGTTGCCATAATTTTGCTTTCAATTTTTCTTGCCAACTTGAATGCCTTCTCGAATGAATCAAGTTCCCAAAGGCAAACCTCATGTTGGATGTTATCATTTAAAGTCCCTATGAAGACATCAATCATGTGCTCCTCTAGAATATACTTTACCCTTATATTCAATTTTTGGAAGTCCTCAATGTGCTCCACCATTGAACCCTTTTGTTTGAGATTTATCAATTGGCTAAAGAAGGTGTTGCTCTTTGTATCCTCATAATGTGTTATCATTTCCTCCATGAATATTGACTAAGTGATAATTTTTTTACGAGAGAAATGTCATTGATACCATACAAATGTATTGGGTTCTAAATATAAAGTTTCAATGTGTACCTTTTGCATGTTTTTCACATTGTGGAGATCAAAGTATTGCTCCATCTGTAGTATCCATGTTACGAGATCCTTGCCATCAAATTTACTCATATTGATATTTAGAATATGGTGGGTCTTCAATCCAACATTAGAGTCTATGAAATCATGATTAACATTTATTTTGTTCTCATCATGAGTTTCCTCTACTGCCCTTTCGCCATTAGTAATCATTTCTTGTAGCAACTTTGTCAAACCTTCCATGTCTTCTTTTATATCATTCTTCATGTCTTCCATGTTTCCTTTCAGTTTTTCTTCTATATCATCGATCGTATCTTCCATTTCATTCTTCAAACCATCCATCTTAGCTTCCATGCCTTTCTTCAAACCATCCATCTTAGCTTCCATTTCATTTTTGGCTACATTTTGCGAGAGCAAAATTTTTTGCACTTTGTCTCGTAATTTTGATATATCATGTTGCACTTCTTCCTCTTCATGTATCATAGTAGAGATTTTTGATGGCCTAATGGGTGTGGAATTATTTTTGATAGGCATCATAGAACTCAATACTAATATTTATGCTTCAATATTCCCTTGGAATCACTTCAAACTAATTTTTCAAACAAAAGTTATGCAATTTTTTTTAAATATACATTTTTTTTTGCTTTTAGGAGCTCAATGTTGAAATGGTTGTAACTCAGTAATTTTGGATCTTCAAGATATGAACTTCAGTACTACCGTAGCTGTCTAAGTCTTCTTTCCAATACCATAGGTCAGACTTAATTTGGATTCTTCAAGGTAAATTTATGCCCAATCTACCACAATGCCCTAATTATGGGTTGGTTTAGCAGAGAAAACTTGTACGGCGTGCCACATGTCACTGTTTTGAACTTCGACTCTAAAATCTATACACAAGAAACTAAAATTTGTGCACTTTCGGTCACTTTTTATAGAATTCCAATCCTATGTTTGAGACGAAATTTATGGTGATTTTCTTTCGGCCACCTTTCTGGGATAAAATTTTGGAGCCTGCAAAAACCTTAACTTCCTCATATCATATCTCCAAAAATTTAGCGAACCAAGATCTGAAATTTTTACACAAAGGTCCTTAAGAGTTTGGGTTAAATGGTTGTTTTTTTTAGCTACCGAACATTCGTAGAAAAAAATTTATAGCAAAAATTCCAAGATGACCTGTTTGTAGCAGTGAAACCCTAGAATCCAAAGCTCTGATACCAAATGTTATGAAACTAGCTCACGAAATAGAAGAAAATATAGATCAACGGCTTAGAAATCAGTATCTTTGAGGGGAAACTTCTTTTACATCACATAAATTAAAAATTCTTGTATGATACAAATGAAAAAAACTCCTTTCTATATATAGGAGTCCAATGGGTCACAATATAATCCTATCCGACATAACAATAACAATGTAAGGGCACAACAATAACAATAGTGGGCTTCTATGGGGCAGAAAATAAACAATATGGGGACTACATGGGCACCACAATAACAATAAAGGGGCTATACTAACAATAACAATAAGTGAATACACTAGTATTATAGGGACCTAGCACAATCAATAAACAAACTTAACATGATATCCCTAAATTCATTTTCTAGGAAACATGGTTAGTATGAAACATAAGAATACTTTGGAAAAAAACCATGTCTCCAAGAACAAAAGCAACAAACATTTGTTGTCTTCTTATAGAAACAATTCAAGTAAAATAGGTGAAGGGACATAATGCTCATATTTTGGAACATGAAGAAAATAATTAGCTACAATATCATTTAAAGTGAGAACAATCCCAACCCCAATAGTTAACTTAATTGATCTAGGTACCATTGCTAAAGCACCTTGCCATTGGGAGGTCACGGGGTCAATTCTCATCGCCACCCTTGGGGTTAGGCACTAATTAGTTTTTCCAATAGGATGTGATCCCTTTGAGTGGATATGCATGGATTTTCCTTGAAAAAAAGGAGGGAGATGACAATATTAATCAAGAAATATAATTAAAATACATAACATTCGACCATAATGGCAACTTTAGGGTTGAAAATTAAAAGGGGGAATTGACTAGATGATATCAAAGGACAAATGGAAATATATTTTTAATGAGGGTTTGGAACAACAACTAATAACCAAGTTGAGGAATTGGTGCTTTATCAAGGAATAGAGACTTTGAACGCAAACCACTTAAGAGAATTGGTTGTCATTGTTGATGCAACATTAATCATAAGGCATACAAGAAATAAAACCTCCCCAACTAATTGTATCCAAAGAATGATAATACCCATGATCCATCAAGAAAGAAGATGATCTTCAACTAAATATTAGCATGTCCTTATATCATTAAACCAACAAATGGATAACTTGGCCAACTCTAATACACATTTGGGGTTTGAAAACTGAGATCAAAAGGTGGGGAGTTTATTTTAACACCAATCTCATAATCATTTTATTAAGAATACTCCAATGTGTGAAATGTGACATGGTGAAGTAATGTTGATTATCTCATGCAAATCCAAGTGACATTCCATTCCACTGTGTAGGTTATGTGCATTTAATATCACAGTACACCTGCAAATAATGATGGAGGGTAATATGGAATCATTTCTTGTAAGGGAGAAAAAGGAGGGATATCTCCATGTAGTTTGAATTTGGCATTCTAGCTAGCAGAGCTCCCCATAGAGTCATATGATGAACCTATGGTAATCAATCTGGCAGCTCACCCCAACCATGTTTTTATCCAAGGAATTAGTTGGACCGTCACTGTATTTTCTATTTTGTAGGTTCATTATACAATCCATAGACCAATGGAATACTGCCTTGTGAATTATAGTGTCATTCCAATCTTGGTTCTTGAATTTTGGGGTTTGGACATGTAGGAGATTGACATTTGGGTCATTGTGCTATCCATGAGAAATTAGGATTATGGTGAGTTCTAAGACACCATGAAAGTTTGATTTTGAATAACTACTCTAAAATCACTAATTTCACTAATTAGTTCCATGATTAGGAGGTATTTTCAAATCATAGGTGAGCAAAGCTTTTGGAAATTTATGTTTAGTAGAGGAGGGAAATCTCAAAGCTTAAGGAGCAATGATGCATATTATGGAATATGATGACAATATTTCCGCAAAGCTTAGAGTTTGGGATCTCACGTGTATTATTAATTGACTTGATACTTGAGAGAAGCTTAAGAATAAGACTTATTCTAGTAAGACACATGAAAGGTGAAGATGGAACTAGTAAACAAAAGAATATTCCTCCATAAAAGAAACAAAATAAAGCACATAATGGTCATGCACTTTAAAATTATAGGTTTTTCTGTGTTTTACAAAAAAATATAGATTCTAAAGCAATTCAGTAAAAACTATACCAAAGAATTCATATTTTTTGGAAACAAAAGAATAATATATTTGGAAGATTTTGAAATTTTATAATAGTTTTGCTAACGTATCATTAAGATAGCTACAAATGTTGTATTATACATGGTATGCAACTCTTTTTTTAAATGCAAAATTAACAAACAAACAAAAAATATATATATATATAATGTTGTATTATATACAGGTAAGCAACTTTTTTTTAAAATAAAAAATTAACAAGAAAATTAAAAATATATTTTAAAGAATATTAAACATTTATAACTCAAAATTATTATTTTATGTATATACACGGTCAACTTCAATAAATAAATATAATAAATTTATTAATTTATTTCAATATTAATAAATATATAATAAAAAAAAAATTAATTTTATGTATAATATTGCTTTTATTTATTTAATAATTCTTTTATGTTATTGTTCATTTATTTTTTTGCTATCTTATTTTTTTAATTGTACTTATTCTAAATTGATTTAAATTTAAATTCTTATTAAACAATATAATAATATAATATTTTAATATATAATTAAGTCCCCTCCATGGAATAATAAGGGGGTCATGTATGTGTTAGCACAACTTTTGTAAGGTGTTATTGTGTATAATGCAATATTTAAATATATAATTTAATTCCCTCGATGGAAAAGCAAGGGATTGTGTATGTGTTATAACGATCATCCTTTTTGTAAAGTGTGTGTTATTGTGTGTGGTTAGTTTTGAATAAAATTAAGGATGTTAGTTTATCGCTTTGCAAGTATATAATTATTATAAAATTTCTTTCGGTAATAATCACATATAATGGAACGTTGTCGACACGTTTCGAACCAACCAGTGTGGTTCATCATCAGGACTAGGTGAGAGATCAGATCAAATCAATAAGCTTAAATAGATGTAGAGATGTTTAAACTAGCCGTTTTCTAAACGGCTAGTTTGACTTTTTAATAATTTAAAATGTTTTTAATAAGTAACGGCTAGTTCCCTCCTACTATTAAACCAATTAATAAATTTATTCATTTAGTTAATAAATTAGTAAACTTATTAGTTATAATTATTTTATATGGATCACAGAAGCATAGATTCTAGTATATAATTAGTTTTACATAAAATAAAATTTAATAATTTAAAATTAATTTTATAAATATAATTTGAAATTATATATACGTATATATATAAAATTAATTAATTTCATATTTCTTATTAAATTAAAATTTATTAAATTATCTATTGATTAAGTAAGTATCTTTATTTGTTTTTAAATCATTCTTCTTTTAACATGTTAATATACCTATTTTAATTTTGTTTACCATGATATCCACCTCCTTAGATAAATTTTGACTTGGTGGTAGAGTAATATAATGGTAAGGCACGAAACACGATTTCATGTGATGATAAGTATTGTAGAGGAGATGTTATGTAATAGGAAAAGGTATCCCCAAAAAAATTATTTAATAGATGTATGTAAATTAAAAATCTAATGCTTATGAATATATTATTTCAAGTTAAGGTTATATGGTGTTTAATAATAAGAAAATTAGAAATTATGATTAATGGTTAAGAAATATGTTTATTTTAATAGGAAAAAATTGTTTCAATAATTTTTGTTTAAGGATAAGATTTAGCGATTCACAAATTATGTAACATAACAATTCTATTAATCAAATCGAAGTTAACATAGATCTATGGAAAAAAAATAATAATAATTATAAATGTTTAGGAGGATGGATTTTGGTGACATCCCTCTCAAGAATAATCTAACTTGAATAGAGTTAGGAGTTTCGATGACTTTTTAAGGAATGAAAACTTTGCTATATCTCTCTTTAAGATGATATAGTTGAAGAAAAATTATTTAACAAGAAATATATATCTCCTCCACCTCATCTAACCTCTTAGTTGATGGACTTTACTGCCTTTCTTTGTGGGTTGATGCATGTGGACAAATATTAAGATGATCATCATAAATGGAAATAATTGGGATTTAGTTATTCTTATTATTTTGAGTTAGAAGTAAAAATTATTAAAAGTTTCATCACTTATAGTTTAAGAGTTTGGAAATACATATATAGAGGTGATGGGTTATTGAAGGTGAACATTTTCAATTGGATTATGTTGCATGGGAGAATTTTAACAACAAAAAGCTTTAAAAAACATGGAATTCATGGGCCTTCAAAACAGAAAATTTGTAATCAAGATAACGATTATCAGAAATATCTATTTTTAAGTGGTTGTTCTCTATCCAGGTTTGGTGGCATGCATTTGAGGAAATTATGAAAAGAGTTGAATTTCCTCAACCTTGGAAAATCTTAATGTTTACATTATGGCATTAAAATAACAAGGGATCTTTTTGTTCATAAGTTAGTCTTTAAATGAGCTTGGCACGCTATGTTCAAACTAGTATGCTAGGAAATAATATTAGTGAGAAATATCATATTTTAAAATCACACAAATAGATGCAAAAGGAGAAATTAGATTTAACTATTGAAGAAAAATATTTGAATTAGAAATCATTTCTCCAAGAAGAGTAGCAACCAAATTTTATGAAGTTATTATAAAACAATTTGGGCACAGGGGTTAACAGATGCGATCCTCTTATGGTGGAACATGAAGGAAATAATTGGATTAAATACTTGTAAAGAGAGAAAATTATTCATTAAGAAAAATAACTAAAAGACCCGAGACTAGAGCACAATAGAAACTCTAAATTGAATAGAAAGAATTACATGCATGGAAGGAATCTCATAATAATTTTACCCCTCTTTTAGGTGAAGCTTTGAAATACAATATTGGGTTGGTAGGTGTTGGTGGGATTATTTATGATCTAGAGGGACATATATAATTGAGTTTTTAGAGGGGACTTGAGCTACAACTAGAAATAAAGGCAAGGCCTTGGTGCATTATCAAAGACTTAAGATTCTAGACTCCAACCACGTAAGAGAATTGATAGGCATTGGTGATTCAACATTAATCATAATACATATGAGAAATAAAACTACTCCAATCAATGGTATCTAAGGAAGAATAATATACATGATCCATTAAGAAAAATGGTTTCCTTTAATTGAATATTAACATGTGTTAAGAGAATTAAGTCGACGAGCAGATATCTTGGCAAAATTTGTTATTCATTTGGAGGTTGGGAAACATAGATCTGTAGATGTTTTCGGTAGCATTGGGAATATTCTAACATGTCATATGGAGAACATCACGGGTCATCAGAATACCATTGGGAAACCCATGGTATTCTGATGACCCATGATACAGAACAAGAGTATTGTGCCCTTTTGAAAAGTATAAATACAAGGGTGAGTGATTCATTCTTGTGGTTGGCAAGAGAGCATCTTGTGGAGGAGAAGATCGAATAGGCCTCAAACTCATTGAGGGCCCAAATGGCCTATGGAGAGTTGAGACAAAAAAGAGGGCTTGTTTTTGGTACAGAGGATCGAGAGGGCATGTTATTGGAAAAGAGGGTCAAGAGGGTTTGTTGTTGGTGAGAGAGCACAAAGACATGCAAGGGCACAATATATTGAGAGCGATTCTCTCAATGAGACATTGAGAGAGAGTTTATCTCAAGTAATATATATGCACATGAGTAATATTACATGTTTTCTATGAGTGAGATACTCATTTTTGCTAGGTTCGATGAAAGATCACAGAGAAGCAAAGAAGATCAAAATCGAGGATGGATATGCGGCTTAATCCATTAGATTAGATCTAGGGTAGTTGTTGTATATGTAATTTCCTTAAGGGTCATTATCCTAGTAAGGGAGCTCAAGTAGCTTTTGGGAAGAATTTAATGAAGAACTTTTGATTGGGAAAGACTTGTGTGTAATATGTTGTTGTGAATGATTTAATTGTTGGTTTTATAAGTTCCATTGCGCTAAAAAAAATTCTAGTTAGATGTATGAGTGTGTTTAGTTCATTAGTTGTGTATACATAATAGGAATATATTACCATATCTTGTGTGTGTGCACTGAGTCTAGTGCCTAAAATCTAACATGGTATCAGAGCAGGGTCTCTAAGAAGGGTAGCTAGATCTAATATTTTCACAAGTGATAGCTCTGAGAGGGTGTTGTAGGAATTGGTACAAGTAGTGTTAGTATTTTGAAGACCAATGCTAAGAGAGTTGGCTAAGTATGGTAGATTCCATGTATGGGTTATGAAATCTAGGCTCAATAGGCTTAGTGATACATGGAGTAGTTCATTCATATAAGGAGTTGTGGAGAGTTTCAGGTGAAATCATGAAGTTGGGTTACACTTTTGGGCCAAATGTGGGGATGAAATTTCAAGTTTTTCCTCCTTTATCCAATTGTGAATTTTGATTCGGAGTAAAAAGATAATATGTGCAGAATTGTGTTATTGTCCTGATGATATTTTTTGCAAAAAAAATTAGTGTCGTATAATCTCTTATTTTTCCATTAAATGCAATATATGTCCTTGAAAAATTTCGTAAAACTTAAGAGGTATGCATGTGTTCACATAGCATAATCAAGTCTAAAATGTGTATTACAAAATACATTGAGAGAACTAAGTTTTTTTGTATTAAAAAAATATTTTTTATTATTTTTCGAAATTGGTGAAGTAATATTTCGATTGAATTTTGGAGACACGTGTTCACATAAGAAATTTCAACTCTTTAAATAAATTGAAAAACCAAGAATACCCTTTCATGTTATTGATTTTTTATTTAGCCCCTTTGAAACTGTCCAAAAAAAAATTCAAGCATTATGTGTAAAAGAAATTAGATAAAAAAACATCATATGAATTTGAAAATGTCAAAACTATATGCCACTGGATAAAGGATTCCTTACTGAATCCAACATGATCAACTCTGCCACTTAAGAACAAATTTTTCTTGGAGTAAGCTATAGGGTACAAAATGGTGTTGTAGAGAAATTTTCATAAGAGGCGCTAAAACTTTGTTTTTTAGACCCTCAAGAACTCAATCTAGCACTTAAAACATTCGATCATGTGTTTGAAATTCAAATTTCAAATAGCTCCTCAATCATGGTTAAACAGAGGCTCAATCCAACTATCATAATTATCTAAAAAGGGAAAAAAGAAAGAAAAATGAAGCCTCTCAATAAAAATTATAGAATTTATTTATTCCACTAAAATAATTTTTATAAATATTCAAATATATTATGAACTCTAATTTTCCTTGATTATAAATCCAATTTTTATTTTGTTTTACCAAGAAAAGTAAAATAATTATAATAATATATAGGTAACTTTCTATGAAATATTTTAACTTTGTTACAAACCAAACTGAACTAAATTTAATACTATTATTATTTTTGAAATAATTTCATAAGCAAGTTTAAATTTAGATTACTCGAATTTAAATTAGTATAATAATGTTTTAAAATTTATGATTTCCTTATGTTTTTATTATTTTAAAAATATATATTGCAAACCTAAGTGAGGAGTAAAAATTTCTATATATGTTGCGCACTATATTAATTATAACTTACAACTACATTAATTATTAGTGCACTAGTTTCTTTTCTTGAACAAGTGGATATATATATATATATATATATATATATATATATATATATATATATATATATATATATATATATATATATATATATATATATATATATATATATATAAGATTCACATTATAGATATGATTATGATCGATGGAATCATGTTTATTAAATCTTCAGTGAATTTTATAAAATATACATTTCCAACAGTGTCAAAATCACATTTTTTTTTTTTTTTTAACTGTAACGGGTATGTTTTTATTAAGAGAGAAAGATTATGGGTCTTTGCCGAGGCAGCCCCTTTTACAAAGCAGAGATCTATCTACTGCATCTAACAGTCAATAAGGACTTTCAAGGCATCTGGACGGAGCTTATATTGTTTACAATGATCTGCCCTTTCATAAGCGAGCTGCCTTTGTTTGCCATCTCATCTGCTTCATTGTTTGACGTTCTCAAAATGTGATGAAGTTTACACTTGTCAAAGTCACGGAGGACTCTCTTCAATCTGTCCAGAATTTTGTTGAGGCTGGCATTGCCGAACGGCGTCTCCATGTTTATATGTTTTATTATCAGTTCTGAATCACCGAAGACTTGGAGCACTTTGATTCCCTTATCTCTTGCCATAAGACAAGCTTTTAGAAGCCCTAGGATCTCTGCGTGATTGTTGGATTTCTTGCCAAGTCCCCAGCAGAACCAATCTTTGGAAAACCCACCAGGAGAGTAAATAACTCCACCCGCACCAGCAGCGCCCGGGTTCCCCTTGGACGCCCCGTCGAAAAATATAGTGGAAATGTTTTGGGACCTCCACCAATTTTGAAAAAAAACATCCTCGTCTCTTATGCGCCATTCAGGATTGTCACCTTGCGGGGGTTGAAGGTACTTGTGAGGATGGGGCGCAAGCATACCAAGCCAGCGCTTTTCTTCGGGCAGAAGAAAATGATCTTCTTTAAAATACTGAATTTGAGCCGCTTCCAGGAGAAAGGATTTAGCTTTTGCAGCAACTTGCAGAGGGGTATAAAGCAGCTCTTTAAAAATCTTCTGATTGCGAGCCAACCATATCTGCTAGCAAACATATTTTGGGAGCGCTATCCAGATTCTACGCCAGAAAGATTTGGAAGGGATTCGATGGGGATAGTGTTGACTCCAAGAGGCAAAGAGGTCTGCTACTGAGTTCTGCAAGGGGGCTGGAATCTGCAAGTCCTGAAGCGTGAGAACCCAAACCTCTTCAGCAAATCTGCACTCCATGAAAAGATGTTGGGATGTTTCGGAATTGTTACATCATAACACACATCTGTGAGGCCCAGCTATTTTCCTTTTTTCCAGATTATCCCTCGTAAGCTGCTTGTTATGGACCAAGGTCCAGAAGAAGAAGTTTACTTTTGGAAGGGAAAGCGGCTCCCACACATTCTTCCAAAACTCCTTAGTTTGACTACAAGTCCTTATGTCCTGTAAAGCATTATACCCAGCTGCGGTGGTATAGACCCCAGACAGTCCCCAACCCCAGCTATCTTTTTTGGATCTACAAATAGGTGCAGCATCATCCAACAGATCGACTAGCAGTGCTTGTTGATGGGAAAACCGTGCTGGCACTCTGTGGAAATCCCATCCGTTCCAATCTCCACGCTGATCCCAGGTCGAGATATCATACAGTCTGTTTACACCTGCGCGCTCCAGCCAATTCCCGAGGTCTGCAATGTCTTCCATCTGAGCAAGTGGCTCACTTCCCATTATACTGTCAATCCATAGATGCGTACGCTTGCCGTTCCCTGGAATCCTGTAGATTAATTTTTTGAAAAAATTGCTGCTTTTACAACATAATTTCCAGACCAGCGTGCTATTGGGTGCACTAGTTGTCTGAAGGTTGGAGAGCGCGCTAATGGGACCATACTTTGAGCGCAGGGTAACACTGATTGGATGAGAGGGTTCATTGAACATCTTCCACAAAATCTTTCCTCCCAAAGCAAGATTGACAAGCATGGGATCTCTAATTTGCAGTCCGCCTTCAGGCAATGGCTTTTTAACCACATCCCAGTTAACCAGATGCATTTTTCTCTCATTGCCTTTCCCTCCCTGCCAAAGAAAATCTCTGAGCAGCTTGGAGATCTGCTCCATCACCTTTCTTGGAGCAAGGAGGAAAGCTGCCTGGAAGATTGGGAGAGCAGACAACACCGTTTTAATTAAGATTACTTTACCTCCCTTAGTTAGCCAGTTGCCTCCCCACGCAGCAATTTTGGATTTAATTTTTGAGATTATGTCGCTCCATAACGACCTCTTGTTTACTCCAGAAGTTATGGGAAGACCAAGATATTTAAACCTGTCCCAGTTTGTCTGACCTTTAAACCCAAGAAGAGCAGAGATTGCAGTAAGTTCATTCTGATCTATGTTCCAGCTATATATTTCGCTCTTACTCTCGTTAACCAAGGCACCTGAAACTCTGCAGTACTTTCTGAGGACTGAGTCGAAAGCTCTGGCTATTCTGATGGAGGCTCCTCCGAGTAGGAGAGAATCGTCGGCAAAGAGAGCATGGTTCAAAGGTTCAGATCCATTTGAAGGTTTGAGGCGCGGAATATGTCCTGCAATTCTTTCAGCAGTAAGCTTACGACTGAGGGAGTCTGCCATTATGATATACAAGAAGGGGGAGAGTGGGCAACCCTGCCTGATACCTCTCTAAGCTTGGAAGAAGTTAGCGGGTCTTCCATTAACTAACGGAGCAATCCATGGACTGTCGATGCAGGCTTTTATTAAATGAACAAAATGTGTCGAAAAACCAAAGGAGAGCAGGACCTTAGATAGGAAGCTATGATTAACTCTATCAAAGGCGTTAGCCATATCTAGTTTAATCAACATACCTTTCTCCTTTCGTTGCTTACTTGAGTGTATTGTCTCCTGAACTTGGATCACGTTGTCCAGAATGTGCCTACCCTCCACGAAGCCTCCTTGGTTGCTGGAGATCAGTTTTTTTAACAGAGGCTTGATCCGATTCGCCAGAAGTTTGGCCAGGATTTTATAAGAAGCATTGCACAGCGAGATAGGTCTGAATCTAGAAAAGGAGTCAGGATTGGTGTCCTTAGGAATTAAAGCCAGATAAGTGGACTTGGTTCCTCCACCAATCTTGGCTTTCTGCATGAATCCTCTTGTCATTTTAAGCAGATCTGCCTTGATAATGTGCCAGCAGGATTTGTAGAAGTGGATTGTGAACCCATCCGGCCCAGGAGCCTTATCTGATTCCATGGACCAAATAACTTTTATGATTTCCTCCTCAGTAATGGGTCTACAGAGATTTAAGTTGTCTTCAAGACTGATAAGGGAGGGGACACAGGAGAGAAAGTCATCCACCTCCTCATCATTGCTTTGAGTTTCTTCTCTGAACAAGTTCCTGTAGTGGTTTTCAGCAGCGACTTTAACTTGATTTATTCCTTTACATACTTGACCCTCAGCTGTTTTGATTTCTGCTATGTAGTTCTTCGACAGTCTAGCTCTATATTGCCGGTGGAAGAAGGGAGTGTTCCGATCCCCGGCCTTCAACCAAAGGCTTCTGGATTTAAGCCTCCAGTATTCTTCTTCCTTACGAAAAGTTTGGTACGTTGCTCTTTGTGCTTTTACTTCCTCCTCGAGCAACTCAGATGTGATATCTCTGTTTTCCATATCAGTTTGCAGATCCGACAAAGACTGCACAGCCTCCTTTCTCTGATTGATGGGGTTGATATCCGATGCTTTTATCCAGTCCTTCAGAGCTTGCTTTGTAGCTTTCAGCTTTTGCTCCCATACGTAGCTGGAGGATCCGGAGATTGGCTTGACCCATGCTGCCTTGACAGTCTCCAAGAATCCATCTCTCTCGATCCAGAGAGGGTTGAATCGAAAAGGAAGCGGACCCAAGTCTTCTTCATCTTCCAAATGGAGTTGGATGGGTTTATGGTCTGAGGAGAGCTTGGGCAGAATTTTGGTGGTTATTTTCTTGTTCATCATAATGGAGCTTTGAACCAAGAAACGGTCTAAACGAGCAGAAATGTGCTCCGTACCAACCCGATTATTAGTCCAAGTGTAAATGCCACGAATGGGCCTGAAATCAAGGAGGTCCCAGAGCTGGGTGATCTCCTCAACCTTGGCCAACATAGGGTCACTGGAGCTGATCCCCCCCCTCTTTTCTTTTGCTTTCAGAACAATATTCAGATCCCCGGCTAGTATGATATTGCTGGGATTGGTCTGTTCAAGAAAGGCCTCAAGTGTATCCCAGCATTCTCGCTTTTCAGAATAAGTCACTGGAACATAAAGATTGAAGAGAGAGATGGTCAACTTACTTGCCTTATGCTTCAGCTCCGTGTATATCCAGTGTTGGGTTTCATGGGACCTAAGCAGCTGAAAGAGGTCATCCGTCCAAAGTGTTGCCAACCCTCCAGAGGTTCCCCTTGCGTTGACTGCTTTTCCTGCTTTTTTGTTCCACTTTGTTCTACCTAACTCTAGAAGGGCCTGCCCTTCTATTTTGGTCTCCTGGAGCATAAGAACGTCTGAGGGTTCTGATTTCAGTAGGTCCCTGACTGCTTCTGTTCTAGAGGGGTTCCCCAGACCTCTACAGTTCCAAGAGACGAGATTCATTATTTACAAAGAGGGGGGTTGGGGCCTCCCTTGGAAGGCCTTGGTCTGATATTTCGCCCAATAGACATTTCTATTGTGGATTGACTTCCTTGAATCTTGAGTCTTTCTGCCTCTTCTTCCCTCTTCTATTTACGAGATTTCCTTCCTTCTTTTTTGGAAGGGCGCTCGTAGAATTCATCTTCGGAAGAACTAGAACTAACCACTGGTTTTTTCCTTGCTATTTCTGCGTAGGAAGGGTTAGTGGGAGAGCCTTGATTTTCCTCCAACTGTATTGTTTCCTCTCTCTCTTTATTTGAAGGGGAAGGGGCCGGCTGTTCCTCGTTCTCCTGATTTAGGTTGGCTTGTGTGTCCTGCTCTCCTTTTGGTGCCTTTGGAGGAGCTTCCGCTTCTTGGTTGCTTTTGGAGCTTGGTTGACCTCCAGTCATATTTCCTTTGCCTGCGCCTTTTTTTGAACTAGTGTTTTTTTGGACTAGGGTCCATTGTTCCCCATTTTGTTTATCCGCCTGTTCCTCCGCCTTCTTCTTACAGTGCTTTGCGAAGTGACCGTGCCCGTGGCAGTGCCTACATTTAAAGGGCAGTTGTTCATAGTCCAGCTCTTGGACATGCGTCCACCCAGCAACAGTGAGCTTGATTGCTTCCGGTAATCCTTCTTCGAGATCTACTTCTACGCAGATGCGGGCACATGAGTATTGATCCTTTCTTACCGCCTGATCTATGTATTTTCCCAAAGCGTTTCCTATGGTCTGGAGAGAATTTGGATTCCAACAGTGGAGAGGCAAGTGAGGGAGTCTAACCCAAACCGGGACAGCCGAGGGAACGTCCTGAGTGGGGTCGAAGTCAGGGGACCATTTGTTTAGGTAAAGGCCCTGAGGGCCCATAAAGTATGGCCCGTTTCTGAAGATTAAACCTTTGTCTTCCGGGTTTTCAAAGACAAACACAAAGAAACCCTTACCTACGAAGTAGCTGTTGACTCCCTCCTTGATCAGAGGCTTCCAATTCCTTTGAGTCCATTCCTCAACCGATTTGGGAGAGGGCCAGAGGCCCGTGAACTGGCCTATGAGACCCCTCTCCGCCAGATTCAGAGCCGATTTGCAGGTGTCTCCTTCGGGGAGAGCCACTGTGGGGATTGAGTCAAGTTTTTTCACAAATTTCTGTTGGGACTGAGAAGGAGGGCGTTTGGGAGCATTCGCAATCATTGCCCTAAAAGCCGTAACCTCCGGAGGCGGAGGGGGATCTGGGGTCCTGCGGTCTTCCATGGTAAGATCTGACGCAGGGCAGGCCGGACAGGACGAAACAGGGGCGCGCTGGAGCTGCCAGCAGCCCAGGCGCGATCAGAGGGCGCAGAGGGAGGCAGAGCGGAGCCAGAGCTAGCGCACGAGTCAAGAATGTCAAAATCACATTTTTGAGTTACATTTATTCATATAAAAAATTATAATATTTATTGAAATCAAATTGATAAATTTTCTTATGTTTAATCAAATTATTATTTAAATTATAGCATTGAAAATTTAAATCATATCAAAAAATAATTTTCAAGTTACCAAATTATAAATATAAGAATATTACAATTTCAGTTGCATGTGTGATAGAATATATTTTCAAATCTATACACTAAAACGTTAGAAATGTAATGAGAAATTAATCCAAACCATTTTTAATTACCTATTCAAATGTAACTAGTAGTTAAATTTGTTTTTTCTAACTATCAAATACTTACAATTTTAAATTTTGCATATGATTATTGATATTTACATAAATTTTTAAATTTCCAACTTTAAGGCTCAATCGAGCTACTAACCTAGGGTTACACAGGAGCTCGGTCAAGAGTTAATTTTAATACTAGATTGAGTTATTTTTTAGTACTCAAGGGACTCGGTCGAGTGCTTAAAAATGGCTTGATCAAGCGCTTAAAATTACTTTATCAAGCATCATTTTTTAACCAAAACGTGCACTTGTTTTACCAAAAACTGTAACCCAACTCCATGCTTTCACCCTTGCATCCCGATGCATAAACAAAGAGAAATGAATGAGAGATTCATTATGATCCATGTTTGAAGGTCTTGTGAAGAGATATGAGCTAGAAGGGAGTGAGTAAGGGCTATATTTGTTCCTATGATAGGAGAGGGAATGAGAAGTTAGGACCAAGGTTATCATAGGGGTTGAGATATCCATTGGAGATCTAGCTAAGAAACTTGGAGTGAACATCAAGTAGATACCTTGAGGGTCGAAAAGGATTGCGATATGGAGTTATAGGGAGTCAGGCTTTAGAGGGAGTGAACAAGTTTAGAGGGAATTAACAACTCAAAGGAAGACAATATCGCCATGCAGGTGGGAGAGAGTAGTCTTCTAAGAGTCCATGGTACGAGATAGCCATGTAGATGGGAGAGAGTAGTCTTCCAATATTGTGTCATGGTACAAGATGGTCATGCAGGATGCTCAGGAGTGGGAGGTTTCAAGGAGCAAGATGTATTCAAAAAATTATCTATGCCATACAATGATAATTGCTTCTGTTTTACATGGAGAAACTGTGGTAGTGGATCAAGGGTGGAAATGTGTTCTAGGTTCAAAGGTAGAGCTGCCTCCAGGTGGTGTTGTGAGAATACATTCCTTGCTAAGAGGGAGCATTTGATGTTTTGGGTAGCATAAGAAGTATTCTCACATGTCATATGGAGAGTACCATGGGTCATAAGAATACCATCGAGAGACCCATGGTGTTATGATGACCCATGGTATAGACCCATGGGCCACTATTTCACACCTTTTGGAAAAGTATAAGTACAAGGGAAAGCAACTCATTTGTGTGGTTGGAAAGCCAAAATCTTGTGGAGGATAAGATCAAGTAGGCCTCAAAACCCTTAAGGGCCAAGATGGTCGAAAGGTCCTATTGTTAGCAGAGAGGGCCTATTGTTGGAAAAGAGGGTCGAGAGGGCTTGTTTTTAGCAAGAGGGCATAGGGACATGAAAGGACACAAGGCATTGAGAGATAGAGATTCTTGCAATGAAACATTGAGATATATATTCTCTCAAGCAAGATATTTACATGAGTAATATTGCATGTTTTCTATCCATGTGAAATACTAAGTTGTTTTGGGTCCGAGGAAATAGAACATAGGAACAAAGGAGATCCAAATCAACTAGATTGAGGATGGATCTAGGACTATAGGGCTTGATTCATTGGATCATATCTAATGTAATTGTTGTACATGTAATTTCCTCAAGGGTCATTATCCTAGTAAGGGAGCCCAAGTAGGTTTTGAGAAGAATTTAATGAAGAACTGTTGATTGGGCAGAACTTGTGTAATATGTTAGTGTACATGATCTGATTTTTGGTTTTATAAGTTCCTCCATGTTATTTTTTTTGTTAGACACATAAGTTTGTTTTAGTTCATTAGTTGTGTAAAGTTAATATGAAGTTGTTAACATATCTAGTATGTGTTTATGCACCATATCTAGCGTAAAAAATCTAACAATATCAAAAGGGGGGATTATTTTATCACCAATCCCATAGGCATTGAATTAATCCCTAGTTAATAAGGTAAGAATTTTAGCGGCTCCCTTTTTATCAGGTCAATCCTCTATTCGCTCCAGAATATCTAAGTATTTGAGTTACTTTGTGTTTTTGGACAAAATTCCTATCTTGACTCCTTAGATCAAGGGGTGAAATGTCACATGGTGAAATAATATTAATTGGCTCATGAAAATCCAAGTTTCGATCTATTCCCATGCATAAGGAATATGTATTAAACCTCACAATATGTTCACACATAATGATGGAGGGTGGTAACATGTAATCATTTCTTGAAATACAACATAAATGTGTGGTATCTTTGTGTGTTTCAAATTTTACATTCTAGACAATAGAGCTCTAGGGTATCTTCATGTGGTTCAAATTTGACATTCTAGACAATAGATCTCTTCATTGAACTATTGGATGAATCTAGTAACCCACCAAAATTGTATTATTATTCAAGGAAGTGATTGGCTCTTCACTGTATTTGGCATTTTAGAGGTTCATTCTACAATTTGGAAACCAATGGAAGCCTGCCTTGTGAATTCAAGTGTCAACTTGATCCTAGCACTCAAATTATGGGGTTTGGACATGAAAGAGCATATGCATCTAGATTAGTGTGTTATCTATGATATATTGGGATTATGGAAAGTTTCAAGGAACCATAGAAGTCTAATTTGAGTAACCACTATGCAATTGTTAATTGTACTAGTTAGTTCCATGATCAATAGGTATCTCTAAATTAGGGGCAAATAAAGGTTTTGGAAATTTTGTTGTTCAATAAAGGGGACAATTTCCAAAGCTTGAACATGAAATCTTATATCATGACTTATGGTGACAAGTTTGGCACCAAGTCCACAATTTAATATATCACAACATAGATTATCAATTAGTTTGATACTTATGAAAGCTGAGATCATGTTCAGATGGAACCAGCTGACCCATGTGTTCCATCTACACATTCAGCTGGTTCCATCTACACATGAGATCATGTGTAGATGAAACTAATAAAATAAGAAGAAATTCTTTCACAAGAAAAACAAAATGAATCACATAATGACTATTCATTGGTCTCATTTCAATTTTTCTACATTTCGCAAAATATTAAGAAAAAAAATAAAGGAACTGTATATGTTTTTAAGATGTTTGAATTTTTTGAATTTTTGTAATAATTTTACTATTGTGACATTAAGGAAGCCATAAATTTTGTATTAATATATTATATACCAGAAGGTTATCACACATTTAGTTGATATAATAAAAATTAATTAATTTATATACCGAGATGTTTTTATTTATTTAGGCGACTCTTTTATGAATTGTTTTTTTTATATATTTTCTTCGTATCATATCGTTTGGTTGTACTTACTGTGAAATGTTTTAAGTTTCGGTGTATATTTAACAATGTGATAATGCAAGCATTTATTCAACTAATCGAATTCCTTCCATGGAATAATCACTGGATCTTATGTCTTTTCTGTGTAAAAAGTGACGGTATGTAATTTACTTTAAATAATCTTAAATTTAGCATTTTAATTTTAAATATTAAAAATTTATTTAATTATTTTTATAATTTTATTTTTTTAATAAAAAAATAATTAACTATATTATAAATTATTGTATTGATAGAGTATTTACAATTTAATAGTTATGAGATGTTGTAGTGTAAATGAGTATAAATATTTAAATATCAATTAGATATTGAAAAAATGTTATAATGTTAGTAAATGAGTGTAAACATTTAAATATCAACTAGATATGAAAAAGATGATGTAGAGTTTATAAATGAGTATAAACATTTAAATGTTAGCTCAACATAAGAAAGATGTTGTATTGTCCATTAAAAAAAATAAAAACATTAAATAAAAAAATAAAATAAAAACATAATATAGCTTCAATTAAAAAAGTAACAAAATAATAAATGCATTCAATTCAATTTATTATAATGTTTTTTTTTTTTTTATTAACAAAATTACAAATATTTTTTTGAAAAAAACATAATATATGCATCATATTAAAATAAATTAAAATAATAATGATTCATATTCATTACATCAAAACATATTACAACATGTCTCCAAAGAAACCATGCAACTAGGGAAACAAAATTTTCACTAAACCACTCAAGCTAAGACCATTCAACCTTTTAAAATATAAAATTGATAAACATATAAAAAAAGTAATTAATAAACATATAATTAGAAATAAAAATCTTTCTATTGGTAAAAAGTTAAATTAAAAAATATATAAAATATGTCAAAGAAAAATGCCACCATATAATCAAAATTTTAATAAAATTAAAAATACAAATATTTTTATCTATAAAGATGTCAAATTTATATAAATATACATAATATTATTAAGAACTAGCATAGATTCATGAGTTCCATATATATATATATATATATATATATATATATATATTATGGGCTTTGAGTAATCAAATCTAGAGGTGCAAGTCTTTCCTCAAGTTTTTGTACTTACAAAGAGGTTTGCTTCTAAATTAAGATGATCTATGTTGGTTTATACAAATAGAAATTTAATAAACTAATTATTGGTTAAGTGAATGTCTCTATCTTTTGACTTGTACTTCTTTGTATATTTGATTATTAGTCTTTCAAAGATAAGTTCCTCTTTAGACATATTTTGGATCTAAAGTAATAGAGTATTGTTGTAGTAAGGGGCGAATCATAAATTCATATGATGATAAATGATGCTATGTGGTGTTTATATGAATACTATATAATATAAGTGAAAAATATATATAATTAAGAAATTTTCTCCATTATATAAAATTTCAGTATTTTTTTCTTGAAGAAAAATGGAACCTTTTATTGATAATAAAAAGTTACATCTGCAAATGCCTTAAGCATTACTGTATTTGTGTATCCACAAAAGAAAAAACAGTCTGACTAAATAGATACGACATATACCATAAGTAAATAGTAATCCAACAAAAAAAACAAAAAAACGGCTCTCTCCTTATCTCGGAGAAGGCAACCCACATGAAGTAATTGTTTAAGAGTTTAATTGTTGCACATAGTATCCAAAAAATAAACTAGATGAAACATTAAATACATATTACATCCGTAATAATAAAAATTGATCAAGTTGTTCCAAAAATATAATTGAACCATATAACAAGCTCTATGTGTATAAAGTATTAAAGCATGTAAGGAGAAAAACAAAAAACATCATTTGTTGAAGGGTTGTTGATTTGACCTCCAAATCCTTCCTTGTTCTAACTTTGTTATACGCCATCTGCCCAAAGCCTGTTGTAAACCCTCTTTAGAAAGGGTATCGACCTTAGATTTTCATTCCATGTATATGTGGCAAAAAATGTGGAATCAAAACCTTATTTTATATGTAAACTTTCTTCAATGAGTGAAATCAAAATGTGATTTTGACATCTTTGTGATTCATTAAACCAATTTATGACATTTACAGAATCACCAAAAATTTGTACTGAAACAATGCCAATTTCCCAAATCCAACATAATAATAGTTTGAGTGAGAGGAGTTCTATGAAGTTGTTTGTGCCTGTTCCAAGACCAATTGAGGCTTTTAAGATCATGATCAAATTAGACCCACAAGATTTGAGGGTTTATTTGTTCCTCCCTGATGATTTGAGTAGACGAGGTTGTAGTTTGTGTTGGAAGTGATGAGAAGATTGCATCACATTCAATAGCTATAATGGAGGGAGATGATGGAGTATCACGAAAAATGTCTTTGTTTCTTGCCAACCATATACTCCATGTGATTATTTGTGGGAGGTTTCTCAAGTTTTCATCATGTGTTGAGTTCCACCAATTTTGCCAAGCCTCAACAATGCTTTCACCTCTCCAAGGCAGCCAAAGTCCCAGAAGTCTCAGAGTGGCCTCCCAAATTTTTAAGGTGAAGGGGAAGCTTATGAACAAATGGTTTACTGATTCTTCAAAGTTTTTGCATAGGGTGCACCAACCCAAACCATGTTTGTTTTTTTTTTTGTAGATTATCCCATGTTGGCACCTTATTTTTGAGGAGGCACTAAAAGAATAGTCTTGTCTTTGAAAGACATTTCAGTTTCCATAGCCGTTTCCACCACCATGCATGCACCCCTGTACTCACTTGTCCATTTGATAAATGTATCCATACTTAGGAGAGTAATGCCATGAAGGTGCATAGACCCATCTGAGCTTATCTGGTCTATCTCTTATCCTAACATGGAATCATTGTAATTCTCTGTTGTAGTTCTCCCACTCAATTGCCCAATAAAAATCTAAATAAGAGTCTAATTTTAATAATATAAAACACAACTCTATCTAATTACAAATTTGTAATTATTCTTACTAATAAAATTTTAAAAAATTATATAAAAAAATAATAATAATAATATAATTTTGATCCCTCATTTCTTACTATCTCTTAATAATGATCTCATTCAAAAATTTCAATACATAAGACTAAACATTATTAATCATCTTACTAAAACACATCAACAAATAAGACTAAATATCCTTAATCATTATCTCACTCAAAAACACCACCACATAACCCTAAACATACACACATATGCATTGGAATTAGAAAGTTCAAACAAATTTCACATGCTTCTTTCATTCATTGCAAAAAAAACATTTAACTTTCAATATATTTATTAAAAAAACATTACAACCACTTCTATTCTATTTTTATAGAATTCACCTTTTTTAAAGTGCTTCTCCCATTATTACATGAGTGATCATAAATAGTTCAATCGCTTATTAATGTGTCGATCAAACTAAATCTGAATAGATAATGTGACATGCCACCAACCCCACTGCTGGTGCTAAATCACAACACTGATAGTGGCCATAACTATCTAATTAAAATTGAATATTCTTGTCAAACAGTGCTTTGTAAATTCTCATAAACACATAGAGATCACTACGAATAACTTTTTCAAGTGTACAGCAAATATTCAAAGTAGTTTGTACACCTGATTCCTTTTGGGCTGCATTATTGCATGACAATTATTTTGGCATCAGCCCATATCCTTATTATTGCTACTGTAAATAAGATATTTGCTGATCAGTTTTACTATGTAAATCTAATCATCACCCTCCATGAATTTTATTCAATCCACAGCCCAGTGCTCGCACTTTATCAACAGGTTCTTAAAAAACTAAGTATCCAGGCACCTTTGTGCCCTTAGGATTAAATAAGAAGGAAATAAAGAATAACATGGATCCTGCTACTATACATTCATACTGTGGGATACAATAATACATGGAAAGAGCCATTTGGCAGTGACCCCATCTGCTTGCTTTTTTATTCTGATAATTCTGTTACAGGCTCTGCTTACCCTCTATTGGAATTTTGGAGATGGCCTTTAGCTATCTCTATCTCTGGCTAAATTTGGTGATATACCATACATATGTCCTATACAATAGGAGGAGGAGAATGTAGATTGCTAACTTCCCAGTGGAGCCCTGCGAGGAATCCCCTTCCTTCTCTTGTTAGTTGTTGTGTGATTCACTAGAGTTGGTGGAGGAGTTGGAGGAGACATGTTGTAATGCACTTTTACAGCATTGTTGTCATGTTGGAGAAATGAGGGCGTTTTGTTTGAGTCAATGGCGTTCCTTTGCTGTTGTTTTCTTTGATGACTGGCCTTCATGTCACGGTTAAGCTTGGTTCCTGTAATCTGAAATGAAATTGCAAAGATGGGGGTCAGTTTATTGGAGAGAAATGAGAGACTTTACAGCCCTGGTCAAAGTGGGCTGATCACTGAATATGGCATTAATACAGATCTAGTTCAACTTTAATTTGTACAATAGTGTATTGAAAGATGCAGTGGGTATACTGAATATAGACAGCAGGAAAAGCCCATTTATGGAAAATTTTCCAATGATATGCATGCATTGAGAACATGAACAGTACAGTACAGTGCATTCAAAGATACTGGGGTACATTGAATATGGAAATCAATAATATAGTGCATTGGTATATTGATAATGGAAATTATGAAAGGTTCATTTAAGCTCGGAATATTTCACTGTTATGGGTATTAATAAAAACCAAATTTAAATCAGAATTTGTGTAGCAGTGCAATGAAAAATGCATTGAATTTATAGGATACAGACAATAGTCAAGATGCATTAGAGCCTATGTCAGTGTAACATTGCACTATCTATATCTATATACACATTAACACTATTTAGGTGTGTTAACACTATTTAGGTGCATGTTTCATTTTATGCTAATGGGTGGAATGTCCACTCAGAAATGTTAGACATTTCACATTTAATTCATCAGAAAACAACAACACAGGATACAAAAACCCAACAACTTTAAAATTCAAAGTCTTGCAGTGAATATTAAACTTAGGTTTAGATGGGTTTGTGATATAGCAGCGGAGAGGTCTCTTACCTTGCAGCCTAGGGAACAGAAGCTGTAAGTGTCAAGAAGAGTTCTGTCACATGTCTGACATGTATTCATGACCCCTTTTCCAGGCCTCGGCTGAGGCCTCTCATTGAGGAAAACAACTCTTGCACTGTTGATAATGTACGTTTGCACGCCTGTAATGTCCAGCACCTTCTGGATCTCTGAAACTCGGATCACGTCGTGGTAGGAAGAACGCCTTATCTGACACAAGAAGAAGAAGAAAACGATGATGCTTTTCGCAATGAGAGGAGCAAGACCAACCCAAATGGACATTTTCTAGGAATATAGCAGTGCAGGAAAATTAATTTCAATGCAGTGACAAATCCGGTGAAATGCACATTTTTTTTTTACTATGGAAGAAAACAGATCCATTCACAATGAAATGCTTATCACCAAAATTGTGCAATTGGTAAAATGCACATTAACTGGACATATGAATCATAAAACTATTCTACATTGGTTAAGAGGATTGGCAAGCAATAATATATAAGCTTTACTATACCAATGTGTGCAAAGGCAGTAACCCTCTTACCAATATACTATATTTGAAGCCTTTGAAACCTCTCTGGGCTACATTGCTCAATTAATCTAATAAAACCTATAGATCACCAGACAGCAAAGATCTGGGTTCTGATATGCACTGGAAATTGTAGAGTTATATAAATGGCAATTGTATCAAATATTGAAACTGGTGTCTCAAACTTGGCAGGTTATCAAACCAAACAAATTTGGCAACAATGTCAGTATCAGACCAGGTATAAATAGGTCCAATTACTCTATGGATTGTTGCAAACAGAAATAGCAATACAATGTAAACCCAAATTTCTTGACAACCAAACCAGGTTGAAATAGGTCTTGCTACTCTATATCCCATGAACAGTTGCAAACAGAAATAGAATGCCATGCAATGTAATGTAGAGCAGCACAATATAATATATAACCTGAATAACATGATGGTGTCTATGGTGAGCAACACAGTAGGAGCACAGGGCGCCACTCATACAATCGAGGCAGTACATGTTGCACTCACTAGTTTTGCTGGAATCTCCATGGATTTTGCAGTGCAGAAAGAAGGTGGTCTCCAGCAATGGCTTCAGCCATGGTGGCCGAATCTTCTGCTCACGCTCTTCCTCTTCCTCTTCCCCTACTGATAACATCATTGGTCGTCCTCTATGCAATCTGTGTATCAATATGCACCAAACTCAAAGGTTTTGATACAAACCCACCCAAACAAACCACTCACCATAGCTTCTCTGCTCTCTATTTACAGACAACGACCCATTTGGGATTAAAGTTATGGTGAAAATGTGGGTGCCTACCAAATATAGAATTATGCCAGAGCCTTGAATTGGGCTAGCTCAAAAACCTGAAAATCAGGTCGGTGCAAAAGAACATCCAACCCAAGGTGAGAATGCAGATGTCTAATGAACAGAGAATTAAGGAAGAACTTTGAATTGGACTAGCTCAAAATCATGAAAATCAGGTCTATGCAAAAAAAACCACTCAAGGTCAGATGAAAATGTGGATGTCTAAAGCCTTGATTTGGGTTAACATCATGCAAATGCAAGTATCCAGCCTTGAATTGGGTTAACATATGCAAGTCACCCAAGCTGTGGGCAAGAACATGGGTGTCTGATGGACACACAATTACCCCCTGAATTGGGCCCAAAATCATGAAAATCAGCCTTGAAATGAGGTCAAAATCATGAAAATCAGGTCAATGCGAAAACTTCCACACTACTGTAAGAAAGTAGATATATAATGAATATATAAAAAATTAAGCCAGAACCATGAATTGTGCTAACTCAGAATCATGAAAATCAACTTTTCCGATAATGCAGATCTGTCAGCCACAAAGCTATGAATCTGAACTGGTGGGCAAAGCAAAAATCCCAGCACTAGGAGGTGGGGAACTAATAACTAAAGGTATGTGGACTTTGGATTGCAGAAGAAATTCATGAATTCATGAGAAAATCAATTCAATCTTATCATCCCAATTTAAGAAGCCAGAGCTGCCTTAACTCTGCTCTGCATTATTGATGGAGAGTATCTCTCGTATTCTCCACCCACCTCGCTCCCCTTCACGCACAAAGCGCTACAGAATTAGCACATCCCTAGGTAAATCCTTCCAAATTTTCATACCAAGATTCCGCAGAATCCTACACCTATGACGGACCGTTAAGTAACGTTGACGGAAATAACGCAAAACGGGCCTTCCCCAGGCCGTAAAGTCCACGCAGGTTGTTGAGGGCCTAGTAATAATTCCGTCCATGGGACGGTTAATTTCTCATTGCCGTCAACTGACGGCACGGCGCGTGTCCTAATTACCGTCAATTTCGTCCCAACAATTGACGGCGTCTCCCACTCAGGAGAGCCAATCCGAAGCCTCGTTTCCCGTTCGTCTGACGTCATCAGTGGGCCCTCCATTTCGAAGTGAGCGTGTTTGAGCATAACACACTTTTTTCACGAGATATACATACCCTCTTCCCAACACCCATGCCACGTGGAAACATGTAATAAGTTATTTATTTTATTTTATATTCTACTAGTATATAAGAGCATGAGCATGCCACGTGGACACATGTAATAAGCTATTTATTTTATTTTATATTCTATTAGTATATAAGAACATGCCACGTGGAAACATGTAATAAGCTATTTTTTTAATTTTATATTCTATTGGGCGCATGTGCATTTTGGGCACCTTATGAATCATGAGGTGTGACAACATTAATTAATTAAGGTGCGAAAATAAGATATATTAAGGAGAAGTTGGCCTAACTTCATGGTGGCCAACATGTAGGATTCCATCATTCAAGCACCACCCACACTTAGTTGGATATTGATGTGGTGGGTTTGGAAATTGGTGATTGCTCTTTGATGTAATGTGTTATGTAAATAATAAATATATATAATTAATTTAACATTGGAGAGTTATATATTTTTTTGTAAATTTAAAAAAGTTAAATTTGTGTTTTACAAAAATATATCATTTTTCATGATTATATATATATAAATATAAAATTTAATATTGGAGAGTTATATATTTTTGTAAATTTAAAAAGTTAAATTTGTGTTTTACAAAAATATATCATTTTTCATGGTCATATATATATATATGAATTTGTAATGTAAATTTTGGTGAGACGAATAATATTAGGTAATTTCAAATTTATTTTTGAATGTATAAATAAATTTAATATCTATAAAATATATAAATTATATAAATTTAAAAACTGTGATTTTAACTAGTTCTCAAATATATAATTCCAACATATTTTTGGCCAATATTAAACAAAAATAATTAAAAAGTCTACTAAACAAAACTAAAACATATAACCTATGCTATATCAATTTAATACTTGGCTAAATGTTATTTTCAACATCATTGTTAATCTTATAAAATATTATATTTTAGTAAACAATTAATAATTTAAATTAGATGTTTTTTATATGAATAATATATTGTCGCTTATCAGACCCACGTTAAATTTGTTTTTCGCGCGTGCTCTACTGCTGCTGCCTAAGCCTCCCTCGTTTGTCGCGGCCTGCTGCCTTGGCCCTCTACCATGGCCCCTCTGGATTCTGATCTAGGAGGGGTTCTTCCCCCGTCTTCTTCTCTCCTAGTTGCGCCTACTCCTCCAGATGAGGTTGCCTTAGCCTTTGCCAACCTTATCTCTTCCATGGGCCCTCCTCGTTCTCGCCCAACAATCTCAAAATTCGTTAAAAAACTTGAAGAAATCTCAGAAATTGTTATGTTGCATTCTCTGCCTCGACGAGCTGCGCTATTCCTCTTTGAAAGGGGTTTGGTGGGTCAGTGTACTAGCCTTTGGCCCTCGCCTAAGACTGTGCAAAAATGGGTTTAGAGAAATTGGTCTCATTCAACACAAGGGAAAATATCCATTCACCTCTGTGGAAGGGCATCTTCACCTTCCACTTCGAATCCAAAGAAGACTGAGACTTGATATTTAGAAATGGGCCTTACTTAATGGATTCAAGGGGCTTGTATTTAAACATACAGACTTTTGATTTCAATCCAGAGATCGACTTACCAAGTGTTGTTCTTGTTTGGGTTCGTCTCCCACATCTCCCTTTGCATTGTTGAGGAGATGATTTAGTAACAGCTATCGGGAACGTGGTGGGGAAATATATAGACAACAACGAACCAAAAGAAAATATGCATGCATGTGCAAGGATCTGTGTTGAATTCGACCTAGGAAAAGGGCTACCAGAAGCAATCAAAATCAAGGTGGATAGCTGGACACATATCCAACAACTGGACTATGAGTTGATTCCATTTAAGTGCAAGGTATATCATGAATATGGTCATTTCACAAATAGGTGCACAGAAAAAGAAGAACCTGAAACAATAGATGAACATGAACCAAAATGGGAACCAGTTAAAAAGAAAAAGACATGAAATAAGACTTCTACTCCTTCTGCCCCCTCCTCCTCAGGACCCTTCCCCTCAAATGCTCCCCTCCCCTCTTCTTCCATCCTCCTACCTGTTTCCAATCCTTTTTACCCCTCCTAACCCTCCCTCTGGACCTCCTGTAGCTGACCCTTTTACTTCCCCTCCCCCCTCCCCCATTTCCCCTTCTTCAATCCCTCCTATTCTCACCCTTCCCGCTCACCCCCCTCTTCCTTTAAGTCCCCTTCCCCCTCCCTTAGAAAGAATTATTACTCGAATCAGTCCAAAGATTCGCTACTCTCCACTGACTTCCATAAAAAATCAAGAAGGAAGACCAATAAATAGCTAAGGGATGAAGCGGCAGAAAAAGAAATGGCATTAGGAACTCAACAACCAATGGAATCGTACATAGAAAAAAGTTCAGGAAGCAAGGAGAAAAGCTAGCAAGGAACTTGAGGGAAAGGTCCCTCTATCTCAAATCGTAGTAAGTAATGAATTTGGTCTCCTGGAATGTAGAGGCCTTAGACACCTTTCCAAAATCAACGCAGCAAAAGACCTTCTAACAATTGAAAAACTTGATGTTTTCTTGATCCAGGAGACCAAATCAAATGAGCAGGATATGAAACAAATAATCCTGTGAAAAAAAAAAAAAAATATGGCTCAGTATTACAAGCAACCTGTGCCTTAGGAGGAATATGCACAATGTGGAATAAGACCAAATGGGATTTGTTTTCCCATCACATAGAGTTATGACTGGATCAAAACAGATTTAAGGAATAAAATCTTTGGACACCAAATCTTCCTATACAATATTTATGCCCCCACCCATTATAGAGATAAAGAGCAATGTTGGAGATCCCTGAAAGAAAATCTTCTATTGGACCATAATAAAAAGCTCATTATTGGAGGTGATTTAAACCTGATTTTAAGTGTTGATGAAAAGATGGGGGGTTGTTTTCATGTTGATCTTTTTTCGTGATTCTCTTGAAAACATTATAGAAAGCCACAATCTAATGGACATCCCTCCAAAAAAATGGGAAATATACCTCGAACAAAAAAAGGCTCGGATAAGGCAACATTAAATAGAGATTGGATCGAATACCCTCAGTTGCCTCTGATCACAAGCCCATGGCCATTAAACTTGGTGAGATTGAAAATTTGGGCCCAATCCCTTTTCAATTTAATCCTCTAGGGATCAACCATTCAGATGTTAAACTATTAATTAAAGTTGTTTGGACACAGAAGGTAAATGGATCACTCCATGGGGTTTTGGAGTGATGGTGAATAGGTGTATTGTTAAGGCACTCTTTACGATAAGTCACAAGTTCAAATCCCTCGTGGATTCTAGCCTATAAAAAAATAATCCAATATATCCACATTGGCTGGTTCGAAACATGTCGACACAAATTTCTCCAATGTGATTTTCACTGAAAGATTTGATACATAATTTATGGATCACAGAAGTCAAATTCCTAATAGGTAAATGGATCGCCAACTTATGTATGGGAAACAAAATTAAAAAATGTGAAAGTCAATATAAAAGCACGAGCAAAAGACAACTACAAAGAAACTCAAAAAAGGAAAGTTGAACTTCAGAAGGAGATAAAGCAAGTGCAGAAAAATTTGGAAGACATAGAAGAAACGAAAGAAAACCAAGTGAAAGAAAAAGAATTACATTGGAAAATTTATAGAAACAATAGACAAGAGGAGGAGGATTAGAGTTTACAATCCAAAAATTTATGGATTCATGTAGGGGGCCAAAATACGACATTCTTCCACCATTCCGCAAATATGAGAAAAATAAAAAATCAAATTGCTACAATCAGAGGCAAAGGAGAAGATGAAATCAGAGGGCAAGAGGCCTTAAATAAAGAAGCTCACAATCATTTTAAAAATCTGCTAACTACTGAGCCAACAATCTCAAATCATGAAAATTTTATAAGGCATTTTATTAAGAGGATAATCGTAAGAGTTAAACTTAGAACTACTAAAACAAGTTGAGGAATAAGAAGTACAGGTTGCAGTTTGGTGTCTTTAGCCGGATAAAGCTCCAGGGCTAGATGGATTTTCTATATCCTTCTATAGGTCATTTTGGTTACTCATTAGAAAATATCTCCTAAGAACGATTAGATGGGTTTTTAGGAAAAATAAAATGGGGGGTTAAACAAATTCAACCTTTCTTGCCCTCATCCCAAAAGATGAAAGACCATCCTACTTCAATGGCTTTTGCCCAATATCGTTATGCAACTCCTCATACGCAATCATTTCCAAGATTATAGCTAACCATATCAAACCTCTTCTCCCAAACCTGATCTCTGAAAATGAAGTTGGATTTGTTCCCAACATACAGATAGTTGACAATAATTTTATTGTCCAAGAAGCAATCCAATCAAGTCTAAAAAAAAAAAGAACAAGGTTTCATATTAAAACTAGATATGGATAATGCCTTTGATAGAGTCAATCTATCCTTCCTATTAGGTGTTCTATTAAAATTTGGCTTCTCCCTTGAGTTTACAGAACTAATAAATTCCTGTGTTGTTGGCCCTTGGATATCCCTCTTATAAATGGAAGGCCAAGCGGCTTCTTTCAAATTTATCGTGGTTTAAGGTAGGGATGCCCGTTATCTCCCTTTCTCTACATTCTTATGGCAGAATCACTTAACATACATATTGAATTTCATAGAAGAAATGGAACTCTCACTAGTCTCTCTTTTTGCAAAGGAATCAAGAGTATAAATCATTCCCTCTTTGCAAATGGCACGCTTCTCATGGGAGGAGCATCATGTATAGTGGCTAGAAGGTTAAAAAAGTGCTGGAAAAATTATTAGAAGTTTCAGGATGCTTACTAAACAACCTCAAGAGAAAAATCTATGACTGGAATGCCCCCACCAGGAATCTTCAACGAATCTCACAAATACTAAATGTTCATCTTCAAGAAAATTGGAATCACTTCATCCATATGGGATTGCATGTCACTAAAGAAAGTATGAAAGTAGAAATATGGAATAGTTCAATAGAGAAAATGAAAAATAAAATACAGACATGGGGTATACTTTGGCTCAATCTTGCAGGGAGAGTAATTTTGATTAAACAAGTCCTTATTGCTCTGCTTCTTTAACAATTCAAAACAACTCTTGTCCCCACAGGTATGCACAAGCAATTAGAATTAATCATAAGAAGTTTATTATGGCAAGGAGGAAAAAATGAATAAAAAAAATTAGTCTTGTCAAATGGGACCAAGTCACAATTCCTTATGAAAAAGGAGGCATCTCTATTCGACTATCAGGACTAATGAACTTGGCTATTGGAGAGAAAATTATCTGGAGATTCATCACCGAGGAAAAAAGTTGGTGTAAGCAAGTGTCAGAGGCAAAATACCTTAATGCTTCACATTTCTCCTTTCTATTAGAAAAAATCCCTATCAGATCATGCTCCCAAATTTGGAAACTGGTGAAGAAATCTCTTCCGTTAATCAAGGATAACACATCAAGGCTCTCTGGGGATGGCAAAGATATAAACAATTGGAATGATAGCATAATGGGAAAACCCCCTATCTCCAATTGCTAAGAGATACAGAGGATAAATACATGGATGAATGTAAAAGGCATAAGCACTCTGGAAATTTTTTTAAAATGGACTCATCATGATAAAATTTGGGAAAATTGTAAGCCACCAAAATTTCCTCTTGAACTCAAGCCTTAATGGGACTATCTCATATCCCATTTAAAAGGAGCATCTCCTATAAAACTCAGACTTCAAGACTCCTTTAACTGGAACCCAACTAGAGGATAATATTAAGTGAAATCGGGGATATTTAAAGCTTCAATACCATCAAGAGAACCAAGATTGGTCCTTATGGAAATTTGTTTGGAAGATAGAAAGTCTTCCAAAAATAAAAATATTTATTTGGACCCTTCTAAAAGGGAAAATTCTAACAGCTGAAAACCTCAGGAAGAAAGGTATTCTCGGGCCATCCCGATGTCCAATGTCTCTTGAGGAAGAAGAAACTATACAACATCTTTTTTTAGGATTCGGTTTTGCAAAAGAATGTTGGAAATTGTTAGTCTAACATCTTGAAGAAAGCATCAATTTATCTCTCCCCATCTCTAAATTTTATATAAAATGAAAATACAACTACCCTTACACCCTGAAAAACAAGAACAACATTAAAATATTTTGGAATAGTCTACCATTCTTCTTATGTTGGAAAACATTGCTAGCAAGGAATCAACAAATTTTCAAAACACTGTCAGTAGTCTGCAAGGTTCTATTTAAAACTTGGAGACTAACCTCTGAGTTTCTCTTGGCCAAAGGAACTAAAGTGAAAAATACATTCATCTTCAACAAGAAGAGAAAATATGGATCAATTATGTAGTCAGCGGGCCTTAGGTGTCGAGATGTCCAAATAGAATAGAACCCAACAAGAGTTGGAAAATCTAATTGAAGGAGACATATTTATTAATATGGATGAACACTCTCAAAAGGCCTTGTTTTTTTTTCGACGAAGCTTCAAAAAATAATTCGGGAAGAGCAAGTGCAGGAGGCCTCATTCTAGATCAAGGAAAGAAAAACATCATCACCTTTGAATGGGGGATGGGGACTGATTCCAACAACAAGGACAAGGCGTATGGATTCCTCTTGGGCACCAAATTATTAAAAAAATGAAATTTCATGAACCCAATTATTTTTGGTGATTCCTCGATCCTAATTCAGTCAATGGTTAAGAAAGTCAAGCCAAAAGATGCAGCCTTGGCCCAAATTATTTCTAGAATTAACCTTCATCTAAAAGACCTGGGGAAAGCTACATTCTTCCACATCTTAAGGGAGAACAATAAAGAAGTTGACAAGATGGAAAACAACTTTTTGGTACGTCCTCCAAGATAAATCAAAATTGACAATGAAATTTGTTCTTAGTCAATTCCTTAAGCATTGGGTCCTTTTCATCACATTGGCACCTCTTCCTAGTGAGTGGAAATGCATCTCATTCTCCTGCTTACTTTCCTCCTCTTTTCATTTCCATAATCTTCATGAAATCCTCCTCGACCTGTTCCTCTACCCTAGATCGATTTTCTCTCTGGATTGGATCTCCTTATTTGATCACTTGGATTCCCTCTTTCCTCGTGATCAAAATTTGGTTGCCTTTATTTTATCTGATCCCTATCCTCTTCTCCTCTATATATTTTCCTCCCCCTTCACCTTCATTCTCACTCTCGCATTTTATTTATGGTTTTCACTGTCCTCCTTTGAAGCTCACTACCCCTTGTGAAGTCTCTTCTTCCGCTCTTGCTCCCTGTGAGCCCCCCTGCTATTTCTAGTCTCCTTGGGAAGCTCCCTTTTGTGAAGCGATTCTCACTCTCTCATTCAACAAACTACCCTCCTTTTTTCCCATCCTTTGGAACCTCTGAGTCTCCCCCTCTTGAACCTTGCTATGATATGGACGCACAAAAGGATCAGTCTTACATGCATTGTAGAGTGCATAAAGTGGTTATCGATCAACTAAAAGCATCGGTTAATCAATTGTGTTTCCATACCTAATCAGAATGCATTTGTCCTGCAGCAGCTGGATGAGCACAGGAAAGAGTTTCAAAAACTCACTAACAAGTGCGCTCACTTGGAAAACACCATTACTTTTTTGCGGGAGATCACAACCTAAAAGCCCGGGGAAAGCTCCAATTCCTTGCATCGTAGCAGTAGAATTCAAGGCAATGAAGAAAATGCAGTCAACTAAAATTAGATTGACTCCTCATCTACCAACCCCAACACCTCCTCTGCGACCTTTTTGAAGAAGTTTTTGTTGATTAATAGTCTCTTTATAAGTTGTTTAACCTTCCATGAATACCAAATGAAAGTTGTTGTTATAAAAATATTTTAGAATATTCAAGCTTGATGTAGTAGGGAAACACAATATTTTCAAGGATAGCCCTGTTTTTGGAATGATAAGAGCAAGCTTCTTCTCCGTCCTACCCCTTTTGCTTTCTTCTGCAACAGGATGCTCTGCTTCCCCTCCTTCTTTTAGAATAATACCAAGTAACTAACTTTGTTATATTGCTGCTTATTTAATTTGACCAATCATATTTCTTTATTTATGCTTATCTTCTCTAGATTTTTCTTAACTATAGCTTAACAAGTCTCTAGATATACTTAGCACCATCTAGTCTCCATATAAACCTAGCAGCATTTCCAGAGTCTCCCAATGTACTATCATATTTTCACATAAAATAGCATAACTTGATCCCTTTCCTGGTGAGTCCGAACAATGTCTCCTCTTTCTCTCTTTAAGGAGAATATCATGTTTAGAGATTAGCATGCGAGGAGTTGTCTTTTTAAATATCAATATTAATATCTTCGCTAATATCAAACATCAAAACAAAAATAATTGTCAAATTTTATTTCACCTATTTTTTTTATAAATCTTATATTGATTTATATTATAATTATTAATAATTTATAAATGTTATATTGATTTATAGTTATTTATATTATAATTATTAATAATTTATAAATGTTAAATTGATTTATAGTTCATTGTAGTTTAATTTTTTTTTTTTTTTAAATTTAATGAATAGTTTTAAGTGAAATTGTAATTTGTATTTTTGAATACATAGATGGATTCAACGTCACATACTTGAATTATGTAGATTATAAAGCTCAAACTTAATTCTTGCAAATCCATATCCAATTTCAAATAAAATTGATCCGAAAAAATATACTTAGAAAGGGGCTAAAATATAAAATTATAGACCCTCCGTGGGGTCTTGGTGGTTAAACAGTGATGCGGCAAGTTGTTATAGCACTCATCACATGTTCAATTCCCTTCTCCAATTGGGGTGATGTATCTGGACATGTTGATGAAGATGGAGTTTAAAAAAAAAAAAAAAAAAAATGAAAAAAGAGAAAAATGAAAGGTACTACCAAACTTACAAAATATATATATATATATATATATATCTATATATGCTTTCCATCTATACAATATTTATTGCATTCCTTAAAGTCTAAAAACATGAAAATTTTCTAGTATCATTGCTTTTAATAATTTTAATTTAAAACTTATTTCAAAACTCATATAAATTGTTAAAATTATACATATTAATTGTTAAATGGTACAATTTTAAGTGCAATAAAAGTTTTCTAAAATATTAAATCATTTTAAAATAAAATTTCAATAATGAAAATTACTATTTAACTAAAAACAAATATCAAATATCAAGAATAATAAAAAATTAAATTATATAATCAAGAATAATAAAAAATTAAATTAAATAATAAAAATATCAAAAATAATAAAAAATTAAATTATATAATCAAGAATAATAAAAAATTAAATTAAATAATAATTAAACATTTTCTTTATAGTATCTCTATTAGTTACTAAAATCTTCATAGACTCATTTCATATATTTAAAAATACAATTTCAATAATGAAAAATTGCAATTTAATTAAAAAAATGTCAATAACCATAAAAGCCTAAATTATACAACAATTAAAACCCTTTCTTTATAATTTCACTATTATTAAAATCTTTATAAACTTGGATTATAAAACTAAATGAATTAAATAATTATGTCCATCTCATTGACCTACTATAAAGGGAGATAAAGAGTAAGACCAATAAACACTTATTCATATTCTATTATTATTGTTATTATTAATTTAACCTATAAAAATTTAAATCATAATTTATAAAAATAAATTACATTACAATAATAATTATTATTATTAAAATATAATATTTATATTATATTATTAATTTTTTAAAATTAATTATATGCATGATACATAAATTTAGATTAAATTTTACATCACCTCACTTCTTCTTTTCATGAAGCTTTATATAATTTTTTTTTTTTTTTTCCGCCTCAGGTTGAAGTTGGGTGTGGAATTTGAACCTTAATAATTGCGTGTAGCTCTGTATAATTTATTTAATTTTTGCCTTATATTGAAGTTGGGTGCATGGAATTTCCACCTTAATAATGGTGTGTAGTGTAGGATGTAATTGAGGAGATAAATTAGGAAAAGTTGGTCTGGGTGGTGAACTCACCTTTAATTTAATTTAATGAAAAGAGAAAGTGTATGGGTATTTGCATAAATAAATAAACAATCATGTAAAGATCATCACAATAATGTACATAATGATATCTCTCATGTATAAATATAATAATTTAATTAAGGTTAGTTTGATTTAGAGTATAGTATTATTTATATATCGCGAGAATACTTTAATTAAAGTTGGTTTGGTTTGGAGTTTAGTATTAACGTAGAACACAATTTTCAGTATAATTAATCATTTTTAACATTTATAAGTAAGACTCGTTTATTTTAAATTTTCTTAATATGATATAAAAATTATTAATTATATTAAAATAATTATAGAATAAATATTTTATAATTATTATTTTGGTAAATTTTGCAATATAACTTAGAGGAATTTTTTTAATATTTATAAATAATTTTTTCATATATTTTATGAAATAAAATTAATTGAATAGCCTTAATAAAATTTATTTTATTTATGTAAAATTATTTGTAATAAAGTATCTTGTTAATAAAAGGTTATGGGTTTATTTTTCTCAATGCTTTAGGGGCTAGGCTCTACTAATAAGATGGTGGGAAGTGATCTTTTTTGGTAGACCTGTTTAGATATTTTCTTTGGAAAAAAAAGAAAAAAGAAAACTAATATTTACAATAAATACATTAATAATAATATTAATAAAAGTTGCTAAACATTTTATGATTTCAACTTTTTTTCAATTTGTCATTATCAAAATTTAAGTAAACTAGTTATGACTATATTATAATTTGAATCAATTCAAAATAATTTTTTTTTATTTCAGAAATAGTTTAAGCATCCTGGAATATCCCTATCATAATTTGATTATGCAATCTTAACATTTGTTATTTAAATTTTCTTTAATCCAAAATTATTCTTATTATATTTGGAACAAAAAGCACCCTTGAATATACCTATTATAATCTGATTGTGCAATCTTAACATTTGTTATTTATAATTTCTTTAATCCAAAATTATTCTTATTAAATTTGGAACAAAAATATTGGTTTGCTTTCTCATCATTTTGATTGATAAAAAATGGTCAATTTATTAAAAAAAAAAATAGAGTACAACAATATTAGACTTAATAAAATTCTCTTTCATATTGCTTAGGAATTTGTATTTAATTAAACTTTTTATAAAAAATTTCTATGTTTATTATTATTATTTTTTGGATATCTCAATCTTTAATTAATAGTTAGGACACCCATTATTGGTTGTTATTCACAAATGTAAGTTGACTCATTGTGGTTATTTAAGCAAAATAACACCATCCTAAATGATTCATTGGCGATTTATAAGGTGCCAAACTGTCACTTTTGTTAGATGTCTATAGACCTTAGGCCAACAAGAAATACATATTTTTTTTATATATATTATGGTTCTACTCAAAATTATGTTGAGTGGGTGATTGTTAGATGAGAATTGTGCCCACAGTTGTCAAATGTAGGCACATTTTGGATGTAAAATAAATTAAATTCCACATCCAATGAGTACTCACTCGCATACTTTTTATTTAGTAGAATTATACCTATAAAAATTAAAAACCCAATATTTCTCTCCAGCACAACTTTATATACAAGGCTGGGAATGAGAAAATATTAAGTAAATTATATATATATAAGGGTAGTCTCGAGGGTTAGCTCAGTTGGTCAAGGGTAGCCTTGAGGGTTAGCTCAGATGGTCAAGGGTAGCCTTGAGGGTTAGTTCAATTGGTCAAGTCCTCGTTGTTAAAGCAAATATGTTACTAAGAGGTCACAAGTTCAATTCTCTTGACACTTTCGGGTTAAGCTTCGTGGTTGAGTTCCATTTTTTCTAAAACATATTGTCTAGATTTTATAGTATACAATTATTTTTCCTTAAAAATCGCCATTTTTTTATGGAGACTATATAAAATCATTAGAAATATTAATGATTTTTTAAAAAAGCTATCAAACATTTTAAAATTAGTTTAAAGTCATTTTTTTTTGGTATCTAGAGGAATCAACAACTGGCCTGGTCTTGTACTCACATGACATGGGGTTGATTCCAACATCTACCACTATGACCTTTAGGTTCCTACATATGCCTTTTCCGCAACACACATGAATCAAAGAATTTGAACATTAAACTTCCTTCCACATAACACTTCATTTTCATTGCCATCACAAATTGAACTACCCAAAAGTTAAAGTCACTTAAAGTTTTATTTTAAAATCAAAAAAATAATTTACAGAAAAAACCATTATTATTTATGATCATTGCTAAAACTACCTTTAACAAAATTATATACTTATTTAATCAAAATCTTATATTAAAACTAAATACTATCTCCATTACAATTGAGAAGAATATCTTATACTAATTTTTATTTAGAAATTTACCATTTAGATAAATATTTTATACTAATTTTTATATAGAAATTTAATATATAAATATTTTTTTTAAATTTCAATTTTATCAACAAAATCATAAATTACAACAATATATAAAATCAATTTTTATAGAAATATCTATAAACTTGAAAATGACATCGACAAAATTTTTATTCCCTGGTCTCTTTATCACAAAAATTTAATTAAGCAATAAACCTTTACTTGCAAGTAATGCTCAACCTTTTAACAATATCTATAAACTTGAAAATGACATCGACAAAATTTTTATTCCCTTGTCTCTTTATCACAAAAATTTAATTAAGTAATAAACCTTTACTTGCAAGTAATGCTCAACCTTTTAACCCCAATTGTGCTTAAAATGAAAACTCTTATTGTAATCATTTATGAGTTTGACATACTAACCTTCCATAAGCATTTAGCCTTTAGGTTATGAGGTGAGGTGCACATTGTTTTCTCCATATTTCTTGATACGCTAAAAACTTGGAGTAGTTGACCCCCTAATTTAAGGTATTTATGGAGAAACAAACAAATAAGTTATGCCGTCAATATTATAATGCTTGGGTCATGATGTGATGTACACATTGTCTTCAAATATTCAAGTTGTTGACCTCTCATTGTATTACCCATTTAAATAGTCCTTCCTAATAATTGTTAGGTGGTACGGTTAATTAAGTTACCAATTAATTAAAATTTGCGTTATAAATTATATTCTCTTTTTGCCAAAGAGATAGGTGAGGAAAAAGAAAAATGTATTTGTACTAGTTGAATGACATAATATAATTATGATAAGGTTATATATATATATATATATATATATTCAAAGAGTTGGTGGTGAGGACTGAAAGTGTACATTTGTAGGTGGATTTGTAGTTGGACTGCAAGTATGCATTGATTTAATTTTTATATTAATTTTTACATGAAAATTTAAAAAATGATTATGAATAGGAATACAAATGCAACCCTTCACTTGCTAGGTTCAAATTATAAAGTACTTTCATGTACAAATGCATATTTTCATTGGTGGGAAGGACTAATGTTATTTAAGAGTTTCAAAATGACGTTAAAAAATTTATATTCATTTTAATTTTTATAGTATGGAATATTTTATAATTTAGCATATTATTTATAATTTTGTTGGTTTATAATAATGTAGATAATTTTTGTTCATGGGGTTGGATCTAGTGGTTGAGAGCGAGGAGTTTTTCATCATTGGGTAACGTTCACTTATCATGAGGGCTTAACTTGGAGGCATAGGGGCACCTTGAGATAGTGGTCGAACATGTGGTTGCACCTAGAGATATTATATTAAATGATATCTTGAACCGTGCACACATAAGTGGATCAAAGCCCACACTCATGTCTTCCTTAAATTTTAATCTCTAATTAGGGTTCTTGAGACATGAGACAATACGGGGTGGGTTGTGTAATACCCTCTTCCCACATCTACCCAAGTAACCAACCAATCAAGGTAAACATGTGATGAGAGGCTACTAATATGAGATTCAACCTCCTAGATGACATTAAGGAAGTGGAACCGACGGAAACATGACAACGCCACCTTACACAACATCAACAACACCTCCAGGAGGTAAACCACCCACCCAAACCCCTAGAAATTGAAGGGGGATTGATTTTTGACCCATTTAGGCCTTAGCCACAAACACGTAATGGCAAGGGAGCAGCTATCAACCTATAGCCACAGGCATGCCTAGGCAAGGTCGCGACCAAGGCCCCAAAAGGTCAATTTTGTGCCTACAGCTCCAGGATTCGTGCCACATTTCAGCCCTAGAGCCCAGGTCACTGCCCGAAACTTCCTGTAACTTCAGGAGAGGATATATAACATTAAAACAAATACATGGAAGAAATCACACCATCATGAACTCATCTGACCCCAACCATCCATGACAGAAATTTTGTTAAACATGTCACAAACATTGCATCTACAGGTGTAAACAACACAATTAAACATAGGGGTCTAATACTTATTTGAGAATCGCTAAGAAACATTACTCTCTTACATCATAAGCTGAAATATAATCTATTTGACCATAGATACATTGTATATTCATTTACAGGAAAAAACATAGATAGAGCCATACACCATCATTGATAAAATACAAGCTTATAACTAACATAATAGCAAAATAAACACCATAACATCAATGAAATCCACATAATAACCAATACATTTGCATACCAAATACCAAAAGGAATGAGCTTCTCATTAATAAGTGTAAAAACCAACCAGAGATGGGGCTTCCACGTTCCACCCAACCATAGATTGGTTGAGCCAAATATTTCTTTAGCCAATCATCCCCGTGCCATATTCCAAGCATGAATGTGGGACTCAAAACAAAAAAAAACAACCAAGGCATCCCGAGGCTAAACCACCTTACCCTCATTAATCATAAACCAAGCTTTACCTTGATCTATACCCGATCACTAGGCCAACACAAGCATGGATATAACCGGATTCTCTCTGCCTAAACCATGAGGAATTTTCATGTCTCCTAGTCTCTCAGGCTTTACTGCAACCCACAGTCTGAATCATGGTTCATTAGGCCCTAAACCGAGACATTCTCTCCCGGCTTTACCGCAATCCCAAACCTAGGATTCCTAGGCCTGAAATGGAGAGTAAACCACCACCTCTTAGGATTTACTACAACCCACTATATGAATTAGGGGTCACTAAGCCTAAACCGAGGCAAAAAATGAACCGGTTCTATAATCATTCGGAGATCCACCTCACTCAGCCTCGAATCCATCTGGTAATCCAGCTAAACCAAAACATGAGAAAACCACAACACCATGGCTATACAGAAATGACAAGGCTAGGTTGAATTCATTGTCACACCTGTAAAAACCCATGCCAAGACAACAAAGAACCACATGCAATACCATGCATGTAAAATCTAGCAAGGAAATCATACATGCAAATCAATACCTTCAAATAATCTTGTTGTAGCTGCTTGATTCCTACTCCTCCTTGCTTGATTCCTCTTTTTTCCTACTTTCCTGCCTTTCTTTCTCTAATGCCAAAGTGTTCCAAAAACTCTATGTCCAAGAGAGAGAGAGAGAGAGAGAGAGAGAGAGAGAGAGAGCTCCAAAAATGTGAGAAAAAGCTTGCCAACTGATACTTAGAAGCTTTTTTATCAATGAGGCCTCTATTTTCTCCATTTTCTATTATTTTCCTTCAATTTTCTCCACACATGCAACTTGTGACCTTTCATCTCCCTTTTCTCCTAATTTCCATTATTTTCATAAATAAATGTGCCAAATATGTCATTTTTCCTTTCCAAAGCCTTTGCCTTTGCCTTTACCAATTTCCTTAGCCATACTAAATCGATGAACACCCACACTAGGATGTTTTTCCCAACATTCAACTTGGCATAAGTGTCCCATCAACCATGGTTAATATTTTTAACTTTTATTACATGGAATTTTCACCAGGGCTGTTACAGAACCCTCCCCTTTGGGGGACATTGACCTCGGTGTTCAACCATAAATATACCTCAACAAAATTGCTAAAAATAAAACATACTTCCAATGGAGCTTTATAACATAGCTCGTTGCAGTATTTACAATGAATAACCTACTCAAAATAAAAAAAACATCATGGAAATCATACCACGTACCATATCTTTATAACACAACTCATTACAGTATTTAAAATAATATACACATATACAAATATGCACATTTTATCAACCAACAAATAAAAGGATACGATGCTTGTATCAGCAACAAGGGAATCTAGAGGCTCACACCTCCACCCTCAAAGTAATACCAAGATTCACCTCCTTCCCATGAATTCTAGAATTCACTATCAAAGTCAAAGCTACATCCAATGTGCATCGGTACAATCCTGTGCCACTATACCCTTAGTGAACAGTTACTGACTCATTTTTCTAGGGCACACTCCTAATCTACATCTGATTCCATATGGAAATGCTAATGACAAAAAAAAATCCATCCCATACCTTCCATTATTTGCTACACAGTCCCTCAGGAAATCCAGTAATACATTTTGTGTAGTCACTCACCTTCCAATTTCCCTAGCATCCCCTATCCCAGGCGATCCATCCCTTGGCAAGGCTTCCTCACACTGGAAGATACAAAAACCAAGGCATATACCTGCCTCAAAACCATCATAACGGTCATAGCATGCTCATGGAAATCAATGGACACTTTTGGGTACCAGTGTCCCATAATGGCCCTGCTCCTGAAGTGCTTTACCAACATACTACTGCTTGTTTCAATTCATTTTGCTGACACTTCCAGTTCTTGGAGTCGGTTTCAACCATTCAATCGAGCATTTCCGTGCTTCCTATACCAAGCACATAAAGTGACATTAGATTCAAAATAAATTTAATAAATTCACTTCATACCTCATTGGTAGCTCGTCAATAAGGTACACTTGCAATCATGTTCACTTCCTGTCTTACAAGTCAAACCAGTTGTTAAATCAAATCATCATGTATAAACATATCACATCTGGTTAGCTCAAAATACAACCATCATAGGTCAAAATCATGAATCACATGCAATCATCATAACCATAATCATAAATCACGTCTAATCGTCATAAGTCATAATCATAGATCATATGCATAATAGAACTGAAATAAAATACCGATACTTATCCTTCATCGGTCCTTACTATTGCCTTTGTTCTTTCTGTATACACACCGGATTGGTTGCCACACCCGACAAGCACTCAATGCCTTCTCTTCAACCACGTTTACATACAAAACGTGTACATTACAACACATACACCCACATATGACATACAACACCATACAATACACACACCCACACCATCATACGACACATACACCTACACCTGGTGTACAATACAATACAATACATATGCCTACATAGTCATACAACACATACACCTACACCCGACATACAATACAACACAATAATTACACCTACACCGACATACAACACATACATCTACACCCAATGTACAATACAAAAAAATATATACACCTATATCTGGTGTACAATATAACACAATACATATACATATACAGAGTACCACACAACAAATACACCTGTCATGATACCATGACTACACCATGCAGATACATAGTATTGTATGCCCTCAACACAACATGTACAACATGAACATGATACCACATGTATACCAATACCATAAGCACAACATGTACACAATACCATCTGTACACAACACTACCTACACAATGTGTGTACAACATCACATGTACACGATACCAGCTGCAAAATGTGTACACAACACCAATTATACACCACACCACCTGTACAATGTGTACACAATACCACATGTACACACACCACATGCACGACATGGACACGAAACCATATGTACACAACACCACAAGCACGAAATGTACACGACACCACTTGCACACAACACCACTTGTACAACATGTACACAACACCATGTGCACACAACACCACACATACAATCATGCACACCACACCATATGTACAACACACACACAATGCCATAAATACATATAACTTCATATATGACATGTACATAACCCCATACTTACATAGCACCACATGTCCAACATGTGCACAACACCATATGCACACAACACCTCATATCCAACATGTGCACAATACGATATGTAAACATCACCACATATCAACATGTACATATGTTATGAAACCAACTCCCAAAATAGAATAAAAGAGAGATCAATGCCTTATAAATAATCCACTTCGAGGGGGAAACTTCCTTTACATTACATAAATGAACAATTCTTGGATGATTCAAATGAAAAACCTCCTTTCTATATATAGGAGTCCATGGGGTCACAATATAATCTTAACTGACCTAACAATAATAATGTAAGGGCATAATAATAACAATGGTGGGGTTTTATGGGGCACAATAATAATAATATGGGAACTAAAGGGGTATAACAATAACAATAATGGGGCGACACTAACAACAATAAAGGACTATACTAGTAATATAGAGACCTAACATACCCCTCTTCTTCAAAAAAGAGTTATCCTCAACGATTGAGTAGCTCTGGATGCATCTGTATAAAATTCTCATCCTCCCATGGGGAACCTTCAGTGGGTAAGTTATTCCACTTGATGAGATACTCTGAAATTGATCGATTTCGTAGCTGTCAAGTTCTTGTTTCCGTGACTGCTTCAGGTTCCAATATGATTTTTCCTTCCTCATCAAGTTCTAGAAATACTGTTTGAACTGGAAGTTTGTCACCTATAACCTTCTTTAATCATGAAACATGGAAAAGTGGGTGCACTCGAGAAGAAGCAAGAAGCTCCAATTTGTATTCCATAGTACCAATCTTTTGCAACACCTTTTAAGGACCATAATACTTTGGCGATAATTTATTATCCTTCTTAGCTTTCTTGAGAGACATTTGTTTTTATGGTTGTAGCCGTAAAAATAACTAGTATCCTACGTCAAAACTTCTCTCGCTGCGATGTTGATTTGTTTGTTGTTTCATTCGATTTTGTGCCAAATTTAGATTATCCTTTAAGAGTTGGAGAACTTGTTGTTGATGCTCGATGTGATCTTCCACTGCTTGAACCTTATAATTTTCTCTTAAATATGTTGTGATGGATGGTGGAAGATATCCATAAAGTGCCATAAATGGGGTCATTTTTTTGCAGTATGGAAGGAAGGGTAATACCACCATTCAACCAGAGGTAACCACTTGAACCATTTTGTTTGTTTATCAAATACAAAACAATGAAGATATCATTCCAAACATTTTTTCACTATCTTAGTTTTCCCATCAGATCGAGGATGATGAGATGAGCTATGGGCTAGTTGAGTACCCAAACAAGAAAATAATTCCGTCCAAAAATTTCTAGTGAAAATGGGATCTCTGTCGCTTACAATAATCTTTGGGTTTCCATGTAGCTTTTGAATTTTTTCCATAAATGTGGTAGCAACTGTACTTGCTTTAAATGGATGAGATAATGCACAAAAGTGTATATACTTGGTAAGTCTATCAACTACCACCATGATGACACTGTTTCCTTCAGATTTAGGTAAACCTGTGATAAAATCCATTGAAACCTCCTCCCAACGTTGACTTGGAATGGGTAAATGTTGTAGCAGACCCAAGATCTTAATTGTCTCAACTTTATTTTGCTGGAAAACCAAACATTCTACCACAAAATTTTTAATATCAGAGTTAAGGCTATCCCAAAAAAATTATTTCTTCACCCTGTGGTAAGTTTTTAAAAATCCCGAGTGTCCTCCCACGGGAGAGGTGTACAATTCCAAAAGAATATTTTGTTTTAGTTGGGAATTCTTACAAAGATATAAGCGATCTTTGTATCATAAGGAATCAATTTTCCAACTAAATGTATCAGATGTACTAGGATCTTGCTATAAATTTTGAATGAGTGTCCACACTTCTTCGTCATTCTTCTATTCCTCCCTTGCTTCGGTTATCCAATATTGTTGGATAATAGAAATTGCACAAAGCAACGCTTCCTCCTTCTCATCCTTTCTTGAGAATGCATCTGCAACAACATTTAGCTTCCCTTTTCTGTAGATGATTTTAAAGTCATGACCCAACATCTTTGTCGCCCATTTTTTTGTTCTTCTGAAGATAGTCTTTGTTCCAAAAAGTATTTAAGACTATCATGATCAGTTTTTACCTTCAAGTGTCTTCCCATTAGGTAAGGTTGTCATTTCTTTAGTGCATGTAGTATTGCCAACATTTACTTCTCATAAATAGATTTATGTAAATACTTTCCTTTGATTGGACAACTTTCAAAAGAAATGGTCTTCCTTCTTGCTTTAAAACGACACCAATTCCATTTCCTGAGGCATCACATTCCACAATAAAGGTTTTTGTGAAGTCTGGCATAGCTAAGACCGATGCTAGGCACATTTCCTCTTTAAGATTTTCAAAGGCCTTAGTTGCTTCAGGAGTCCATGAAAATTCATCTTTCTTCAATAATGTTGTTAGAGGTGCTGCTATTTTCCCATAATTCTTAACAAACTTGTGATAATACTCTGTTAACTAGAGATATCCTTACAATTTATTTATGTTTGTGGAGACTTTCCATTCCTTAATGGATTTAATTTTGTTAGAGTCTACCTTAACACCCTCATGAGATACAATATGACCCAAATATTCCACCTCTTGTACTCCAAAGAAACATTTGGAGGGTTTTGCATATAATTGTTTCTCCTCCAATAGTTTAAGCCCCCTATCAACATGTTGAACATGATCCTTCCAAGACTTGCTATAGATTAGTATATCATCAAAAAATAATAACACAAATTTTCTAAGGAAGGGATTAAAAATGGAATTCATCAACCCTTGAAATGTAGAAGGTGCATTGGTGAGGCCAAAAGGCATGACCTAAAATTCATAATGACCCTCATGAGTTTGAAATTCTATTTTCGGAATATCTTCAATCTTCATTCTAATTTGATGATATCCTGAACGAAGATCCAACTTGGTAAAATAAATTTCTCCATGTAATTCATCCAATAATTCATCAATCATAGGAATGGGAAATTTATCTTTAATAATGAGCTTATTGAGCTCGCTATAATTCAGACACATGCACCATGATCCATCCTTCTTGTGCACCAATACTACTGGAGCAGAGAAAGAAATTTGACTAGGTTGAATTATACCGGCCTCTAACATTTTTGCAATCATAGGTTCAATTTTTCTCTTTTGGACATAAGGATATTTGTAAGGCTTGATGTTTGGAGGAACACTTTCTGGAATCAAAGGAATAGCATGATCATGATCACGAATAAGTGGGAGTCCTTTGGGAGTTTCAAACACCTTGGAATGATTGTCCAAGACTTTTTGGAGATCTGGAGAAATAGATGATTTTGATGTCAGAACTTCTAATGAGCATAGTTGTGCAATTACGCCTCGTTGTTCTTTCTTCAAAATATTTGTCATGACCTTAGAGCTTATTATCTTCCTCGAATTCCCTGCAAGACCACGTAATTCAACTTCCTTTCCTTCCGAAAAAATTTTCAAGAAAATTTCTTGAAAATTAAAATCTACTGTCCCCAAAGATTGTAACCATTGTACTCCTAGTACAACATGAACACCTCCCATTGGAATGGAAAGAATTGGACTATTCAATACATATTCCCCAATGGTTATCTTGATATTATGACATTTTCCAGAGAAATTTATAGTCCCTCCATTTGCAACCATCACTTAACACTCTGGTGCTGGGTATAGGAAGCAATTCAATTCCTTGGCTACTTTACAATGAATAAAATTATGGGTACTACCTGAATCAATCAACACTATTACTTTTTTCGTCTTGATGTGTCCTTCTATATTGAGAGTTTGAGGAGTGGTAATTCATGCCAATGCATTACATGATATGGTTGGACTCATTTCTTCTTTCTCTAGGGTTGGTTTTTGTTGTATATCCTTTTCTTTTGAAGTTTCTTGTTCATTTTCTCCCTCCTCTTCAAAATCTATATAAAATAATTTCTTCTCAACACACTTAAGACCTTTAGTGTATTTTCTATCACAATTGTAGCAAAGCCCTTTTGATATTTTTTCTTCCAATTGTTGTGGTGTCAACCTTGTAGGTTGTGGAAGTCTAGGAGTACCAACACTTCCATCTTGATAGATGTGAGGGTAGGCTTCCTTGTTGCTGTAATTTTACTTTCAATTTTTCTTGCCAACTTGAATGCCTTCTCCAATGAATCAGGTTCCCAAAGCTGAACCTCATGTTGGATGTTATCCTTTAAAGTCCCTATGAAGACATCAATCAGGTGTTCCTCTAGAATATTAGTTACCCTTATATTCAATTTTTGGAAGTCCTCAATGTGCTCCACCATTGAACCCTTTTGTTTGAGATTTATCAATTGGCTAAAGAAGGTGTTGCTCTTTGTATCCTCATAATGTGCTATCATTTCCCCCGTAGAAATCGACCAAGTCACAATATTTGTACGAGATCAAAGCCATCGATACCATACAAATGTATTTTGTTCTAAATTTAAAGTTGCATACATACCTTTGTGCATTTTGCACATTATGGAGATCAAAATATTGCTCCATATGTAGTATCCATGTTATGGAATCCTTTATTGGAAATTTTGTCATTGATGGAAAAGGAGGCAGTAGAGGCAGAGAGCATGCGAAGAATAGAGGGAAAGTTTATTTACAGAGACAGACAGAGAAGCAAAGCAGAGAAAAGGAGACAACATAGATGGCAAAGGAGACAGGCGAAAGAATACTGTTGAAATGAAACAGTCGAGTAGCAGAGGATGCAAAGACAGAGAAAGGAGGCAGAACCAGAGGAGGTAGAGCAGTAGAGGCGGAGACAGAGAATATAGACGCAGAGATGAAACTGTCGAGCAACATAGGCAGAGCAGTTAACCAAGCTGAGGGTAATGGAACCAAGCGTCTTGCAATGAAACAGGGTTCATATATATCAAAGTGCTAAAGAAAGGTATATAACAACATCAAGAAGGGTTTTTATATATTATAGGTTGAACAGAGCTTATACGAATATGTATATAATGAAGACGCGACATTCTTTATGGAACGAAACCTTGACTATAAGCGAAACGCCGAACATAAACAGTAAAACCAGAGGGGAAAAAAACCAGTGGGTTCACACGAGAATTGAAGTGGTAAGCTGTATTACCAAAATGAACGTGATATATGTCATTGAAGGACACGTGTCCTCAGGCGGTTTTGTAAAACAACTTTTTTCACGTGAGTTTGGAGGATTATGCAGTGAGCATTTAAGTTGCGCGATATTGCGCGTCGACCATTGGATGGGGGTCCAAAGCCCAGTTGGTGCGCGAGAGCAGATTGACCATCCGATCAAAGGTGAAAGTGCGGGGAAGAGATCCAAGGTTGTGGTCCTACATTCAAAGTTGTGGAGCCAGAGTACTATGTGAATGACTGTGTATTCCGTGTTATGCAAGTTAATAAATAGGCAGAGGTTATTACCTATATTAATATATGTTGATATATATGATGGGCCGAACGCAGGTTGAATTAGATGGTAAAGAGTTCACATATATGTTAAGTGCATGGATTTACTATAAGGTACATAATGAATTGAATGGGGAGTTATATATGTCCATGTATTATAATTGATATGAAAGTCAGCAAAGGAGTGCTACATATGATGGTCAGCATATAGTTGTACGCTGTGGGCCCGAGCACTTTTTACACGAAGTTGGAGTTTGTTACCTATTACAATATAAGTATGATACATGGCTAAGGTTATACTACGAAGCGGAATCATTTATCAAACTATGGAACCCGGAAGGTTATATATATATATTAGTGTTGGGCTTATGTCTAAGTCCAAGACTTAATATAATGTTGATGAAAGATATTGTGTGTGTGTAGGGTGGGACCCCCCCTACATAAAATTATGAGAATCATAACCCAAGCTGGAGGATAAATTAAAGCTGAAGCGGAAAGCCTACATATATATGCAGTGCCTTATCTATGTTGCGCTTTATATACAAAGGTCCAAAGCATATATATATCTATATGTAGTGCTTTATGGACAAGGGACCAAAGGTATAATACAAAGTATATGTATTATATTATTGAGCGCAAGATCTAAATAACCAAAGGTTCTATCACAAACGAAGTACCAAATGGTGGGACCCTCATCAATCGCATAAGAGAAAAGTTGACAGCAGAACATGTTAACAAAATATTGCGATTACGATGAATTTCTGGACCCAATGGGCTTATAAACTGTGATTCATAAATGTTTGAGTTCCGGTAAACAATGTTACATCACATCGGAGAAGGAACAGAGCATCAGAACATACAAATCCAAGTTGCAATTGCGATTAATCGCAATCAGAAGTATTCGAAAAGCGATTCATCGCATTGGCATATCAAAGTGAACAATGATTGATCGCATCGAAGCATCAGAGCATTGAAATATCGGAACATCCAACTGGAAGTTGCGATTGCGATTAATCACAATAAGAAATAGTGATCGCATCGCATCGAATCGGAGTGATCGCATCGCATCGGAGAATAATGCAAGCTCGGCAAGTGGGCCCAAAAGGGCATTTTATGTATTAAAATGATTCATTATTGTTATATTTCCAAGAGGTATCGAAGTTAAATAATGCGACAGTTTGTATGTTAAAACGCTGTATAATTATGCCGAGAGTTGAAATTGCATTATATATAAAAAGCGTTGTTCCAGATACATAGCAGTTACACCACGGCAGAGAACAGGAGAGCTAGCAGAGCCGAAAGGGACAAAACACAGTCATAGAAAAGACAAGCACAGTGAACTAAGAGGCTGAATGGGTGAGTTGTAACTCACATTGTAATCAAATGTAAATGGTTTAACTGATTTATATTGTTTGTGATGCATTGGCAAGTCTCCGGAAGAGAACAAATATCCCACTGTAATGTTAAAATTAGTACATATAGTTATATTTTTCTGAGTGAGCTGGAAAAGAAATGAGAAGGCAGAAGACTAAGAGGTATGGCTATCCATTTCGAATTCCTAGAGGAAAACAAACAGTCATTAGGAAATCTCTATAAAGCATATCACATTGATGTACAAAGAGAGTTTTGCGAGAGTGAGTATAGAGAATGTAGAGTACGGAAAATTGAGGCAGAGAAGATAAGGAAGAGAGGACGAGAAAGATATGCTATAGAACAGAGCTGATATCTGAGGTAAATCAGTAAACATTTCTTTTGATAAATTGAGAAAGTTGGAGCCTCCTATAGGTTGGTGCCTGCAGAAAAACAGTGGTGAGAGGGAGTTGGAGCTTGCCTTTGCATCACAACAATAATAAGATGTGGTTTTCTCCCTTTATATGTTTCCACTTATATCTGCTGTCTCTATGTGTGTTGCCCATGTGTTGATATGATCTACCCAATCTGCTTAATGTTTTATGCTCTCATAATAAGTTTGGTGTCTCATTAATTTAATACTTGCTGCAACATATTAAGATAGTTCTCATATTAAAGTTGGTTATAAAATTAAGTGGTAAATAAGTTGATGAAGAATTTAAAAAGCTGATGTATGTGTTAAACTGATTCACCCCCCCTCTCAATTTAACTAAGGATTCAACAATTGGTATCAGAGCCAAGTTCCTTTGTACCCGTTTAACCACTGAAAGGAGATCCCTGGTCCCTAGGATGGCTAGTCAAGAAGGAAGCTCAAAAAATAAAGCCCCTTTCTTCACTGGTGCTAATTATGCCTTCTGGAAAATCAAAATGAGAGCATACATAATGTCTCTAGGAATAAAGGTTTGGGCTGCTGTAGAATTTGGATATGCCCCAAAGGAAACTGACCCAGAGAGAGAAGCTAAAAAAGAATTTTTAGCAAATGCAAGGGCCATGAATGCAATCTTAAGTGGACTTTGTGAGGCTGAATTTATCAAAATAATGCGCAGTAAGACTGCCAAAGACATCTGGGATACTCTTGAAAACATCCACGAGGGAAATAAAAAGGTAAAGACCGCCAAACTTCAAGTATATAGAGCTCAATTTGAAAATTTAAAAATGAATGATGATGAACATGTTGGAAGCTTCTTCCTAAGAGTTGCAGAAATTGTTAACAATATGAAAGCTCTTGGAGAAACTATATCAGAATGTGTAATTTTACAAAAAATTCTAAGATCTCTTACACCCAGCTTTGACCCCAAGGTTTCTGCCATAGAAGAAACAACTGACTGGGAAACCTTGACCATGAACTAGATTCTTGGAAATCTAACAGCTTATGAGATGAGGCTCCCACAGAAGAAGCCAAGTATGAGGGAGGCAGCTTTTAAAACAGAAAGGAAGAAAGAAGAAAAGGAAGACATATGCTCTTGCTCTGATGAAGAAGAAGCTAACTTTTTTAAGAAACGGGATAGAGGCTCAGGTAAATACAAAGGTAAACTTCCTTTCAAATGCTTTAACTGTGGAAGAGTTGGACACTATGCTGCTAAGTGTCCTCATAGGAAAGTAAGGAATCAGACTCAAGAATAAGAGAAAAATACATCAAAGAACTGGCAAAAACGAAAGAAATTCAGTAGAAAATCCTTCTATGCTCAACAAGACAGCAATGCATCTGAAGACTCAGATGAACCCTCAAGTGAAGAAGGAACCTCTGAATTTTTACTGATGGCCATAGAAGAACTTGAAGGACTCCTGCTAGAAGATGAGGAAGAAGGTGAAGTTGACCTTGAGGGGGAGCTAAGAAGTGCCCTGGAGGAGATTGACAAACACAAACTGAAGTGCAGAAAACAAAAGGACATTCTGCTCAAGTATGTAAGAGAAGAGAAAAATTTAGAAGTCCTCATGCAGCTGAAGGTAGATCTTGAAGAAGCCAAGAAGATGCAAACAGTGAAGAGACTGTCTCAAGTATGAAAACAGTGAAGAGGTTGTCTCAGGTATGCAAGTTTTTTCTATGGTTGCTGTTTTTATTGTAAGGAATTTGGCCATAAAATCGTTGAGTGCAGAAAATATGGACAAAGATTGATGTACAACACCTCAAGGAGGTTTATGAATCAAGGAGATTTTACTCATACTCACAATTCTAAAAAAAATTATGATCAAATGCTGTATATGCAATAAAATTGGACATATGCCTTTCAAATGTCCTCTCAGAGGATGTGGTTCATCACCTCACAAAATATATCAAACAAAAGGATGTTTCCAGTGGAAAAAGAAGGTGAATAAATGTGACTTGGCTCTAACTGCTCAAGACCTGAAAAGCTAATGGTATCTGGACAGTGGTTGCTCAAAACATATGACTGGAGACAGAAGAAAATTTATAACTTTTGATGAAAAGAAAATTGATAATGTTACTTTTGGCAATGATAAATCAGGAAAAATCAAGGGAAAAGGCTCAGTCAGCTTAGATAATGGCAGAGGTAAGGCCCAAGATGTACTATTTGTAGATGGGTTGAAAGAAAATTCGCTGAGTGTCAGTCAAATGTGTGATAAAGGCTACAAAGTTATTTTCAAAGCACAAGACTGTGAAGTCAGATCAAGCACCACAGGAAAGACTTTGCTCAAAGGTGTCCGAACAGAGAGTAATGTTTACATAGTGAAAGAGGAAGATGAAGCTTGCCATCTTAGAAGACTTGAGGAGTCATGGTTATGGCATAAGAGGTTGGGACATCTCAGCTTCGATCATATCATCAGACTGAGCAAGAAGAAAGCTGTCAGAGACATGCCAGAAATAAAAAGGCCTTCCAATACCATATGCAAATCTTGTTAATTGGGCAAACAGAACCGCACATCATTCAAGGCCAAATATGAGTTATCAACAAGAAGACCACTCCAGCTTGTGCACATGGACCTGTGTGGACCTGCAAGAACTAAAACACCAAGTGGAGAATCCTACTTCATGTTGATAATAGATGATTTATCCAAAATGACATGGGTTTCATTTCTCAAGAATAAATCAGAAGCTTTGGAAAAATTCAAAGTATTCAAAGCTTTAGCAGAAAATTAGACAGGATGCAAGCTAAAATGCATCAGATCAGATAGAGGAGGTGAATTCATAGATTATGACTTTTCAGACCTATGTAATGAACATGGGATAAATCAACAATTTACTATTGCAGGGACACCTCAGTAGAATGGAGTAGCAGAGAGACAAAACAGGAATTTACAACAAATTTCCAGAGCCATGATGCAAGAGAGTAATATTCTACAAACTTTCTGGGCATAAGCAGTACACACAACCGTGCATATCCTTAACAAAGTTCATTTAAGGTCAAGCAGTGATAAGAATCCCTATGAAATTTGGCATGGTAAACCAGCTTCAATCAAGCACTTTAGAATCTTTGGAAGCAAGTGTTACATAAAGAATAATGATGAAAACCTTGGGAAATTTGATGCAAGAGTAGATGAAGGGATATTTCTAGGATATGCATCCAAAAGTAAAGGGTACAGGTGCTACAACAAGACTCTTAGAAAAATTGTAGAAAACATTGACGTGTGATTTGATGAAGAACTTCCAAACAATACAAGAGGTACAGACTGCAACAGTACTTCATACATCCATGAAGAAGAAAACCAAGATGATGATGAAACAAGCAATACAACAAAAGATGCTGAACTGAGCTCTAAAGCCCCCTCAAGATACACTTAGAAGAACCATCCTGAAGATCAGATCATTGGAGACAAGAGAGTTGGGGTCCGGACGAAGGCGGCTAATTGAACGGACGGAGAAGAGGTATACATAGCTATGTTATCACAAATAGAGCCAAATAAGTTTGAAGAAGCTAGCAAGGACAAGCATTGGGTGAATGCTATGAATGAAGAATTGGATCAAATTGAGAAGAACAATACCTAGGAATTAGTTCCTAGACCCACTGAGAAAAATATCATAGGCTCAAAATGGGTATTCAAGAATAAAATGAATGAGCAAGGACAGGTAATCAGGAATAAAGCTGGACTTGTTTGCAAAGGATATTCACAAATCGAAGGACTTGATTACGATGAAACATTTGCCCCTGTAGCCATAATGGAAGCTATCAGAATGTTTATGGCCTTTGCATGCTACCAAGACTTCAAGGTATATCAAATGGATGTGAAATCTGCATTTTTGAATGGAGATCTAAAAGAAGAAGTCTACATGGAACAACCAGAAGGTTTCTCATTAACAGACAAAGAAGACTATGTGTGCAGACTAAAGAAGGCTCTATATGGACTAAAACAAGCTCCTCGTGCTTGGTACTCAAGGTTGGATAAGTAGTTGCAAAAACAGGGCTTTAAGAGAGGAGGAGTAGACAGAAATCTATACATAAAAGCCCATGAAAATGAACTCCTGATTGTTGTAGTATATGTTGATGACATTATTTTTGGAAGCAACAAATATGAGCTAGCAAAAGGATTTGCTGAAGAGATGAAATCAGATTTTGAGATGTCTATGATTGGAGAGCTCAATTTCTACTTAGGAATTCAAATTCAGCAAAAGAACACAGGTATATTCAACTCATAGGAAAAATACTTAAAAGAAATGCTGAAAAAGTTCAAAATGGAAGACTGCAAACCTGTGTCAACTCCCATGATCACAGGATGCAAGCTATGTATTGATGATGGACCTGTTGATATAGATCAAAGACTCTACAGATCCATGATAGGAAGTCTGCTGTACCTGATAGCATCAAGACCAGACATCATGCTAGCAGTAGGACTTGTGGCTAGATATCAAGCAGCACCAAATCAAAATCATCTTCTAGCAGTCAAAAGAATATTTAGATATCTACAAGGAACAATACAGTTTGGGCTATGGTATCCAAAAGGAAAAAGCTTCACTTTGACAACATACACAAATGCAGATTGGGCCAGTTGTGTGGATGACAGGAAAAGCACAAGTGGAGGTGCATTCTATCTAGGAGAAAGTCTAGTGGCATGGCTAAGCAAGAAACAAACATCTATTTCTCTATCTACAGCAGAAGCAGAATACATAGCAGCAGCAGCATGCTGCACACAAGTCATGTGGATGAAGCAAACCCTCCAAGACATGAAGGTAATAATTGATGAACCTATATCTATCAAATGTGATAATACAAGTGCTATAAGCATATCAAAAGATCCTATGCTTCATTCAAAAACTAAACATATCCCAATCAAGTATCATTTTCTCCGAGAACAAGTAGCTCAGAAGGTAGTGAAGCTAGAGTATGTGCAACAAAAGAACAGACATCAGATATATTTACCAAACCTCTTGCTAGAGAACCATTTGAGTATTTGAGAGATAGACTAGGGGTATTATCTGTAGATTCTACTCTATGATATGAAGAGAAAGCATCATTTCAGGGGGAGAACACAAACAAAAATATCATTCCAGGGGGAGATCAGTTAGCAAGGAAAGCATGAAATAGGTCCTCAATATCAGTGCAACATGGAAAAGAGTTAAAAGCACACCAAAAAATGAGCAACCCTTGCCATTGATGTCAAAGGGGGAGGAAGAGTGAACAACAGAAGAAAGGGTCCTAAAAGGCAAACAGAGGAAGTGTATTACCATCAATGCCAAAGGGGGAGACTGTTGGAAACGTTGTCATTGATCACAAAGGAGGCAGCAGAGGCAGAGAGCATGTGAAGAATAGAGGGAAAGTTTATTTACAGAGACAGACAGAGAAGCAAAGCAGAGCAAAGGAGACAGCATAGATGGCAAAGGAGACATGCGGAAGAAGACTGTTGAAATGAAATGGTCGAGCAACAGAGGATGTAGAGACAGAGAAAGGAGGCAGCACCAGAGGAGGCAGAGCAGCAGAGCTAGAGACAGAGAATACAGAGGCAGAGATGAAATGGTCGAGCAGCACAGGCATAGCAGTTAACCAAGCTGAGGGTAACGGAACCAAGCGTCTTGCAATGACACATGGTTCATATGATAGCGTTATATTAAAATAGCAATGAAACATGGTTCATATATATCAAAGTGCTGAAGAAAGGGGTATAATGACATCAAGAAGGGTTTTTATATATTATAGGTTGAACAAAGCTTATACAAATATGTATATAATGAAGACGTGACATTCTTTATGGAACGAAACCTTGACTATAAGCAGAGCCCCGAACATAAATAGTAAAACCAGAGGGGCACAAAACCAGTGGGTTCACGCGAAAATTGAAGTGGTAAGCTGTATTACCAAAATGAATGCAATATATGTCATTGAAGGACAAGTGTCCTCAGGCTATTTTGTAAAACAACTTTTTTCGCGTGAGTTTGGAGGATTATGCAGCGAGCGTTTAAGTTGTGCGATATTGCGCGTGGACCATTGGATGGGGGTCCAAAGCCCAGTTGGTGCGCAAGAGTAGATTGACCGTTCGATCAAAGGAGAAAGTGCAGGGAAGAGATCCAAGGTTGTGGGTCCTACATTCAGAGCTGCGGAGCCAGAGTACTATGTGAATGACTGTGTATTCCGTGTTATGCAAGTTAATAAACATGCGGAGGTTATTAACTATATTAATATATGTTGATATATATGATTGGCCGAACGCAGGTTGAATTATATGGTAAAGAGTTCACATATACGTTAAGTGCGTGGATTTACTATAAGGTACATAATGAATTGAACGGGGAGTTATATATGTCCATATATTATAATTGATATGAAAGTCACCAAAGGAGTGCTACATATGATGGTCAGCATATAGCTGTACGCTGTGGGCCCGAGCACTTTTTACACGAAGTCGGAGTTTGTTACCTATTACAATATAAATATGATACATGGCTAAGGTTATACTGCGAAGCGAAAGCATTAATCAAACTATGGAACCCGAAAGGTTATATATATATATATATTTGTGCTGGGCTTATGTCTAAGTCCAAGACTTAATATAATGTTGATGGAAGATATTGTGTGTGTGTAGGGTGGGACCCCCACTACATAAAATTCCAAGAATCATAACCCAAGCTGGAGGATAAATTAAAGCTGAAGCGGAAAGCCTATATATATATGCAATGCCTTATCTATGTTGCGCTTTATATACAAAGGTCCAAAGAATATATATATCTATATGTAGCGCTTTATGGACAAGGGACCAAAGGTATAATACAAAGCATATGTATTATATTATTGAGCATGAGATATAAAGAACCAAAGGTTCTATCACAAACGAAGTACCACATGGTGGGACCCTCATCAATCACATCGGAGAAAAGTTGACAGTGGAACTGGTTAACAAAAGATTGTGATTGCGATGAAGTTTCGGACCCGATGGGGTTATAAACTGTGATTCATATATGTTTGAGTTCTGGTAAAAATCACATCAGAGAAGGAGTAGAGCATCGAAACATACAAATGCAAGTTGCGATTGCGATTAATCGCAATCGGAAGTATTCAAAAAGCGATTCATCGCATTGACATATCAAAGTGAACAATGATTGATCGCATCGAAGCATCGGAGCATTGGAATATCAGAACATGCAATTGGAAGTTGCGATTGCAATTAATCGCAATCGGAAATAGTGATCGCATCGCATCGGAGAATAATGCAAGCTCGACAAGTGGGCTTGAAAGGGCATTTTATGTATTAAAATGATTCATTATTGTTATATTGCTAAGAGGTATCGAAGTTAAATAACGCGGCATTTTGTATGTTAAAACTTTGTATAATCATGTCGAGAGTTGAAATTGCATTATATATAAAAAGCGCTGTTCCAGATACATAAAAGTTACACCAGGACATAGAACAAAAGAGCTAGCAGAGCTGAAAGGGACAAAGCACAGTGACAGAAAAGACAAGCGCAGTGAACTAAGAGGCTGAATGTGTGAGCTGGAACTCACATTGTAATCAAATGTAAATGGTTTAATTGATTTATATTGTTTGTGATGCATTGGAAAGTCTTCAGAAGAGAACAAATATCCCACTATAATGTTAAAATTAGTACACATAGTTATATTTTTCTGAGTGAGCTGGAAAAGAAATGAGAAGGCAGAAGACTAAGAGGTATGGCTATCCATTTCAAATTCATAGAGGAAAACAAACAGTCATCAGGAAATCTCTATAAAGCATATCACATTGATGTACAAAGAGAGTTTTGAGAGAGTGAGTATAGAGAATGCAGAGTACGGAAAATTGAGGTAGAGAAGATAAGGAAGAGAGGAGCATAAAGAGATGCTACAGAACAGAGCTGATATCTGAGGTAAATCAGCAAACATTTCTTTTGATAAATTGAGGAAGTTGGAGCTTCCCTATCAAGTTGAAGCTTGATAGTTGTCAGTTGTAGCTGACTGAGGTTGGAGCCTCCTGTAGGTTGGTTCCTGTAGAAAAATAGTGGTGAGAGGGAGTTGGAGCTTGCCTTTGCATCACAACAATAATAAGATCTGGTTTTCTCCCTTTATGGGTTTCCACTTATATCTGCTGTCTCTATGTGTGTTGCCTATGTGTTGATATGATCTACCCAATATGCTTAATGTTTTCTGCTCTCATAATAAGTTTGGTGTCTCATTAATTTAATACTTGCTGAAACATATTAAGACAGTTCTCATATTAAATTTGGTTATAAAATTAAGCGGTAAATAAGTTGATGAAAAATTTAAGAAGCTGATGTATGTGTTAAACTGATTCACCCCCCCTCTAAGTTTAACTAAGGATTCAACAATTAGTATCAGAGCCAAGTTCCTTTGTACCAGTTTAACCACTGAAAGGAGATCCTAGGTCCCTAGGATGGCTAGTCAAGAAGGAAGCTCAACAAATAAAGCCCCTTTCTTCACTGGTGCTAATTATGCCTTCTGGAAAATCAGAATGAGAGCATACATAATGTCTCTAGGAATAGAGGTTTGGGCTGCTGTAGAATTTGGATATGCCCCAAAGGCAACTGACCTAGAGAGAGAAGCTAAACAAGAATTTGTAGCAAATGCAAAGGCCATGAATTGAATCTTAAGTGGACTTTGTGAGGTTGAATTTATCAAAATAATGCGCAGTAAGACTGCCAAAGATATGTGTGATACTCTTGAAAACATCCATGAGGGAAATAAAAGGGTAAAGACCGCCAAACTTCAAGTATATAGAGCTCAATTTGAAATTTTAAAAATGAATGATGATGAAGATGTTGGCAGCTTCTTCCTAAGAGTTGAAGAAATTGTTAACAATATGAAAGCTCTTGGAGAAACTATATCAGAATGTGTAATTGTACAAAAAATTCTAAGATCTCTTCCAACCAGCTTTGACCCCAAGGTTTCTGCCATAGAAGAAACAACTGACTGGGAAACCTTGACCATGAACCAGCTACTTGGAAATCTAATAGCCTATGAGATGATGCTCCCACAGAAGAGGCCAGGTACGAGGGAGGAAGCTTTTAAAATAGAAAGGAAGAAAGAAGAAAAGAAAGACATATGCTCTTGCTCTGATGAAGAAGAAGCTAAATTTGTCAAGAAACTGGATAGAGGCTCAGGTAAATACAAAGGTAAACTTCCTTTCAAATGATTTAACTATGGAAAAGTTGGACACTATGCTGCTAAGTGTCCTCACAAGAAAGTAAGGAATCAGGCTCAAGAATCAGAGAAAAATACATCAAAGAACTGGTAGAAAGGAAAGAAATTCAGTAGAAAATCCTTCTATGCTCAACAAGACAGCAGTGCATCTGAAGACTCAGATGAACCCTCAAGTGAAGAAGGAACCTTTGAATTTTTACTGATGGCCATATAAGAACTTGAAGGACTCCTGCTAGAAGATGTTGAAGAAGGTGAAGTTGACCTTGAGGGGGAGCTAAGAAGTGCCCTAGAGGAGATTGACAGACTCAAACTGAAGTGCAGAAAATGAAAGGACATTCTCCTCAAGTATGTGAGAGAAGAGAAAAATTCTGAAGTCCTCATGCAGCTCAAGGTAGAGCTTGAAGAAGCCAAGAAGATAGAATACATGTTACTTCAACAAGTCAAGGATAAAACTCGGGAACAAGAGAAGTTGGAAGAAGAAGTAGTATGTCTGAGGAAGAAATTAGAAAATGATCAAAGGAAAGTGTCTAAAAATTCTTCTCAAACAACATGTTCTGGTAAGTTGAACGAAATTCTGGATGCTCAAAGATCTCCTCTTATAAAAATTGGACTAGGCTATAAAGGAGAATCAAGTAAAAGCAAAGAAAAGGGAAACAAAAATATTATTTTTGTAAAAGAAAAGAAGTCTGATGAAGCAGCTCAAATAATTCCTACAAAAGAAGAAACATGTAATGGGGGAGACAGAGACCAAAATAAACCTCTAATAACAAAGAATGCAACCAATACTAAGACGAGAAAAAGGTTCATATACCCCTGAGTATGTCAAATTTGGAAGCCATCAAAGGAGATTCTTACCTCCTATGAAAAATAACTCTTGTTATGCCTGCCACAAGCTGGGACACATTGCTGCATACTATCACACAAGGTGGATTAATTCAAACCAGAAAAAGATGCAAACAGTGAAGAGACTGTCTCAAGAAAACAACTAGATAAGACAACCTCACATTAGGTATGCAAGTTGTTTCTATGGTTACTGTTTTTATTGTAAGGAATTTGGCCATAAAATTGTTGAGTGCAAAAAATATGGACAAAGATTGATGTACAACACCTCAAGGAGGTTTATGAATTAAGGAGATTTTACTCATACTCACAATTCTGCAAAAATTATGATCAAATGCTTTGTATGCAATAAAATTGGACATATGCCTTTCAAATGTCCTCTCAGAGGATGTGGTTCATCACCTCACAAAACATATCAAACAAAAGGATGTTTCCAGTGGAAAAAGAAGGTGAATAAATGTGACCTGGCTCTAACTGGTCAAGACTTGAAAAGCCAGTGGTATGTGGACAGTGGCTGCTCAAAATTTATGACTGGAGACAGAAGCAAATTTATAACTTTTGATGAAAAGAAAACTGGTAATGTTACTTTTGGCAATCATAAATCAGGAAAAATCAAGTGAAAAGGCTCAGTCAACTTAGATAATGGCAGAGGTAAGGCCCAAGATGTACTATTTGTAGATGGGCTGAAAGAAAATTTGCTGAGTGTCAGTCAAATGTGTGATAAAGGCTACGAAGTTCTTTTCAGAGCACAAGACTGTGAAGTCAGATCAAGCACCACAGGAAAGACTCTGCTCAAAGGTGTCCGAACAGAGAGTAATGTTTACATAGTGAAAGAGGAAGATGAAGCTTTCCATCTTAGCACACTTGAGCAGTCATGGTTATGGCATAAGAGGTTGGGACATCTTAGCTTCGATCATATCATCAGATTGAGCAAGAAGAAAGCTGTCAGAGACATGCCAGAAATAAAAAGGCCTTCCAATACCATATGCAAATGTTGTCAATTGGGCAAATAGACTCGCACATCATTCAAGGCCAAAGATGAGTTATCAACAAGAAGACCACTCCAGCTTGTGTACATGGACCTGTGTGGACCTGCAAGAACTAAAACACCAAGTAGAGAATCCTACTTCATGCTGATAATAGATGATTTCTCCAGAATGACATGGGTTGCATTTCTCAAGAATAAATCGGAAGCTTTGGAAAAATTCAAAGTATTCAAAGCTTTAGCAGAAAATCAGACAGGATGCAAGCTAAAATGCATCAGATCAGACAGAGGAGGTGTATTCACAGATTATGACTTTGCAGACCTATGCAATGAACATGGGATAAAGAAACAATTTACTATTGCAGGGACACCTCAACAGAATGGAGTAGCAGAGAGACAAAATAGGTATATACAACAAATTTCCAGAGCCATGATGCAAGAGAGTAATATTCCTCAAACCTTCTGGGTAGAAGCAGTACACACAGCCGTGCATATCCTTAACAAAGCTCATTTAAGGCCAAGCAGTGACAAGACTCCCTATGAACTTTGGCATGGTAAACCAGCTTCAATCAAGCACTTTAGAATCTTTGGAAGCAAGTGTTACATAAAGAATAATGATGACAACCTTGGGAAATTTGATGCAAGAGTAGATGAAGGGATATTTCTAGGATATGCATCCAAAAGTAAAGGGTACAGGTGCTACAACAAGACTCTTAGAAAAATTGTAGAAAGCATTGACGTGTGATTTGATGAAGAACTTCCAAACAATACAAGAGGTACAAACTGCAACAGTACTTCATACATCCATGAAGAAGAAAACCAAGATGATGATGAAACAAGCAATACAACAAAAGATGCTGAACTGAGCTCTAAAGCCCCCTCAAGATACACTTAGAAGAACCATCCTGAAGATCAGATCATTGGAGACAAGAGAGTTGGGGTCTAGACAAGAAGGCAACTAATTGAACAGACAGAAGAGGTATACATAGCCATGCTATCACAAATAGAGCCAAAGAAGTTTGAAGAAGATAGCAAGGACAAGTATTGGGTGAATGCTATGAATGAAGAATTGGACCAAATTGAGAAGAACAATACTTGGGAACTAGTTCCTAGACCCACTGAGAAAAATGTCATAGGCTCAAAATGGGTATTCAAAAATAAAATGAATGAGCAAGGACAGGTAATCAGGAATAAAGCCAGACTTGTCTGCAAAGTATATTCACAAATCGAAGGACTTGATTACGATGAAAAATTTGCCCCTGTAGCCAGAATGGAATCTATCAAAATGTTCCTGGCCTTTGCATGCTACCAAGACTCCAAGGTATATCAAATGGATGTGAAATCTGCATTTCTGAATGGAGATCTAGAAGAAGAAGTCTACATGGAACAACCAGAAGGCTTCTCATTAACAGACAAAGAAGACTATGTATGCAGACTAAAGAAGGCTCTATATGGACTAAAACAAGCTCCTCGTGCTTGGTATTCAAGGCTGGATAAATACTTTCAAAAACAAGGCTTTAAGAGAGGAGGAGTAGACAAAAATCTATACATAAAAGCCCATGAAAATGGACTCCTGATTGTTGTAGTATACGTTGATGACATTATGTTTGGAAGCAACAGAGATGAGCTAGCAAAAGGGTTTTCTGAGGAGATGAAATCAGAGTTTTAGATGTCTATGATTGGAGAGCCCAGTTTCTATTTAGGACTTCAAATTCAACAAAAGAAAACAAGTACATTCATCTCACAGGAAAAATACTTAAAAGAAATGTTGAAAAAGTTCAAAATGGAAGACTGCAAACCTGTGTCAACTCCCATGATCACGGGATGCAAGCTATGTGCTGATGATGGATCAGCTGATATAGATCAAAGACTCTACAGATCCATGATAGGAAGTCTGCTGTACCTGACAGCATCAAGACCAAACATCATGCTAGCAGTAGGACTTGTGGCTAGATATCAAGCAACACCACTGAGTTAAATTGAACACAACTCCACCAACTACTTCTACAACTCCACCAAACTCTGTCACATGAGTTCTAACTAAAGTCTCCATGAAATAGCTCCACTTAACCCTCAAGAATAACATAGTTCCTTTTGTCAGCTCCTGTGCCACATATGTGCACTTAACTGAAGTGCTCTAAGAGAATAAGATAATGTTTATAGTCCAAATATTATTAAGAGCTAATAATATTCGACATATCTATTTTTAGACTGGCAATCTAAAAATAGATTATTAATAATAAAAATAGAAGTCCATCTATTTTTCCAACTTGACCAACCATCCACAAATAGCATCTTGCAACTCATAGAATATGATCGACATGTCTAAAAATAGACTTGCGCCAAAAATAGCCTGCGGGCCCACTTAGTGAAGGCGACTCTTTTCACTAAGCTCATCATCTTGTTGCAATATCAACAACAATAGTAATGCACATCCATAAACCACACACTGACCCCACAAGCAACCTTGCTTCTAGTGTCTTCCCATTATCCATGCTTATCCTAGCATGCCACAAATCACACTACTTTCACTTCGCTGATGTACCCCTCAACATTACCTATCCATAACATAAACATAGGCATAGTAAAAGTATATAATATCAATTCATTTCCACATGATATTGACCTCATATATCTGTCAAAGTTACTCTTTTCACTTGATTCCTCATAAGACCAAGAACCTCTTCGTGTCATTCCCCTACATAAGAAATCATTCCCCCACAAGAATGATCCTTCAAAACCCTGACATACATACATACATACATACATACATACATACATACATACATACATATATATATATATATATATATATATATAATCATTAGCATAAAGCAACCATTATCCTGTCAAACGACGATATACATACACACATATATACATATAAACATTAGCATTAAACAATCATGATCCATGATGATCCTGTCAGACATGACATACACACATACATACATTTATAAATATATAAACATCAATATAATCATGATCAAAAGACAATTCCTAAATATAATAAGGTCTAGGGTGAGGGTGCTGAATATTTCAATAAGAAACAGTGAAAGAGGCATCCAGAAACATAATACTAGATCCTAGTGAAAAATAATCACCTAAACTAGGTGGGGCCCACACAGGCTATTTTTAGGTGTATGTCTAAAAATAGACATGATGAGAAAAATCTAAAACTAGTAGGAGGATGATTCTATATGGTTGAGGAAAATATATTTTTAGATGAGTTTCTATTTTTAGATGTATGGGCGAAGTCTATTTATAGATCGCCTGTCTAAAATTAGAATGCATGTCGATTATTATTAGCCCTTGATAATAATCAGACAATAAATAGTAACTTATTCTCTTGGAGCACTTTATTTTAGTTAGTTGATGTGGCAAACCAGTTGATTGAAGGAATTTCAAATTCTAAGGTTGGCTGGTGACTCATGCATGGTGGACTTCATTATAACAACTTGTAACAGAGTTGGAAGAGTAGTTATGGGAGTTGTTATTTAGTTTAACTTAGTTCAGTGAGTTAAAATCAGTTGTGCTAGTTGTAACTGAACATACACTAGTGATAGATGAGTGAATTAATTATTTAATTAATTCACAAGCAGTGTCTCATATGCAACTGAAGAAATATAGCAGTTAACTACTTGCATGTCAGATCCAGTGGAGACCCAGTGGAGAGATAGGTGAAAGGGTGAGATGGACTATCTGCTGTGACTATAGTGATGCAATCAATGTATTTACACAGACATTGGAGTTTCCTATGAGTATTGTGCAGCAAAGGCAAGGTAAGGTCGAATTCATTCAGGGTTCTTCTTCAACAGGGATTGCACAGTGGAGGTAGGCTATTAGGAGGCAAGAAATTGGTGCATAGATATGAAAATTTTTGCATGACAATGTGTAACGATTGTGTATTGTACAGAGAGCTCTATGAGTTGAGCTTTGTTGGGAAAAATACTGAGAGGGGGGGTGAATCAGTATTTAGAGCTGACTGAAAACTTTTTACTTTTTCTTTATCTTAAAACCATACGCTACTTTACTAAACCAAACTCAAGTATACACGCGGATATCCTTGAGAAAACTTGCGTATGTCCAGAGATCTTATTATGCATTTAATTCTTTACTTAGATCATTGCATCATTCATTCATCAGATGTTTAGTGAGCAGTAAGCATGTGTAGTAATAACAGAATAAACCATCACACATAAGCAACACACATGAACACCAGTATTTAAGGTGGAAACCCAATTCGGGAGAAAACCACCGCTGCTGTCGTCTCTGTCTTCAATATTTATTATAAAGAAAATTTCTTTCAATTTTGTATTGGTGCAGACTCATACTAGCACGTAGGAACCCACCTGCAGAAGGCTGCAACCTTCTCTCGTTCTCCAGCCACTACTGGAAGGGAGCTCCAACCCCCTCACTGAAGGCTTCGACTCTCAGCACCACCATGGACCACGTTTCATGAATTTTCATATTGGATCAACAACTTCCACACAACATACCTTGTAGGCCACTTTTCATCAGATTTTTAGACTGCACCCACTCCATACATCAAACTGAAACTTATAACTCCATCAACCAATCAACCATCAAATTGATCTTCAATCAACATAATCAACAGCATATTCAACATTCAAACAACCCAGAACTGTATGAGTACATCATTGACAGATAACAGTAAAACATCAAAACAGATAAGACATTTCATTCCACACACTTCAACAAAACCCTAGATTCCATACGCGCTTTTACTTCACTGAACCTACGTATATACGTGCTTTCACAGAGACAAACCTGCGTATACGTGCTTTTGCTGAAATGAACCTGTGTATATACGCGCTTTTGCTGAGATGAACATGCGTATAGATCTGTAACTTTTCAGAACTAAGCAGCTCTTCAGAACAGATAACTCAGATTTCACCCTCTACTTCAGGATCACAGATCTAAACATTCCATAAACAGATCTGGAGAATACATAGTCATTTCAGATCTTCAGATCAATCAATAAACTATTACCCATTCCATGCAGAAATACTTCAGAGTGAAGTATTCATTAAAACCCAGACTTCAGAATAGATATACAGATACAAACTCAACCCTGAACAGACATTGATTCAAATAGCATATGCTACTTTGCTTTACTGAAGCCGCGTACATATGCGCTTTCCTGCATATCAACCCACGTATACTTCTGTGTATTTTATTCTTCAAAAACCCTAACTTCCATATGCGCTTTTCATGTAGCGAACCCACGTATATACGCTCTTTTTTTGAAATCAACTAGCATATAGATCTGTAAAAGTAAATTTTGCAGAACAGACCAGATCTATAAAACTTACCCAGAATTATTCATTTAATTCAGCAGACTTGCGCCAGTTCTTCACCATCCCTTCAGTAGGTCATTCTGGAGATTCATCATCATCAGATCTAGAGATCTTGAACCATCATTATATCCATGGGTGCATCATAGATTCAGATCTAACAATTAAGAACAGAGTTCATCCATGTAGATATCTCTTAAAGAGATTTATTTATTATCAACCCTTACACATACACACACTTGCATTATAATCTTCTTCTCCTTATATAGATTTAGCCTTTGTCAATACCATGAGTCAAAACCACTCAACCGCTGATGGTATTCCTGGACAGGATCAAATAGATAATCCAACGCTCAATACAGTGGGCCAATACCATGGTAATGTCCCCTGGTTTTATAAATTTAGAGTGAAAATAGGCATACGCTAATTGGTACGTACTTTTCCACGTACATACACTACTTTGCCTTTACAAACCCACGTATGATTTGTGACATATATTATTCATCATTACTCTGGCACTTATTGGAATTTATTTCTTTGTTACTTCTGAACTGCTTTGTAGATACATTAGATTTACATTATTAACAAATAGGTTGCTATCCAAATTCAACTCATCAAGTTAGTTTCCATCAAGGACAACTTCATCAAGTAGGTTGCCATCAAGTACAACACATTGCATCATATTGCCAACAATCTCCCCCTTTGGACTTGATGGCAACCATGATGGTGTTTGATCACCACAACAGATAGATACATTGATTATAACCATTATTCAAACACCATGATACTCTCCCCCTTTGACATCAAGGGCAAAGGGTGGATCAAAACCAAACAAGGTTTTTCTTCTCTTGAGAAAGAAGAGCTCTATAGATCTGATGTGCACTGACGTAATCATGCTTGCTCCCCCTGAGTTCATGCTGAATCTTCAAACATATTTTTTTCAATGAAGTACATGACTCTATGACCTTTCCTATCACCAAGCACTCATACTTACATCAATGATCCAACCAAGTGGATTTACATATGTGACTCAAGTACCCAACCAAGTGGGTTTACAAATTTTAAGAAGTCCTTACATGACTGAATATAACAATTTACATCATAGGTATAACCTTTTCATCAAAAATATAGAAATAACTTATACAATCAAGACCAAAGAATCTCAAGCATGAGATCAGACCATAGCAAATAATTAGAATGCCAACAATGCATCCTTTCCATAGGACCAAAGCTCCCCCTTAGCTTGTGCATCCTGAACACTTTCAACAGAAAATCATCAAGGCATCTTCATCAAATATCAGAGAATGAAACAGAAATATGAGAGCTGGAACATCACCAGAGATACCTAACAGCACCACAACTGTGCTGAAGAATGCTGACCCAGAAAATTTTTGTCATCAAACACCCATACGCGGTTTTCTGTGTATAAACTCATGTATATACACGACTGTCCTTCAGGAAATCCGTGTATCCAATTTAATCTTTTGAATTTAAGCATATATGATCTTCTGAGTGTGAGAGACCTCGACTTAATGCGAGATGATGAGCGGCTTCCCTGGGTAAAGGTTTGGTAAATATATCGGCAACTTGTTCTTTGGAGGGAACATACTCCAACTTCACCTTTTGTTCAAGCACTTGTTCACGTAAGAAGTGATACTTGATGGGAATGTGCTTGGTCTTTGAATGCACATAACATTATTATTTGAGATACGAGTGGTTGTTGTATTATCACACATAATGCAGATAGGAGGTGAAAATTTGATTTGAATGTATTTTAAGGTTTGCATCATCCAAAGAGGTTGAGTGCAACATGATGTGGCAGCCACATATTCTGCTTTTTCTGTAGATAAGGAAATGGAGCTTTTCTTCTTGCTGAACCAAGATACCAACCGAGGCCCCATATAGAATGCACCACCACTAGTGCTTTTCCAATCATCAACATTTTCAGCCCAATGCGTCCCGGTGTAAGCATGAATTTTGTGATCAACATACTGGATACCATAGTCCAAAGTCTTGAGTTCCTTGCATATATTTGAATATTCTTTTAACTGCCTGAAGATGAGACTCTTTTGGATTAGCTTGGAATCGTCCAACAATCCCAACTGCATGCATAATGTTCGGTCTAGTCCTAGTGAGATAAAGTAGGCTTCCTATCATTGATCTGTATTCTGGTTGATTCACTGCAGGAGAATCATCATGAGAACTGAGATTACATCCGGTTATCATTGGTGTACTTACAGGTTTACATTCTTCCATGCCATACTTCTTGAGAATTTGCTTAAGATATTTTGCTTGAGATAAGAATATACCAGTTGTAGTTTGATGCACTTGCAAGCCAAGAAAGAATGTTAGTTCTCCAAGTAAGGACATTTCAAATTCTTGCTGCATGACAGAAGCAAATTTATGACTCATAGATTCTTCATTACTCCCAAAAATGATATCATCAACATATACAACCACAATCAATAGTTTATCATTTTCAAATTTTGTGTATAAGTTGCTATCAGCAGACCCCTTTGAAAATCCTTGTTGATGAAGATATTTGTCAAGATGATAATACCAAGCCCTTGGAGCTTGCTTGAGACCATATAGAGCCTTTTTAAGTCTACAAACAAGATTTGCATCATTTCCAAAAATGAATCCTTCCGGTTGTTCTATATATACTTCTTCTTCTAGATCACCATTAAGAAAAGCAGATTTAACATCCATTCGATAAACTTTGATTTGTTGATAACTTGAAAAAGCAAGAAACATTCTTATGGCTTCAAGTCTAGCTACAGGAGCAAAAGTTTCTTCAAAGTCTATACCTTCTTGTTGAGTATATCCTTTGCAAACCAATCTAGCTTTATTTCTCATAACATCTGTTGTGACCAGCAACAACCCCCCTTTTTATTTAATATTAGTATTAATACTAAATAAATGAGGACCCTTAATTTAAAATCCTAAAAAATCAATTAGGATTTGTTTGCCTTTTCAAATAAAACTTTCTATCATAAACCTAATCCCCTAGAAAGAATATTAAGAAACACTCAAGTTTATGATAGATTATAATAAAATTGCTCTTTAAACAAGATAGCGCATCCATAACAAAATGGTATAAATCTTTTATAAAACGCATTGGTCGCAGATCGCATAGCGCAGAAAACAGAAATGATTAATGAATATCTTTTGCGCTCTTTTCAATTATGCGCTTTTGCGATTTTGCGATATGCGCTGTGCATAATTTCAGCGCTATTTTCATAGCTGCGATGACTTCTTTTGCGATGTTGCGACATTGTGATATTATTAATTGCGATATTGCAATATTGTGCAGCAAATCGCAGATCGCAATATCGCAGATTCACGTAAGCATGCTATCCCAAGGCAATCTTCCATATGTCAAATCTGTTATGCGCTTTAATGATTAAATTAAATGATTGGATTGATTATTAATGGTAAATGAGATTGTGTTTGGATTGAAAGTCGTTTCACAATTAAAATATTATATTTCATCCGCTTTCACATTTAAAACAGTCTCATCACCTTTCTTATACCATTACTCTCATTTACTCGTAAAACACAGGCACGAAAGAGAAAACGTCTATACAAAGCTTCCACTAAACACTATGGGTAAGAAGGAGAAGAGCTCAAATTCTGAAAACAAAGAAATGGCTTCGCTATATGCAGACACCGCCTGTAATAAGGATGCTGGTATATCCACTTGGGAAGGAATGTATAATCTGTTAGAAGAAGAAAATCTTGTGGTGATAAAAGTTGTAGCTACAGCAGGTTCCAAGAATACGTCTGAAGCAACCCTTAGAGACTTGGCTTGCTCATTTCTGCATAGAATAGCAGCAAGGCCAAGGATTCTCCCATATACAGACATGGTGAGATGGGTGCTGGATAGCGCCGATATTTCAGACAGACAATTCAGAACTCCATCTGAAGAGCTAATCGGGTCATTCACCATAGAAGATCTGAGATTAATGTATAAGTTGCCAGAACCTCAGGCGACTTACAACAAACAATTCATGGAATATTTTGCTAGAGAACATGCAAATTTGGCAGAATGCACAAAGGAGTGGACCAAAAGAAGTGAACCATTGAAGAAAAACAAACAAGGTATGTACAGCACGGGTTCACTTACCTCCCCTTATTGTTTTACTACTGCCATGTTATGCAAGCTTTTTGGAAAGCCTGACATAAATATGATCTTACCCGAATGGCTTCCTTTGTTGAATGCGGTTGTTAATTCTACAATTGTAGACTGGGCCAAAATCCTATCTGATAATTTGACCACTGCTAGTTTTCACTACCGGTCTAAACGAAATGTTTCTCAGCGGGTTTATCCGCCTTTTTATTTATCTGCTTATGTCATGGACGCCATCTGCTATGTCTCTAAATTGCCTGTGATGGGCTGGAAATGGACTATCCACGATCCTTTGCCCATTCATGTGTACCATAAAGAACTATGGGAGTCTAAGTTTGTCCCCCATTTTTACCAAATTTGTCATGGAATAATGCTGCCATTGTATAGAACATTGTCTAATAAGGATGCCCCAAGGTTATCATCAGAAACAGAGGTTGATATTCTCCCCGTCGCGAGATGGTTTGGAGAAGAATTGTTCACTTATATTAGGGTTTTTGGAAGTTATGCTTCTCCCCATGTTTTACCCCTTTATGTTCCACATAGACTTGTAGCTCGGGAAATTTCTTATCAGACCTGTGGCCAGGGAGGTATAACAAAAGATTTAAAAGAGAAGAAAAAGGGCATCTGGCCACAATTTCCTGTAAAATGTGGAACATTTTCACTGTTTGATATTGGCCATGCATTCCAAGAGATAGGCAACATTACATGCCTACAGCTGTTCAAATTTTCGAGAAGGTTATTCGACCCAAATGATATTGTTAAGAATTTTACCAATGCAATCAAAGTAAGGGAATTTTCCGGGGAACGGGATCTTTTTGATGATATGTTCCAAGCAAGAAATTCATTCAAAGAAGTTTTTAATTCAGCTCAAGCGCAGCTATCTCCAGAGGAATTTCAGGAATTCAAGCTTTACAGAGAAAGAAGACTAATTCCTATTCCTTTGGATAATCTACGCTTAGAGCCCGCAAGAGAGCAAACTCCTAGTGTTAGTCTTAACGGCAGTTCAAGTACAGGTAAATCTAAATCAAAATCTGACAGAGATTCTGAACATTCCAATAAGTCTAATGAAAAGGAAGATAAAATGGAAGAATCCATTAAAGATTCTGCACAATCAAAAGAACTTACTCAACAGAAAATTTTGACTTCTCAACAAACAAATCCTCCTCCAACCAATGAACAACAACAACCAGTCACCATTGAGTTAGACAAAGAATGGGAAACCTTTAACCAATTGATTAATGTAGAAGGACGGAATGTACAGACCCCTGTCCAAACAACCAAAGTTTTGAACACAGGAACAAGCAGCACAGTCACAGTGACAGAGCACATACCAATCACACCCTCCTCTGAAATTGTACTTAATGTAGAAGACATTCCTCCTTTGGATGTATTCTACAGCCCAAAATACAAAGTAGTAGTGAAGAGACAGAGGAAAAAGAGAAAATTAGAAAGTGCAATTGCTACTGAAGCAGAACAAGTAGATTTTTTGTGGAAAGATCCTGCCACAGAACCTACTCATAATCTCACTAAGTTATCTCAAATAACAGGAGCTTATGCTTCTGCAACAATTGATAAAGCATTTGAGATACAACTTTTGTTGAGTGAAAAAGAAGAACAGGTAAAAGCTCTGCAACAGCAATTGCAACAGGTACAGGCCAATAAGGAAGCACAATTGAAACTTGAAGAGTTACAACAACGACTTCAAGAAATGCAAATAGGACATCAAAAAAGCTTGGCTGATAAAGACAAACAAATACAGATTATCCAAGATCAGCATAAAGATGATCCTAAGCTTCCAGAATTCATTTCAGAAACTATCTCTTTGAACAATCAACTACTGCAACAAGAGGAAGTTTTCTGCCAAAAAATCTTGCAATGGAATTCTTTGTGCCAAGAGAGCGATAAAATCAAAAATCATGTCGTAGATTTACGAAATGATTATGATTTGATTAATGAAAAGATCAATGATTATCTAGCATGGCAAAAGACAGAAGAAGGCAGAAAAGCTGGTGCACCCATCGTTAATGAAAACCATAAAGAAATATTGTTCAATAACTGGGATGCACAAATCAGAAGGGCAGAAAAGGCAGCAGAGGAGGCGGCTACAACGGCAAACACTCTCACTGATTGTGTAAATGACAATTTACACAAAGCTAATTTGATCCCAGAAACTGTTCCAGGATATCTCCCACAAGCAAATCAACTGCAAACAGAATGGAGGCAAAAGGCAGAAGAAAGAGCAAAATCCATCCAAGGGCTGACAAGATTGAATTGGGACTCATACTGGATGTACTTGGTAAAGCCACACAGTCAGCACAGTGCGCTCAATTGTATCATCAATGCTACGGAGAAGATTGCTCCTACGCTTGCCGACTCTGTCTTTTCAGGACAGTTGAATTCTGAAGTCGGTCAACCGCATCTTCTCAAAACTATGCTAGATGCCTGCAAGTTTAAAGATCAAGTTCATAGATAGATAGATTTAGTTTTAATTTCACTGTATTTTAGCCTAAGAAAAGGACGGTCATTGAACCGAATCCTTAATTTTTGTAATAAGACTATTTTTAGATTTAGTTAAGTAGTATTTAAACCCTTCTCATGCATTTAGAGAAGGGTCTTGGATCTTAATATTTTGGACTTGGAGATTGCATTTCTGTAATCCATTGTCTTATATATTTTTAAAAAGGATCACATCTGGTGATTTTCATGCGGAATTATCTTTGAAGTGTTGCATTTCTGTACCTTGGAATTTGATTTTGCATCATAGTTACTGGATAGAGTATCAGATTGCATTTGAAATTCCTCAAGATGAACAAGGTATTTCTATCTGTTCACTGTTGATTTCTTTTGTCTTATGATATTCGTTTTAAAATTGCTATCATTTATATGTATATTTGTTTTCACAACACTTCCTTTTATATATCATTTCTGAGTATAATTGAAACGTTATTTTTCATAATTACATGTAGATGGTATACAATGATGAATGCAATATGCTAATACAACTCTGTTTAATTTCTTAAACAGAGTTATCTTTATTTGTTTCTGCACATTTCAATTTAAAATAATAATACATTTTCATGGTTATTGTTGAATTGGAGCAATCTTAAGTTGTATTCACATATAATTACCCGGGTTAGTGTTAGAATTTCTTTATCAGTATTTAGCTTAAATTAGATAGTTTTACTTCAGTTAATTTAGTCCCATTTCCACCCATACAATCCAATCCGTTTAGTTACAAGGAAACTGGTCCTTTAAATCCAGTCGGAGCCACCATACCAAACGGAAAAGGAGCTGTCTTAAGGTCCCGACCGGGTGGTTTTCCCCGATGTTTGAAGCAGAGATTTTCTAGGCTTCAACACATCCCCATTCTCATTTAACTTGTTTTTGAATATCCATTTAGTTCCAATGACATTTTTGTCATGAGGTCTTCCCAAGTGTGATTCTTTTCAATTTGATCAAGCTCTTCATTCATGGCTTGAATCCAACATTCATCTTTGCTAGCTTGATTGACATTGCGTGGTTCAATAGTGAATATAAATGCCAGATAGCTAGAAGATCCCACAAGAGTCCTTCTTGTTTGTACACCTGATCCCTTTTCTCCCAAAATTTAAGATTCTAGATGATTCTTTTGAACATATCTAGATGGAGCTTTTTAAGATAAATCATCTTCGGGTTCTTCATTGGTTTCACTGTCTATATCATTTCTATTTGATGTAGAAGGATATATGTCACCGTCGTCTTCATCTGTTGTTTGTTTTTCTTCTTTTGAAGCTATAGGAGACTCATCAATAGCAACATCAATACATTTAACAATCTTCCGAAGTCTTTTATTGTAACATTTATATGCTCTACTCATAGAGGTGTAACCAAGAAGTATTCCTTCATTTGATTTGGGTTCAAACTTGCCAAGTTTTTCATCATTATTTTTGATAAAGCATTTGCTTCCAAAAACTCTAAAATGCTTCACAGTGAGAGGATTACCATACCAGAGTTCATATGGATTTTTATCACTATTTACACGAACATGTGCCTTGTTAAGAATATTTACTGCTGTATGTGCTGCTTCTCCCCAAAATGTGTCAGGTGTTCCGGAATCATCAAGCATAGCTCAGCCATTTTTTGAACTGTTCTATTCATTCTTTTTGCTACGCCATTTTTTTGTGGAGTGCCTGCCAGCTATAGAAAACTGTCTTTTTATGCCATGTTGTTCACAAAATTCAAGGAATTCATTTGATGTATATTCTCCTCCTCGATCATATCTAAGACACTTGATTTTTAGATCTAATTCATTTTCAACCAGTGCTTTGAAGATCTGAAATTTCTCAAATGCTTCATCTTTGTGTTTCATCAACCCAATCCAACACATTCTAGAGAAATCATCAATAAATAAGATATAGTATTGTTCACCATGTGGTGAATTTTTCCTCACAGGTCCACATATGTCAGTATGAATGAGTTCAAGAGGCTTACTTGATGATCCTTCCTTGGCATTAAATTGCACTCTGGTTTTCTTACCAAATTGGCAAGATTTGCATATGATACTTTTAGGTAGAGTAATATTGGGAAGATCACAAACAACTTTAACTCTGCTTGATTTGTTGATTTGAGAGAAGATCAGATGCCCCAACCTTCTATGCCATAGCCAATTTTCTGAATATTTACTTAAGTAACATATTTCTTTGCAGTTCTTCAATACATACAGGTTGCTTGGAGTTATTTTTCCTTTTATAATTGTTTTACCTGTATCAAGATCACGTACCACACATTATTTTGAACTAAAGACAACTTCAGTTCCTTGATCACACATTTGACTTACACTTAACAGGTTATGCTTTAATCCATCCACATACATGACATTATTAGCTTTCACCTTTTCTTTTAGAAAAATAGACCCTTTTCCCTTAATGACAGCATGAGTATCATTTCCAAATGTAACATTCTTTTCTTTTTCTAGAGCACTATATGCAAGAAGTTTGTTTTTGTCACCTGTCATGTGTTTTGAGCATCCACTATCAATGTACCATTGGTTTTCTTCACCTTCTGCAAATAAAGCTATGCCACAATTTTCAACCTATAATTCCTTATTTTTCCACACTTTGGAGCTTGAAGGAAAATGCTCTTTTGGCTAAACTTTGCTCCTGCATTCAGATTCTTCATGGCCAAAGTTATTGCAATAAGCACATTCAACTTCATTTTGAAGAGGAGAAAAGTAGTTATAGGTATTCTTCTTTGTTCCAATATCAATCCTTTTCTTTCTTGCTTCTCTTGTCATGATGGTTTTATATGCAACACATTGAAAAACTTTATGACCAAAATTGTGACATGAGAAACATTGTCCATTGAAGAAGAAATTTCTGCGATCATGAAATCTTCTACTTGAATTTACCTGTTGATTGGTGTTTCTTTGAACGATATTCCTGTTAGTGTTCTTTGAATTGAGATGATCATGCTTTACCTGTAAAGATTCTTTATTCCCTTGCTGAGTGGCAGGTGTTGTATACTAGCTGTAGCTGCTTTTAGATAATTTGGTGTTGAATCTTGAGAAGATTCTCCGATATATCCAAGACTTGTCTTTATAAGAGGAGAACGTTGTACCTTGATAATCTCATCTAAGGTTTCAGATCCTTTAGCAGATCTAAGATTCAAATTCTTTACTTTCTCAATTTCTTTTCTTAGACTTACTATTTCACATTCTAATTTCTCATTGTGTTTCTCCTTTTCTTCAAGCTGATTTTTCAGAGTTTCTATGGATATTTTACTTTCTTCTAAGCATATTTTGAGTTGATTGAATTCATCAAGAAAATAATTGTCCTCTAACACATCCATAAAAGTATCTTTTTCTTCTCTAGATTCCTTTTCAAATGCCATGAGAAGTCTAAGATCTTGTTCACATTCTTCCTCACTATCAGATAACCCATCACTGTCTTCATGGGTATAGTAACTTTTTCTAGTGCTAAATTGAATCTTATTCCTTCTTGCTACTTCCTTCCCTTTTTCATGTGTTTCTTTATGAGGACACTTAGCAACATAATGACCAAATCTCCACAAGAAAAAAATTTGAAAGGAAGCTTACCTCTGAACCGTCCTGTGCCAAGTTGGAGTTTCTTTACAAAATTTACCTCATCTTCTTCTGAGATATACCCTGATCCTTCTGTCGCTTGTACTTCTTTCCCTTTTGTAGAAGCTCTAAAGATGGCTTCTTTGACTTCAGATGGTCCTCCTCTTCTCATTTCACATGCAGTTAGTATGCCATGAAGTTGCACCACAGTAAGATTTTGAAGATCCTGCTTTTCTTCAAGAGCAGAAACTTTTGACTCAAATTTTTCCGTTAGTGATCTTAAAAATTTCTCAACCAAAGTAGATTCGGTTATTGTTTCTCCCAGATTTCTCATACGATTTACAATATCATCAAGACGTAAAAAGAAACTGGCAATGCTCTCCTCATTATCCATTTTTAGATTCTCATATTGAATTCTGAGAGTTTGGAGTTTAGCACTTTTTACCTTTGCATCACCTTCATAACTTAGAATGATTTTGTCCCATATTGCCTTTGCTGTATCAAGCTGCATGACTTTCACAAATTCTGTTTCAGTTAGACTTCCCAATAGAGCATTGACCGCCTTTGAATTTGTTTCATAATTCTTTCTTCCTGTTGGATCTGTTGGTACTATGGCTGGATATTGATATCCTCCTTCAACAATAGCCCATACATCTACTCCCAGAGACTGAAGATAGGATCTCATCCTTGTTTTCCAGAATATTAAATTGTTTCCGTTGAAGAGTGGAGGCCTGATAGATGCTGTTCCATCTTTATTGCTCATCTTGTTTGATCTTCCTTCTAGCGGCTAAGCTTTTTCAGAAGGACCTGCTCTAATTCCAATTGTTGGGAAAAATACTGAGAGGGGGGGTGAATCAGTATTTAGAGTTGACTGAAATTTTTTTACTTTTTCTTTCTCTTAAAACCATACGCTACTTTACTGAACCAAACTCGCGTATACACGCGGATATCCTTGAGAAAACATGCGTATGTCCAAAGATCTTATTATGCATTTAATTCTTTACTTAGATCATTGCATCATTCATTCATCAGATGTTTAGTAAGCAATAAGCATGTGCAGTAATAACAGAATAAACCATCATACATAAGCAACACACATGAACACCAGTACTTAAGGTGGAAACCCAATTTGGGAGAAAACCACCGCTGTTGTCGTCTCTGTCTTCAATATCTATTATAAAGAAAACTTCTTACAATTTTGTACTGGTGCAGACTCATACTAGCATGCAGGCACCCACCTGCAGAAGGCTGCAACCTTCTCTCATTCTCTAGCCACTACTGGAAGGGAGCTCCAACCCCCTCACTGAAGGCTTCGACCCTTAGCACCACCATGGACCACGTTTCATCAATTTTCATATTGGATCAACAAATTCCACACAACATACCTTGTAGGCCACTTTTCATCAGATTTTTAGACTAGACCCACTCCATACATCAAAATGAAACTTATAACTCCATCAACCAATCAACCATCAACTTGATCTTCAATCAACATAATCAACAACATATTCAAGATTCAAACAACCCAAAACTGTATGAGTACATCATTGACAGATAGCAGTAAAACAACAAAACAGATCAGAGATTTCATTCCACACACTTCAGAAAAACCCTAGATTCCATACGCGCTTTTACTTCACTGAACCTGCGTATATACGTGCTTTCACAGAGACAAACCTGCATATATTCGCGCTTTCACAGAGAAAAACCTGCGTATACGCGCTTTTGTTGAAACGAACCTCCGTATATATGCGCTTTTGCTGAGATGAACATGCGTATAGATCTGTAACTTTTCAGAACTAAGCAGCTCTTCAGAACAGATAACTCAGATTTCACCCTCTACTTCAGCAAAGATTCACCAGATCACAGATCTAAACATTCCATAAACATATATGGAAAATACATAGTCATTTCAGATCTTCAGATCAATCAATAAACTATTACCCATTCCATGCAGAAATACTTCAGAGTGAAGTATTCATTAAAACCCAGACTTCAGAATAGATATGCAGATACAAACTCAAACCTGAACAGACATTGATTCAAATAGCATACGCTAATTTGCTTTACTGAAGCCACGTACATACACGCTTTCCTGCATATCAACCCACATATACTTCTGTGTATTTTATTCTTCAAAAACCCTAACTGCCATACGCGCTTTTCATGTAGCGAACCCGCGTATATATGCGCTTTTGTTGAAACCAACTAGCGTATAGATCTGTAAAAATAAATTTTGTAGAACAGACCAGATCTATAAAACTTACCTAGAATTATTCCTTTAATTTAGCAGACTTGCGCCAGTTCTTCACCATCCCTTTAGTAGGTCATTCTGGAGATTCATCATGATCATATCTAGAGATCTTGAACCATCATTATATCCATGGGTGCATCATAGATTCAGATCTAACAATTAAGAATAGAGTTAATCCGTGTAGATATCTCTTAAAGAGATTTATTTATTAACAACCCTTACACATACACACACTTGCACTATAATATTCTTCTCCTTATATAGATTTAGCCTTTGTCAATACCATGAGTCAAAACCAGTCAACCGTTGATGGTATTCCTGGAAGGGATCAAATAGATAATCCAACGTTCAATACAATGGGCCAATACCATGGTAATGTCCCCTGGTTTTATAAATTCAAAGCGCAAATAGGCATATGCTACTTCGTACGTACTTTTCCGTGTACATACGCTACTTTGCATTTAAAAACCCACGTATGCTTTGTGACATATCTTATTCATCATTACTCTGGCACTTACTGGAATTTATTTCTTTGTTACTTCTAAACTGATCTGTAGATACATCAGATTTACATTATTAACAAATAGGTTGCTATCCAAAGTCAACTCATCAAGTTAGTTTCCATCAAGGACAACTTCATCAAGTAGGTTGCCATCAAGGACAACACATTGCATCATATTGCCAACAATATTTGTATGAGATTGTTACATGTTCCATTGATATACATAATATATGATATTTGGGGGTTTTAGCTTTAAGCTTTCCCGGTAAAACATCTTTTTATGTGCGATTGATTTTTCTTCATGTTTTTTGCAATTGGTGATTTAGTTTCTGCAAAGAATTAAGTGGAAGGATTTTGTATTTAACATAAGATTAATTTGTTAGATCAGGAGAATATGGAAATAAATTATTGTGTTTATAAACTTCTACATGGTATCAGAGCAATGTTAATCATTGGAGATTGCAATATTGAAGCAGTGTTGAGTTTTGTGCTGGTGGACAATTCAAATTTGCTACAAGAATTTCTTAGTTTGATAGTTGAGTAAACATTGAAATGGCCTTAAATGGGTTGCGGTTGGAGTATGCACTCGAGGGCATCTCTAACTACATAGCCTAGAATGATAGGATGGAGGTGGTGCTTGAAGATAATTTCTTGAAGAATTTCATCGATAGAAATGTTCCTAAACCCACTTGGGCAGATGCTGCAGTACTTGACGCATAGAGAAAGAAAGTAGCAAGGGCGAGGAGGATTCTGTTGGAAGGTGTGAAAGAAAATATTGTGTCAAGCCTTCATGGGAAAGCCAATCCATTTGCAATGTGGAAGGCTTTGAAGGATAAACTCAGGAAAATCAAGATGGAGAAGAACGACACTATTCCATTATACTTGAAAAAGTTTGTCGAATGAAGGGATGAGCTTGGGAGTGTAGGAGTTAGTGTTGTGGAATATGAATTGGTGAGCTTGGATCTCCTTGGGCTTCTGAAGAGTTGGCACAGTTATCAAGACTCTGTCAATGGATGGGAGAAACTGTCGAATTGGGAGCAACCGTGGTTGGATCTAGTGCAGGAGGAGATCAGGCGGACCACTAGGGATGGATCTTCATCAAAGCATGATGATGAAGAGGATTTTGATTTGACTACCAAGGCGAAGAAGAAGAAGGGGAAGAAATTCCATTCTATATCTGAGGTCGGAGAAGATGGCAAGGAGCACAACATGTCCAAAGTGAAGTGTTTTCACTGTCACCAGTTTGGACATATTGCCACAAATTTTCCACATAAGAAGAAGAACAAGATGGCTACTGGAGCTACAGCTGGTGAGGCCCTTGCCTTGAAATTTGAGCTTGAATTCTCATCAATCGCATGCATGGTGTCTACTGCATTGGGATTTGGGTGGTAGTTTGAAAGTGGTGCTTCCTTTCAATGACGGGAGATGAGAAATTTTTTAGTAACTTGGTGGAGAAAGATCTCCAGATGCATGTTGGGTTGGGAAACGATGGAAGATACAGTGCGACTGGAATTGGTACCATTGCCTTTCATAGGGCGTCAGGTAAACTATTTCATTTAAAAGATGTTGTGCATGTTCTAGGTTTAAAGAAGAATTTAATCTCAGTCGCAATGTTAGAGGATAGAGGCTATGATGTTGTCTTTAGTGAAGGAAAATTTTTCCTGTGACACAAAGTAATAGGGAAAGCCAAGAAGGTTGGGATTTGAGTTAAGAATATCTATAGAATTGAAGTAGATGGGATTTCTATGGAGCTTCCTACTGTTGGGAAGTGCGAGAAAGCCATGCGATTGAAGCTTGAGAGGGAGCATGATTTGCATGCATGTAAGAGTTAACCTCGGGATGTGGAGAAACCACAATATGAGGATCATGGAGTGGGAGAAACCACTCATGTAGAGAAATTTCGTGCCAGATGGGCAGAGGGAGTGGATGCAGCTATACCACCAGGTAAGAGGTGGGGCGACATGCATGAGTAATCCTAAGAAGGAATTTCTGGGTAGGATTCATTGAGATGGTGTGGATCTCATGAATTGAACCTAGATACGAGGTGCCCATAGAGCAAAAATAGCATGATCAGTTGGATTGATGCAGTCAGATCAAAGTGACAATGTCAGATACTGGAGCACAGATCAGAGTTGGCAGCAAGTGCAGAGTGCATGGGTGTAGAGTTCAACAACGCATTGGTTCTTGAAGACATGTGCAGTAGCTAAGCAGAAGTCAGAAGACTTTGATTACATATGCATTTTATTTATTCAGTTATTTGGAGGCTATTCAGTTTTAGAAGCGTTGCATACAAGAGTTGCAGGGTGGATGCATGGAGTTGTAGGGTGCATGCAAAGACAATCCTTTCTTGTTGAGAGGGAGTGTTGAATATTGCAACAAGAAACAATGAAAGAGGCATCCGGAAACATAATCCTTGATCCTAGTGAAAAATAATCACCTAAACTAGGTGGGGCCCACACAGGCTATTTTTAGGTGTATGTCTAAAAATAGACATGATGAGCAAAATCTAAGATTAGTAGGAGGCTGATTCTAGATGGTTGAGAAAAATATATTTTTAGATGAGTTTCTATTTTTATATGTATGGGCGAAGTCTATTTATAGATCGCCTGTCTAAAATTAGAATGCATGTTGATTATTATTAGCCCTTAATAATAATCATACAATAAATAGTAACTTATTCTCTTGGAGCACTTTAATTTAGTTAACTGATGTGGAAAACCAATTGATTGAAGGAATTTCGAATTCTAAGGTTGGTTGGTGACTCATGCATGGTGGACTTCATTATAACAACTTGTAACAGAGTTGGAAGAGTAGTTATGGGAGTTGTTATTTAGTTTAACTCAATTTAGTGAGTTAAAATAAGTTGTGCTAGTTGTAACTGAACATACACTAGTGATAGATGAGTGAGTTAATTATTTAATTAATTCACAAGAAGTGTCTCATATGCAACTGAAGAAATACATCAGTTAACTCCTTGAATGTCAGATCCAGTGGAGACCCAGTGGAGAGATAGGTGAAAGGGTGAGATGGAATATCTGTTGTGACTATAGTGATGCAATCAATGCATCTACACAGACATTGGATTTTCCTATGAGTATTGTGTAGTAAAGGAAAGGTAAGGTTGAATTCATTCAGGGTTCTTCTTCAGCAGGGATTGCGCAGTGGAGGCAGGATGTGAGGAGGCAAGAAATTGGTGCATAGATATGCAAATTTCTGCATGACAGTGTGTGATGATTTTATATTGTACTGAGGGCTCTATGAACTGAGCTTTGTATGATATTGTTACATGTTCCATTGATATACATAATATATGATAGTTGGGGTTTTTAGCTTTAAGCTTTCCCGGTAAAGCATCTTGTTATGTGCGATTGATTTTTCTTCATGTGTTTTGCAATTGGCGATTTAATTTCTGCAAAGAATTAAGTGGAAGGATTATGTATTTAACATAAGATTAATTTTTTAGATCAAGATAATCCGGAAATACATTATTGTGTCTATAAATTTCTACAGAGGGAAATTTCTTTATCCATGCACAATATGCACAATATTGAGAACAACAGTTCCCAACATAGCCAAGGCATCTGATATCTTAGATCCATTTACTTTACCTTTCTCATGGATATCCTGCAATTGTCCATTTACCCCAATGGACTCAACCAATCCATCGGGTTGTCATATTATTTCCTTCCGCTATGCCTAATCATGCACTGAGTTCAATTTGTGCCTTACATTACTTGTTGGATTTCATTCATCTCTTCCCGAGCTCTGTTAAATTCCTCTTTCCCCAACCAATTCCATAGAATCTCAAAACATAAAAGACAACCACAAGAAGAAAATAAGGAGAGAATGAAAAAAAAATAGCAATAAGACACCAAAACAAGTGGTATGGCCATACACTAGATGCAATCAAAACCACAATCAACCGCAACCAAATCACAAAAGAACAAAGGCACAAGACCTTACAACTAACACCATGACTCAATCCCCATGGTTCTATTGTACTATACAACAACCCCCCATTTATTTTTATAAATAGGGACCCTTTAGAAGTAAATAGGAAAATCCTTTTTAAAAAATCCTTTCAAAAAACACTTAGGAAATAAAATTCCTGCACAACAAGTGCATCGCTCATCATATATGTTATTTTTTCAAAAAGAAATATTAAAGCATAAAATCTGCGAACAGTGAGATGCTCTCTTTAGAAAGCTTTACTTTCCTTTTTCGCGTCGCACTTGATTTAATTAAGACTTAAAGGAAAAAAAGTGATAAAAGTTGCGATGACCGCAAACTCGACGAAGCAAATAAACTCGAAAATATAAATCTTTTATGCATCGCATCCATTTTGGCTTTCGCAAATTGCATTGCACGCGACTTATAATATAGACTTAAATATATCTTTTAAATTTGCGATCTGCGATTTATGCAGATCACATTTCGCAATATTTACGAGACAATCACGAAATATTATAAGAAATCATTGTGATTTGCGCATTTAATGTTCTTAGCGTGTGAAAAGCAACTTATGCCATATCAAATTAAATTTTAGATCTTAACGGCTTTAAACGATTGATAAGTATTTCATGCGAAGCTAGATGAAACCATGTCAAGCATTAAATTTTAAAATCATAATGAATTATGAAGAGATGATTGATAAGATTGACAGTCTTTCGCGTGAGTTTGAAATAATTTTATAATACATCTTTGTAATTACTTGTTATATGATATATTTCATTTCACTTTCAGGAAATTAGTTATCGAGTTAAGAAAGCTAGAGATGAGTAAGAATGGTAAAGAGGTGTCTCAAGCATCGTCCTTAGAAGATACAGATATTCCTTCGCTATTTTTAGACACTGTATGTAACAAGGATTACAGTGTCTCATCATGGGAAGCTATGTATAAGCTCTTTGAGGATGAAGGGCCAAAAGTGATAAAAAAAAATATCTGCAACAGGCACTGATATCACTTCCGATGCAACCCTTTTCAACGTTGCATGCTTGTTTATTCATAAGATAGCTGCAAGGCCAAAGATTATGCCTTACACAGATATGATCAAGTGGGCAGTTGAAAATTTTAATATTGAAGACATAGTGTTTAAGAATTATAGAGAAGAGACTATGGGTTATTTTAAAGCTGAAGATTTGGAAACCATGTATCATTTACCAGCTCCACAACAAAAGTATGACAATAGATATGTGCAAATATTCAAAGCTAAACATCCAGATCTTATCAAAGTCATCCATGAGTGGAAGGACAATGAGGGAAAACTAAAGTAAGACAAATCTAGTACGTACCCCATTGCACAAATCCCTCATCCCTATTTATTTGTTGCTGGTATGTTGTGTAGGTTATTTTCTAGACTTGATAGTACAGATCCCTAGGGTTTCCAAGGAAGTCAATAGAGATATTGTTCCTATAGCCCGATGGTTTGCTGAAGAGAAATTTACATATGTTCGAGTATTTGGAAGTTCTTCTCTTCCACATGTTTTGCCATATTATGTTCCAGATAGATTTTTTGGGAGAGAAATATCTTATCAACTTATTAATGGTGTTACCAAACAGTTAAAGGATGGCAAAAAGGCTATTTGGCCTTCATTCCATGTACAGTGCGGTACTTTTTCTTTGGCCAATATTGGCCATACATACAAAGAAGCTCCTAGTATTCAGATTTTAAATATAGCATTTATACCTGGGAGACTGTATTATCCCAATGATGAAAAGAATTACATGGAAAGAATTAAGACAAAACTTTTTATAAAAGAAGAAGATCAGTTTGATGACTTCTTTCAAGGAGTCGAAGATTTTTCAGATGTTATTAAAAGGGTTTCCAATCAATCAAGTCAAGAAGATGCCGAAGCTTTTCAGGAATACATAAATAAGAGATTAAAGAATGTCCCTTTGAATTTTCTAGTCATAGAAGAAGAAAAACACACTCCAAGTGTTAGTCTTGATGAAGAAATGAAGGATGATTCTGAAAATGAACCTGGTTAGTATCAACAACAATATGATAAGACAAATCAATCTGAAGATGAGTCCAAATATACAAAAACCAATTTGGAAATTGACCAGATTATTCAAGACATAGAGTTGCAAGAAAAAACAAACAACAATGCCACTGAATCAAATACAGAAGCAGTTCCAAAAGGTCAGATAATAGAAGATCAATCTAAGTCATCTGAAGGAAAATACCTAATAAATGAATGGGAACAATTTTCAAACGCCAATTTTGTATTATTTGAACAACTCTTTGATTGAAGGATTGGATATGACTTATTATCACTGATCTGATAGGCAGAGTAATACACAACTGGTACTAATATCATGTATGTTATTTCCGTTTCTGAAGATTAGTGATGAACACAACTTTCATGAATCATATATGAAATTAATTGTTTATGTCTGAAATATCTGTTGCACTAATGTACAGTATAAAGACAAAGATTAGTTATTTTATATATGGTCATTAGACAATGCGATATATGTTTCATTTTCTTTTGATTAAATAATTTTTCAAGAGAATCATCTTACATGGTAATAATTCTATTAAATCTAAATTGATTACATGACAGATTTGATAGATATCTTTCTAGATCGCATTGAGATATTATATCCTGGGTTAGATTAAATTTAATTCAAAGTTTTGCATTTAGAAGTTAAATTTGTCTTAGTTTGTAGTAATTCATCATTTCCAAAATTTTTTGGTAAGAAACCCAACAAGTTATCATCCAAAAACCAAAACTGGGAAACTGGTCCCATCACACCCAGTCGGAGCCACTACCCCAGATGGAAAAGGAGCTGCTTTAAGGTCCGGACCAGGTGGTTATCCCCCCTTGTTGTTTCCACGGATTTCTGAGGCCTCAAAATTTTTGGCGCTAGAAGGAGGGCTTGACTATGAATGGCAGATAAGTCTAAAATTCAAAGCCCTCATAAGAGTCGATCCCCTCAAAAGCATTCTATGATTTCTTGATCACAATCTAGATCACCAACTCAGAAATCAGAAGTAGTAGAAACCTGTCCATCATCCCCTAAATTATCACATTGTCCATCTACTTCAGAATTCACTCCCGAATCTCCTGAAGTTCAGTCTTTAATTCAACAATTAGAAGGAATATCTATCTCTGCTGAAAATCATGTTAACCGAGAAACATATGAGGAGAGTGTTACTTCTTTATTTAGAGACACTGGTATTTTAACTCGATCTAGAAGTGAGAAGCTTGGAATTTACCCTTTGGAGTTTCCATTAGAATCTCATTGCAAAAAATTTTCTATATCCAGATCAAAATCAGAAACAAGTGAAGTCACATCAAATTTTCCTTCAATTATTCCTTCATATTCTTCCAGTCAATCCACATATTCTTTATCTTCCATTTTTTCCACTCAAACAATTAGTGATATCACAAGTAGTACTATTCCAGTTGTAAGTTCTTCTTCCATTACCTCTACTTCTGGACCTACTTCCACATCTTCACAAAATCCAAATCCAATTATGGATAATCGACCTTGGACGAATCTTGGTGCTGTATTAATAGAAAATACTAATGCTCCCCCAGATCATCCAGAGAAATGGTTACCTAAATATAATCCATATGATGGTCTTCCTGATGAAGAACACATCAATAATTTTATTTTGGCCATGAATTTAAATGCAATTTTTCATGAAGATGTTGTGGTTAGATTGTTTCCATACACTTTACAAGGATCTGTAGGATCCTGGTACTTTTCTCTTCCAACAAGATCTATTTCTGATTGGGAAACTTTTGAACAAGTGTTTCTTGAAAAAATTGGAGATGATAGAACAATTTCTTCTTTAATCAATGCCCTTTCTAATCTCAAAGTAAATTCAGGTGAAAAAGTTAAAGATTGCAACTCCAGAATCAACAGATTATTAAATAAAATCCCATCCGCTTCTAAACCTACCTTTGATGTAAAAATAGAATGGTATATTTCTTCTTTACCTTCAAATATAGCTATTTTTGTAGATAGAGCTAATAAAGCTACTCGTTTAGAAAAATTGAAAGAAGCTCTTGCAGTAGAGAAAAGGATTTTAGCATTAGAGAAACGTTTAGAGATAGAAGAAATGAAAACAAAGAAAGTGACATTTAGTCAAGATTCCAAAAAGAAAATCTCAAAAGATCCATTTGATCTTGAAGGTCTTCAAAAAGTATTAAAGAATATGTCAAATGATATGATTGATATAAAGAAACAAGTTGTTGAAACTTCAGTCGCTAAAAAATCATTACGTCCATTCAAGAAAAATCCTTCTTCAATATCTCAACCTCCAAATGAAATTTCAAACGCTGAATCTGACCAAGACACTGAAGATCCCTCACCTTCTGAAAATGAATTAGAATTTGAAGAAGAAGTTGAATTAAATGGTTTATGGGATTTCATTCTTCCAATAGAGGAAGAAAATGAAGCTATGCCTGTATCTACAAGAAGTAAACCTTCTTTAGATCCAATTGTGTCAAATCCCAAACAAAATTCTGTTCCTATGAAAGAAAGAATCAAAAAATCTAAAACTGTGCAAACAGATCTGATTTTATCACATAATTCTACAAATTTCAAAAAATTGATTGTATCAGATACAGTCGAATACAACATAGTAGAAGATATGAAAAAGATCAAGGAAAATATCTCATTACATGAAATGACCAAACTCAAACAACAACAAAATATTTTGCTTAGAGAACTCAAAGAAATTCTTGTAGAACCAATGCAACCACCAGTTATAGCACAATATTCAAAAGATATGGGAAAACTGCCATCATCTATCAATAAAGTGAATTCCAATGATCTTGTTTTAATTGGTGATAAATCTATTTCTCAAACTCCTCCTTTTCTTTTGACTTATGAAACTTTTAACAAAAATGTTCATAATTGTCTTATTGATTTAGGAGCTTCTTCAAACATTATGCCAAGAACAATATGTACAAAATTAAATATCACTCCTCAAAAAACATCTGTACATATAGTTCAATTGGATAGAACAAAAGTTGAAGTTATTGGAGAAATGTTATCAGTATCTATTAGATTATCATCTAATCCAAAAGTATTACAAGTGATTGATATTTTGGTCGCAGACATTCCTGAGTTTTATGGCCTTATTTTAAGCAGGGATTGGTCTCAGAAATTACATGGATATTTCACTACTGACTGGTCACATATGTGGTTACCATATAATGGCAAACAAAATCAAATCAGAATTGAACGTGAGAAATTTATGAAACACACAGTTACTGAATTGGAGGGACCGAATGAACCTATAGCTTCTACTAATATTATCATAGGGAATTATTCAGCAGAATCATCCCTTGGTTCATTTAATGCTCAAGTTTCACCTTTTTCAGCAAATACTGTTACTTCTCAAGTTGAAAAATTTTCTCAAACAGACTCTTCTAGATGTGTTAATTTTAGCAATCAAATTCCAGAACAATCTTTATTTTGGACTCTATTTTTTGATGGTTCAAAATCAAAAGATGGTGTAGGAGCAAGTTGCGTTTTAATCAATCTCCAAGGAGAGGAAATGATGCTAGCTTGTAGACTCGAGTTTCAATGCACAAATAATACTGCTGAATATGAAGCATTGATACAAGGTATGTATAAAGCTATAGGATTGAATATTAAATATTTGCAAGTATATGGAGGTTTTGAAATAATAGTCAAACAAGTCAGGAACACGATCCATTGTATTTCTGGACACTTGAGACATTATCAAACTCTAGCTCAGAATCTCATTTCTCATTTTACAGCATTCAATATCTCTACAATTCCTAGATTACAAAATGCGAGCGCTGATTTACTTGCTAATGTAGCATCTAGACTTATACCACCTGAATAATTTAGTCCAGATAGATTTTCAATTGAATTAATTTTTAGACCGTCCATTCCAGACAATATAACAAATTGGAAAGTATTTAATGATGATGCAGATATAATAGACTTTCTTACATCAGACAGAGCTTATGAAGGTCAAATTTTAGATGAAAATGAACATGATTTATAGATTAAAGATAAAACAAACAATAATTCAATTCCCAAATCTATAGTCAAAATGGAAGACCTTTATGACTTGAAAGATAGGTTTAAAAAAGTGACCAATTCAAAAACTCAAAGTTCTACTTTGAAGTCTGAATTGATTAGTCTTGGTACTTCAGAAAAACCTCAAAATATCAACTTAGGTCTTGGTCTAAGGTATGAAGAAATAATATCATTCATTAAATTGTTTAATAAATATAAATATATCTTTGCATGAGATTATTCAGATCTTAAAACATATGATACTTCCATAATTCAACATACCATTCCTATGATATCATACGATAAACCTGTCCAACAAAAACTTAGGAAAATTCATCCAAATTTAGAAAGTAAAACTAAATCTGAACTGAATAAAATGCTCAAAGCTAAAGTCATTTTTCCTATTAGACATTCCAAATGGGTGTCAAACAGGGTTCTAGTTAGGAAAAAAAAATGGAGACATTAGAATTTGCATAGATTTTAGGAATTTGAATAAACCCTATCAGAAAGATAATTTTCCCTTACCTACCATGGAACAGATATTACAATCAGTTGCAGGGTCTGAATTGATGTCTTTTCTAGACGAATTTTTCAGGGTATAATCAGATCATGGTTCATCCTGATGATAGATTAAAAGCAACATTTAGAACAAAATGGGGAACATATGCATATTAGAAAAATGATTTTTGGATTGATTAATGCTGGAGCTACGTTTCAACGTGCTATAGATATAGCTTTCAGAGGACTAATCAATAGATTGGTTGTTATATACTTAGATGACATTACTGTTTATTCTAAGCATAGAAACAATCATATTAATCATTTAAAAAACATTTTCGAAAGATGTAGAAAATATGGTATTTCCCTCAATCCTAAAAAATGTTATTTTGCTTTATCAGAAGGTAAGCTATTAGGATTTATCATGTCTAAAAATGGAATTCATATAGACCCTGATAGGATCCAAGAGATTGAAAATATTCCTCTGCCACATAACAAAAAAAACAGTGCAATCATTTTTAGGAAAAATTAATTTTGTAAAAAGATTTGTTCCTGATTTATCCCAAATTGTCCTACCCCTACAATTAATGATCAAGAAAAATTCAATTTTTAAATGGGGAAAAGAAGAAATAAATTCTTTTGAGTTAATTAAAAAAGCTATTGTTGAAGCTCCCTCTTTAACAACTCCTGATTTTCTCAAATCTTTTGTGTTATACACATGTTCTTCGGATACATCATATACATCTGTTTTAACAGTTAAATGATAAAAACATTGAAGCACCAATTGCATTTTTTAGCTCTAATCTTCAAAGTGCTGAGTTAAATTATTCAGCTATAGAAAAACAAGCTTATGCTATGTTTAAATATTTGAAAATTTTTAGACCTTTTCTCTTAAAAACACACACCAAGATAATAGTACCTTACTCAGCAGTAAGGAAATTATTAATACAACGAGAAGTAGGAGAGAAAAGAGCAAATTGGGTCATTGCACTCCAAGAATATGATGTAGAAATACATCCAGCTAAAATTGTTAAAGGACAAGGTCTTTGCAAGATGTTAACTGGATCTTATCATTTTCCTAAAGATGAAGATCAATCAGAAGAGATAAAATTATCTGAGGTAAGCCTAAACGATTCTCTATCACAATATGCTGATCTGAATTTTTTATTAAAAAATGGACATGCTCCATTAAATCTCAATTATACAGCAAAGTGTGCTTTGAGACTTAGAGAAAATCAATATCAACTCGTAAATGATATCTTATTTAGGATAAATTATGATTCTGTATTATTAAGATGCTTAGAGAAAACTGAAGCTGAAAAGGTATTGCAGGAATTACATGATGGACTAGCTGGAGGTCATTTCGGAGGAAATACCACAGCTCATAAAATACTGCATGCTGGTTACTATTGGCCAACTTTGTTTAAATATGCACATGAATATGCAAGAAAATGTAAAACATGTCAAAATACATCTGGAAGAGAAAGGAAACCAACATTTCCATTACAACCGGTAAATATTCAACTACCATTTGAACAATGGGGGTTAGATATTATAGCTGAAATAACTCCAAACTCTTCAAAACAACACAGGTATATTCTAACTGCAATTTCTTATTTCACAAAATGGGTAGAAGCTATCCCATTGAAAGTCGTCAATACACAAAATATTATCGATTTTATTGATCAATTCATAATTACTAGGTTTGGCCTTCCATCAACTTTGATATTTGATAATGCATCTTACTTTTCTGGAAATGCAATGATATAATTTTCTTTGAAAATAGGTTTTAAATTAAAATACTCAGCCAATTATTACCCACAAGGAAATGGATTAACTGAATCTACGAATAAAAACCTTATCAGAATCATTAAAAGAACTGTGGAGCAAAATCATAAGAACTGGCATAAAGCATTATTATTTTCTCTCTGGGCAGATAGAATCACTTAAAAAGCTTCAATAGGCACTTCACCATTTGTGTTAGTTTATGGAAAAGAAGCAATTCTACCCTCAAATGTAATAATACCATCATTTTCTTTAGTACAATTTATTGATGAAAATCCTTCTTCTTCTCTCCAACATAGACAAGATCAAATCCTTAAGTTAGAACAAGAAAGAGAAAAAGCTAAACAAATTCATACCCATCATCAACAAGTAATAAAAGCCTCATTTGATTTAACATCTGTTAGTTCAAGAGATTTTCAATTTGGTGATTTGGTATTAAAATGGGATAAATTTCATGAAGAAAAGGGTAAACACACAAAGTTTCAAAAAATCTGGCTAGGACCATTTCAAATAATCGAAAAAATTGGCTCATCAACATTTCTGTTACAGGATTTATCAGGTAAGAAAGATTATTTACCTGTTAATGGGCAAATTTTGAAAAAATATTTTTCATAGGAGGCAATCCTTCTATTTTTATACATTAAATTTTTTCTTTCATATAGAAATAAAATTTGTTTACTGACAGTTGAATTTTCAAAATAAGTCTTAGATAAATTCTTTTTGCATTTTCTTTTTCCCACTTATTAAAAAATAGAATTGTTAAAGAAAAAAATCGAAAGATTTAGGAAAAAATAGATTCATTTTATCTTTCTAGAAAAATGGAATTCCAATAAAACACTTATTTTGTTTGAAAAACTCTCATTTTTATCTAGTATGAAAATTCTTTTGTTAGTCATGAAAAGAAAATTATATTATAGTAAGAAATATTTTTCAGAAGAGAAATCTAATAACTCGACATTATCATCTGGCATATTAAAAAGAAATGTGATTCATCCCATCCAGTAAATCTTATAATTTTCAAAAGAAATTTAAAAAGAAAATAAAAAGAAAAAGTTTGGAGAAAACTTAAAAGATAATAAGTCTCATCACGAGCTTGTTTACCATGTTCATGGAGAAATAATTGAACTGACATTACTAATACTGTCTACCAAAACAATGTAATGACTTGAGATTATATCATATAGACAAGGGGTATCATCACGAGCCAACTTGATTAGTTTAATTAGTATTTGTGAATGGCATTGTCACTATTTGGTTACCAAGCTAAGAAAATGGCTTTTAAGAAGATAAAAAAAATATAAAAAAGAAAAAATAATTTAATTATAAAAATAATGAAAAATACTGGATGGGAAAATGGATCATAGCCAGTTAAAAGATAACCCTACCAAAAGCTTAAAACTACCTATTGGAACAGAGAATCTATCTATGATAAAAGAGTAAAATTATAAAAAGCTTTATCTGTAAAGATTATTTCCTATCTTATTTTTAACTAAGTAAAGACTAGTATTTTTTTTTATAATTATATCTTTATACAGAAATTCTCCTGAAATAAGTGAATAAATGAAATTTTCGTTATTTGAAAAAAGATATTATTTATTTGAAATTTCACTTCTTTAACTATTTTATTTTTATATAAAAGGATTTAGAGTTTTCAAAATTTTGTATCAGAGATATCTGGTTCGTCCAAGTGAATCACCAATTGTTGTATTATACAACAACCCCCCATTTATTTTTATAAATAGGGACCCTTTAGAAATAAATAGGAAAATCCTTTTTAAAAAATCCTTTCAAAAAACACTTAGGAAATAAAATTCCTGCCTAAAAAGCACATCGCTCATCATATATGTTATTTTTTCAAAAAGAAATCTTAAAGCATAAAATATGTGAATAGCGAGATGCGCTCTTTAGAAAGCTTTACTTTCCTTTTTCGCATCGCACTTGATTTAATTAAGACTTAAAGGAACAAAAGTGATAAAAGTTGCGATGACCGCGGACCCGACGAAGCAAATAAACTCAAAAATATAAATCTTTTATGCATCGCATCCATTTTCGCTTTCGCAAATCACATCGCTCGCAACTTATAATATATACTTAAATATATCTTTTAAATCTTGCAATCTACGATTTGCGCAGATCACATTTCGCGGTGCTTACGAGACAATCACAAAATATTATAAGAAATCATTGCGATTTGCACATTCAATGTTCTCAGCGTGTGAAAAGCAACGTATGTCATATCAAATTAAATTTTAGATCTTAACGGCTTTAAACGATTGATAAGTATTGCATGCGAAGCTAGGTGAAACCATGTCGAGCATTAAATTTTGAAATCATAATGAATTATGAAGAGATGATTGATAAGATTGACAATATTTCACGTGAGTTTGAAATAAATTTCTAATACATCTTTGTAATTACTCGTTATATGATATATTTCATTTCACTTTCAGGAAATCAGTTATCGAGTTAATAAAGCTAGAGTTGAGTAAGAAGGGTAAAGAGGTGTCTCAAGCATCGTCCTTAGAAGATAAAGATATGCCTTCGCTGTTTTCAGACACTGTCTGTAACAAGGATTGCGGTGTCTCATCATGGGAAGCTATGTATAAGCTCTTTGAGGATGAAGGGCCAAAAGTGATAACAAAGATATCTGCAACAGGCACTGATATCACTTCCGTTGCAACCCTTTTCGACGTTGCATGCTCGTTTATTCATAAGATAGCCACAAGACCAAATATTATGCCTTACACAGATATGATCAAGTGGGCAGCTGAAAATCTAAATATTGAAGACAGAGTGTTTAAGAATTCCAGAGGAGAGACTATGGGTTCTTTTAAAGCTAAAGATTTGGCAACCATGTATCATTTACCAGCTCCGCAACAAAAGTATGACAATAGATATGTGCAAATATTTAAAGCTAAACATCCAGATCTTATCAAGGTCATCCATGAGTGGAAGGACAATGAGGGAAAACTGAAGCAAGACAAATCTAGTACGTACCCCATTGCACAAATCCCTCATACCTATTGCTTTGCTACTGGTATGTTGTGTAGGTTATTTGCTAGACCTGATAGTACAGATCCCTAGGGTTTCCAAGGAAGTCAGTAGAGATATTGTTCCTATAGCCCGATTATTTGCTGAAGGGAAATTTACATATGTTCGAGTATTTGGAAGTTTCGCTCTTCCACATGTTTTTCCATATTATGTTCCGGATAGATTGTTTGGGAGAGAAATAGCTTATCAACTTATTAATGGTGTCATCAAATAGTTAAAGGATGACAAAAAGGCTATTTTTCCTTCATTCCATGTATAGTGCGGTAATTTTTCTTTGGCCAATATTGGCCATACATACAAAGAGGCTCCTAATATTCAAATGTTAAATATAGCATTTATACCTGGGAGACTGTATGATCCCAATGATGAAATTAAGAATTACATGGCAAGACTTAAGAAAAAACCTTTTATAAAAGAAGAAGATGAGTTTGATGACTTCTTTCAAGGAGTCGAATATTTTTCAGATGTTATTAAAATGGTTTCTAATCAATCAAGTTAAGAAGACGCAGAAGCTTTTCAAGAATACAGAAATAAGAGATTAAAGAATATACCTTTGAATTTGCTAGTCATAGAAGAAGAAAAACACACTCCAAGTGTTAGTCTTGATGAAGAAATGAAGGATGATTCTGAAAATGAATCTGGTTAGTCTCAACAGCAATTTGATAAGACAGATAAATTTGAAGATGACTCTGAATCTACAAAAACCAATTTGGAAATTGACCAGATTATTCAAGGCATAGAGTTGCAAGAAAAAATAAACAACAAAGCCACTGAATCAAATATAGAAGCAGTTCCAAAATATCAGATAATATAAGATCAATCTAAATCATCTAAAGGAAAAGACCTAATAAATGAAGGGGAACAATTTTCCCAAGCAATAAAGACTTCTAAAGAAAAGGTCAATACTGATCAAGCAGCAGGTTTTCAAATGCAAGAGCCTTCCCAAAGGATAGTTCAGATTGTCAACCCTTTACAAACAATCCTAGCAGCACAGAGCAAAGAAATCATTTCAGCCTACTCCACAGATCAAATCATCTTGAAAATAGAAGACATTCCATCATTGGATATCTTCTACAGTCCCAGCCATAGAGCTGTGGTGAAAATAAATAAGAGAAAAAGGATTTATGAAACAAATATTAAATCTACAGATGAATTAGTTGACATCCTCTAGAAAGATTCATCGGAGGATCCCACTGAAAATTTGACTAAACTATCACAATATGCAGGAGCTTATGCTACGACTACTGTAGATAAGGCAAGTGAAATCAAAACACTGTTGAAGTTGAAGAAATCCAGGATAAAGGAATTGGAACACAAGTTAAATACAGAGAAAGTCAAGTCTGCAAAACAGATCAGAGAAAATTTAGAACAGTTCCATAAATATTTTGAAAAATTTAAGTTGGAACATCATACAAAGCTTAAAGATAAACAGACACAGCTGGAGAAAACCATGGCAGAATTACAAAATCAATCACAATTAGAAAAGTTCATTAACGAAGCACTTGAGATAAATAAAATGATTAAAAAACAACAAAAGGTATTTTGTCATCAAGTTGCTATGTTTGATTCTTATTGTGATTCCAATAAAATAATGATTCAGCAAATTTCTATTCAAAAAATTGAGTGTGAGAAACTTCAAAATCAAATTGAAGAACATATTCAATGGCAAGATTCAGATATGGGAAAACAAGCTAATCTACCTCAGATAGATAAGCTTCATAGAGAATTATTATTTACAGAGTGGAAAACACAAATTGCCCGAGTAGAAAAAGCAGCGATTAAGACATTCAACAAATAAAATGAGGTCATACAGCTTTTATGTGACCAATTGTTCATAACATGAATTATTGAAGAAAACATGCCTGATGTGTTTTCATCGACAAAAGAAATAGAATTGAAATGGACATAGAGAGCAGAACAACAGGAAGAAGTAATCAGGAAAGTTAATAAGTTTGATCAAGAAAATTCTTGGAATTTTCTGGTCAAACCTTACCATCAACAACAAACTCTTCTACTTCTCATAGAATCAGCTAAAAAGTCTCAGTCACCAATTTCAAATTCCATCTTCAAGAATCAAATCCAGTCACGAATATCTCAGCCACCTTAGCTCAGGAAAATGCTAGATATATGAAAATTGTGTGACCATACTCCGCAAAATATGCAAAATCCTTAGAATCAGGATTATCAGTTTTTAATTCCTAGATTATTGTTCAAGTTAGAGGAAGATTGTTTGAAACCTCCTCTACATTTTTGTAAAATATTTAATTTAGTTTGTAGTTAGTTTTAGTATTTAAACCCTTCTCATGCATTTAGATAAGGGTCCAGAATTTTATTAAGAACATTTGCAAAGAATGCTTAATTATAAGTAAGTTTGTGAATGCCTTGATGAAATAATGGAACACGGTCTTATTCAGTTATAAATATCATTTTGTAGATCAATGCCTGGTGCAATTTTGTATTCTTTGAACAACTCTTTGATTGAAGGATTGGATACGACCTATTATCACTAATCTGATAGGCAGAGTAATACACAACTGGTACTAATATCATGTATGTTATTTCTGTTTCTAAAAATTAGCGATGAACACAACTTTCATGAATCATATATGAAATTAATTGTTTATGTCTAAAATATCTGTTGCACTAATGTACAGTATAAAGACAGAGATTAGTTATTTTATATATGGTCATTAGACAATGCGATATATGTTTCATTTTATTTTGATTAAATATTTTTTCAAGAGAATCATCTTACATGGTAATAATTCTATTAAATCTGAATTGATTTCATGACAGATTTGATAGATATCTTTCTAGATCGCATTGAGATATTATATCTTGGGTTAGATTAAATTTAATTCAAAGTCTTGCATTTAGAAGTTAAATTTGTCTTAGTTTGTAGTAATTCATCATTTCCAAAATGTTTTGGTAAGAAACTAAACAAGTTATCATCCAAAAACCAAAACTGGGAACCTGGTCCCATCACACCCAGTGAGAGCCACTACCCCAAACAGAAAAGGAGCTAGTTTAAGGTCTGGACTAGGTGGTTATCCCCCTTTTTTGTTGCCACGGATTTCTGAGGTCTCAATAGGTTCCCAATGCCTAAAAATGAAAGCTCAACCCGGGCCTTCTTTACGATTTCATAGCAATCTCTTTGCCATGCAATCACCTGCATCATATTACCATAAACACATCACTATCAGTGCATAAATAAACATAAAAATATGCTAGTTACCTTACCTTTTTATGCCAAGCACACTGACTTGTAACTGAACACACATGGCATCCTATGTGCTAAAGATCAAGACAACATATACATTAATTTGGAATCAACATTTACTAAGTATTAAAACATGTCATAATCAACAATCAACTCACAACTATCAATCATAGCACATGATGCTACAACTATCACCTATTTACACTCAAGTACATATCAAATGTCTCAATGCATACGTGTTATTACAACCATCCTAAATCAAAATTATTCCTTCATGCAATATTATAGACACATGCTCATATCATGTAATTAGTCAAACATTCCAACAACTTGGAAACATACCATGTTAATTAAATCAACTAGATGATGTAATAGACACCAAACACTCAACACCGGATAGATGACATAATCAAACAATCAAGCATCAAGTACACAATATAAGAAAATTCATACCTTAATGTATCTCAGGGGAGGCTATCTTGTCTACGCGATCAATCTAGGTTATCACAATATAAATTCACACACATATGCTCAAACACAACTAAGATAAGGATATCCATCACAGTAACTAACTAACATTTTCACATCATAAGCTCTTAAACAATTTTCATTCATGCATAAAATTCACATATGCAGATTCAACCTATATTAGTATGACATAATATCACAAATATATCGACTTATACATGAATCTCATAACCCCAACCGTCTGCATAGGCCAATCCAACTAGCATAGTACATATAACATCAATATGTTAATGAAATAACCCTAATCATCAAGTCACTAGCATGTAACAACAAGTTATATATCATGCTTATCAATGACATGTAACCTAATCATCAAGCTATATATCATACAACAACAAGAAGTTAATCTATAACATGCTCGTCAATAACATATAAGTTATCTAACATAAAACAACAATAGCAATGCATACCACCATAGGTTGTTATCATTCATGACTATCTGACACATGTACATATAACTGCACTAATCAATTAGCATATATAATGTATGTAACCATAACATCAATAGAATTAAAGGAATACTCATAACCATAATACATATAAAAATCCTTAACCTACATACATGCATGCCAAACATGCACACTTCTATGACGATCTTCTCTTGCCTTGAAGTCCAATGTTGCAACTTCACTTTGATGGTCTAGATCTCTTGCTCTATCTTAGCCAACACATTAGCATCATAGCATCCCAATATCATCATGATAACCTAATTACATACAATGATCTTATGCACAACAAACTTTGACCATACCGATGCAAACTTGACCATATGCACCCACTTGACATGTATAACCAATCATGAATGACCAATGCATGTCCCAAATATAACATTGCACATGCAAGCATACATGGAAAACACACAAGCATGACCAATATTTTACCTAGCATAAACAAGAAACGCATACACAACATGTAAGAAAGCGTGAACGGGAAGTACATAAGCATAAACAACACGCAATTAGTCATATACACATGAAAACATGCTGTAAACAACATCATCAATCCTCCCATGGTGACACCACTACCACCAAGGAAAACACAACCCGGATGCACAAACATATATAGACCACAAGCATATTAATCACATATGCAACCAACATAAATGCATGGTTAAAACACTGCCCATCCAGTACGAGGGTTGAACCATGCTCTGATACCACTCTGTAACATCCTCTTCCCACATCTACCCAAGTAACCAGCCAACCAGGGTAAAAGTGTGACAAGAGGCTACTAATATGATATTCGACCTCCTAGATGACCTTAAGGAAGTGGAACAGATGGAAAAATGACAAATACACCTTACACATCATCAACAACACCTCTAGGAGGTAAACCACCCTCCCAGACCCCAGGAACTTGAAGGGGGACTAATTTTTGACCCATTTAGGCCTTAGGATAACAACTTATAGCCGCGGGAATGCCTTGGCAAGGCCATGACCAGGGTCCCAAAAGGTCAATTCTGTGCCTACAACTCTGAGATTTCTTCCACATTTTCAGCCCCTGCGCCTATGTCACTGCCCAGAACTTCCTGTAACTTCAGGAGATGATAAATAACATTAAAAAAATACATGGAAGAAGTCACATCATCAAGAACTCATCTAATCCCACCCATATATGACAGGAATTTCATCAAACATGTCACAAACATTGCATCTACAAGTGTAAACAACAAAATAAAAAATAGGGTCTAATAGTTATCCAAGAATCACTAAGAAGCATTACTCCCTTACATCATAAGTTAAAATACAATATATTTGACTATAGATACATTGCATATTCATTTATACGTAAAAAGATTGATAGAGCAATACATCATAACTGATAAAATACAATATCATAACCAACATAATAGCAGAAGAAATACCATGGATATAACATCAATGAAATCCACATAATAACTAGTACATTTGAATACCAAATACCAAAGGAATGAGCTTCTCATTAATGAGTGTAAAAACCAACCAAAGATGGGACTTCCATGTTCCACCTGACCATAGATTGGTTGAGCCAAATCTCTCTTCAGCCAAGCACCCTCGTGCCATATTCCAAGCATGAATGTGGGACTCAGACTGAAAAAAACAACTAGGACATCCCGAGGTAAAACCACCTCACCCTCATTAATCATAAACCGGGATTTTCCATGATCTACACCTAATCATTAGGCCAACACAAGCATGGATATCACCAGATTATCTCTACCTAAACCGTGAGGATTTTTCCTATTTCTTAGTCTCTTAGGCTTTATTGCAACACATAGTCCTAATCAAGGGTCGATAGGCCCTAAAATGATCCATACTCTCTAGGATTTACCGTAGTCCCAAACTCAAGATTCCTAGGCCTAGTAAACCACCACCTCTCAGGATTTACCACAACCCACAATTTGAATTAGGGATCATTAGGTCCTAAACTGAGGAAACAAACAAAGTGAATCTATAATAATTTAGAGATCCAACTCACTCAGCTTCAAATCCATCTGATAATCCAGCTAAACCAAAACATGAGAACACCACAACATCATGGCTATACAGAAATGGAAAGGCTAGGTTGAATACACTGTCACACTTGGAAAAACCCATGCTAAGGCAACAAAGAACCACATGCAATACCATGCATGTCAAATATAGCAAGGAAATCATACATGAAAATCAATACTTGTAAAGAATATTGTTGTAGCTACTTGATTCTTGCTTCTCCTTGCTTGCTTCCTCCTTTTTCCTACTTTCTTTCCTTTCTTGCTCCAATGCCAAATTTCTCCAAAAAATCTAAGTTTCCAAGTATGTGTGTGTGTGAGAGAGAAATAATAATGAGAGAGCCCCAAAAATGTGAGAAAAATCTTGCCAACTAATCCTCATAACACTTTTTATCAACGAGGTCTCTATTTTATTAATTTTCCATTATTTTCCTTCAATTTCCTCCTCATATGCAACTAGTGACCTTTCATCTCCCTTTTCTCCTAATTTCCATTATTTTCATAAATAAATGTGCCAAATATGTCATTTTACCTTTCCAAAGCCTTTGAATTTTCCTTTACGAATTTCCTTAGCCATAATAAATCGATGAACACCCACACTAGGATGTTTTTCCCAACATTACGCTTGGAATAAGAGTTCCATTAACCATGGTTATTATTTTTAACTTTTAATACATGGAGTTTTCACTAGGGTTGTTATAGGTTTCTACCCCCACCATGACACATGCTAGTGGGACATGGAAAAAAGTCCTCATAATTTTTTATGCATGCACATGCAGAGGGCACGAGGAAGCCTCCTAATCCACCTCCCATCAAACCACATGGAAACTCTTCAAAAGAACTACAAATGGAGAAGAATGGAAATGCATAAAAATTGATTTGGAAACAATTTGATGAGGATAACAACTCACCTAGTGACCTTGTCTATTGTATCTGCTACAACAACCCACCAAAATTCTTAACCTTATCTAATTTTAGAGCCCCATCAATCTCTCTAAGGATCAAGCTCAAAATTTTATAAGTTTGAAATTATCATAAACTTGTTTGAATAATGCCTAAGTGAAAAAACAATTGTGATTTACAATCCTAGCATACTTTGCTTGACCAACGCAAGTGCACTTTTCAACCCTAGTTTTGTCTTTTGAATCCTATCACACTATTCCGCACTTGGTCGCACCCTGAGGTGCAATCAGGTCACATGCGTGGATGAGGTTATATAAAGGCCTCACCCCATAGATTTATTTTTTTCTATAGGTAGCTCTACACACTTTTTCTTTATAGCGCTCATTGCCTATCCTTTTGAACTCAAATTGCACCGCACATCAAGAATATGTAAAGTGCCTCTCATGCTTGAGTTTTGCAATAATAATGTGACATTTGATTTTCTCTCATTTTGTATTTTTATGTCTCTTTGTATTCTTGTCAATATCTAGCACATTATATAAGGGATTTTCATTTTAAATAATATGTATGTGTGCTCTTAACCTTTTCTACAATTAGTCATTTTTTGAAGTCTCCATTTTCTTATAAACCCAAACTGCAAATTCCCTTAGTCGAAACCCACCTAAGCCTCATTATAGTAGTGAAAATAAAAAATTCAATATCTTGTGACTATTTTTGTCAACTCCGAATATTCCATGCTTAAAACCTTCCTTTGAATTATCGTGCTCACATAGTTCATTTCCTTAGCTTAAATTTATTTACATCTACGAACTCCGATGACGCTCAATATTTGAGCCTCCACTCCTCTTTGTCGCACCCACACGTTACATCATTATAGCTAAATCCTTTTTTTTCTATAGATCTTGATAGAAATTTATATGTGCTCTCTACCTTTAGTTTGTGTTAGCATATATTAAGCCCTTAATCTAGACTCCTCTATCGCTATCATCTTTGACTGTGTTGAACCATTAGCCTTGTCTCTAGCACACTATGTTTTAATAGTTAAATTACACAAACAAAAAGAACGAATAACAAATATTTTTTGGGACTATCTGTGTTTGTTTCCATTGAATCAATTTAAATTTACAGGGACAAGAAATATTCATTATATTAATGTGTCATAATCCATAGAAATCATGCCTCCAGTGGCAAGAAAAGGGCCCATAAGGGAGACAGTGGAAAGTAGCATCGAAGGAGTAGTGAGAAACCCTAAACCCAAGGTTCCAATCCTCAAGGACACAACCAAATTTATTAGCAAGTTGACATCCTTATCATGGCCAATTATCATGGCCAACAATATTCAAGGACTTTTCTAGGAAATAGATCGCTAAAAATGAAGAAGGCAGAGATGTATACTTCAACATCAATAATTCTTGATTTCATAGAGTTGGTACCCACTATCTTGTGTTTTCTTGTATGGAGACCATAGAGGGGATTTTATAATACATGGACCTTGGGAATATGGCTTTAAAAAGCTCAAAAGGGGAGGTATTGGCTACATATCAAGAACATGACCTTCACATGTATTATTCTAATCACCTAAGGGCTAGCTGATGAACAAGCATAGGAGAACATATTACAAGATGTGGAAGTTGAAATAATTGTAGCTAATTTTAATATCCGACCTCAAACTCCCCTCATATGAGGACATCTCCCACTTAGTGAAATGGGCATAATAGAACAAGGATAAGAAAAGATCTTATATATTTCCAATTTCAATTTTGATCAATTCAAGCATAAAATCACCCAAGAGATGAGGAAATACTTGCCTAATGAACTAGATCATCCTATCTCCATCAACCTAGAGAAGGAGATAGTTGCAAACACGAGAACCAATCCAAAAGTAATAGTTTCAATATGAAAGGATTTCACAACAACTACGGAGAGGAATATTTATTATCTCATCCTCGAGATTGATAGGTTGAAGAAATAATTGGTCGATGCAAGACAACAAACTGAACAACTCCTTTTAGAAAATCAGAGTGTTTCTTCAAGAGGTTTTAGTAGTGAAGGTTTGCAATATGAAATCCTTGAAGAAATAAAATAGTTAGAATATATTATGAAGCAAGTATATCAAAGAAATGATGAAATTACATAAATTAGTGGCACCTTTTTTTGAAATACAAAAGGAGTTGTAGAAAAGGGAGAGGATATTGAAACTCGCTCACATTGCTATAGACTTCATTCAAGAATGGGGCAACACATATATCAAAGCACTGTAATAGTTGCCTAAAAAAGGTAGCGTCAAGGTTGATATAGACAAAGTGAAAATAAAAATACTTATGAAAATTCATGATCAACTAAAAAATAGCATAACTAATGCTATATTAGCCTATATGAAGTTGCACACTAGATTAGAGGCTCTAGTTTGAGTACATAGTATACCTTAAGTTCATGTACTCAGAGAGGTGAAGCTAAGAGAAGTCATCAAGTGAGAACTAAATGAGTCCTTGGATGTCATAAAACATCCAAATTTTCAAGAAGAATTAGAAGTAACCAAGGAGACTGTTCTTGAATATGTTGCTAAGCTAGTCATTACACACAAAGTTGACAATGCTTTGGAACAAGACACAAGTGGATTCAGAGACAACACTGTGAGATGCTTTAGATGGTAAAATTATATATGACCGAGAGCTAGCACAAAAGGTGAAGGACATAGCAATTCAATACAAGGAATGGTACAAGTATATCACAAAAGAGCTCCATATCATAGTTCCATAACTACAAATTAAACAAATTTATACATGAATGCATTTTATTTCTCATAAATTTGGTCTTAATTTTGGAAATAATAAATTTTGTAATTAAAAATATGAAAATAAAATGAAAAGACATGCAAAAGTTCAAAGGTCACATAGAAGTTAACAAGTCATGAGGGGAGTCCAAGAGTCACATGGGAGGTGAAAGGTCATGTCATTTCTTATAAGTAGACCCTCATGGCTAAAGCAAAGGGACTTTAATCTTTTGGCTATCTTGTAAGCATATTGTATAGAGATTGTTGTTATTTTGAGAAGTAATAGCTTTAATGTTCCCTTGTTGGGTCGAGTGAATGCTTCTTGTAAGTGTGTATTGCAATAATTCTATGTAATCCTCAAAATCTCTTTGAGTTAGGTAGTTGTTTGATTAGGGGCTCAATTTTATGCTCAAAATTCAAAGTTCTCATAATTACATGAAACATGAACGAACACATAGTGATTGTTATTCTGAAATTGGTATACTTTGTTTCACATGAAATGGAATCTGTATTCTCCCAGAAATGAGTTATGTCTATTTGCACAAACATGCAAAAAAATGGTGACAGGGAGCCTAGTCAGGAGTCTATACTGGTGACGTGGTATGCTGGTTGGACAGGGTCAAATTTTTGTCGTTTTCCTCCAGCGAATAATAGACTGTTAAGTGGCCGCATTGTATTGGATGATTTTTTTGGTTATGTGGCAAATTCCTATTGGGTTGAGCTCGGTTCAATGGGGAGAGGGCACGTGGTGCAACCTGGGGCCGCCATGTCCCCCCTCCTCCATAATGGTGTGGTGAAATTTTTTTGGGATGAAGACCGGATGGAGGCGCCGGGGTTCGACCCCACGACCTCCCACATGCCAGCGCCACACATTACCATTCCACCACACCATTAAGTCTTAACAATTATACAGTTCTACATATATTTATATGTTATAATGTTTGTCGACGGGGGAGAGGGGACCAACCCCCAATGCATAAGAACATAGCCTGTTACCATCTGGTGGAGTCAAATCTAAGAGTAGAGTTTAAATATTAAATCGAGTTTAATTAACCACTAATCCACCATTAATGTGCCTAATCCATAATTATCACCACTAATTCAGAGTTATCTGTTAAGTGCGGGTTAAGCACTAAACCAGATTAATTAGTGCTAACCACACTTAATTAACTTAATTAGGATTAAGTTGATGGACCACCAAATCCAGATTGCCAATTTAGTGCCAGATAAATGGATTTAGCTCCAGTTAGCTAAATTTAGGCCATAAATTGTGGGAAATTTTGAAAAGGTCATAACTTTTGGCATTTTCGACCAAATCAGGTGCAAAAAGAGGCTAGATGACCATTTTTGGGCATTATGGACTCTGTTATCACAAAATTGCACTTGATTGTCTACTAATCAGACAACCTCATGTAACTTTTTCAAACCAACTTGTAACTGAAGCTTAGCCTCTTCAGTCTGAGAGGGCTCTCTCAAAGGGTTTAATGATATTTGATAATGATGAAACTAGATGGCTAACTCTACTTGGAAAATAACTTGATTGTGATGTGTGTAGGTTGAAAAGAGTACAAGTCTGCAATCATTGGGATTATGGTGTCAACAAATCAATAGTTCAGTGGTAAATTATCTTGACATGGAAGTTAAGGCAGGTAAAAGTTTTTAGCAGAGGTAAATCACACATGGAACATGAAATAACACAACCATTTCATCAATAAAGGAAGTCAGAGCATACACCTATGAATTTTGAGTATTAAATATGAAAACCACTGCAAATGGTACACATAGAAAATATAGATCAGATAAGCACTAAAAACTCCATGAGAATCTCAGGTTGGTCAAGAAAAAGTCCTATGTATTACTGATATCAGTCAAATTACATAAAGCTGCAGTATTGCAAAAAAATCTCTAACCCTTTACAATTTCAAATATCTGCCCTTTAATATACCTTGTTACATGAGATATTATCTGCCTCTTTGCTAGATTCATCGAAATTTTTCTAATGACACCTTTCATAACAAGAAAAAATGTGCTTTAATGAGAAAATAACATCTATTCTATTAAAAAATCCTTTTCCTAATAAGACTCAAACTGCTAATTATTACATCAACTACCTTATCTCTTAAAATATTTATACATCTGACAGCTAATGATTCACATTTTCAAATGAGCTATTATAGAACTAATCACTACTTGACATCTTAATTACCCTCCTCAAAAGCAGGAAACAAACCTTATTTTTCAGGGAAACAGGTCCTTAACGAATGATTTAGTTAATGGATTGTCTTCATTTCATGGTCTTCAAGTAATGGATGATTGCTGGCAAAGTCCCTTGACCCTTTGAAAGTATCCACCTATCCAAAAATTCCCATAAACCTGTTCAAAATCCTTCAAAACAGTTCATTACGAAAGTATGACAGTTTCGTAGCGTACAAAAAATGACCTTTACAATCAAATTTTCTAATTCTTTCCTTTTGCATTGTGTTCATCATGCCCTCACACATCCTCCATATCATTTACTCTCCTTGGAAGCTACCCAAAATGGTTTTAAAAGGAAAAATAAAGCTACAGGTTGTTTCGTATCATTTTCCTGGCTTCAAGCCTAGGAAACGCTACGAAACTGTGGAAATTTGTGTAAATTCCAGATTTTTGCTTAGTTTAAAAAATGTACCTTCCAGCCATATAAATTTTGTTTTCAACATGACATTGACATTTCAAATTATAAACCAACCCCAACTAAGAGTCTTGAGGTGTTTCTTCTTAATTTATGATGAGTTGAGCTATTGGCTCCTCAACTATTGTCATTTTAAGACCCTTCTTCTCCAGCTCCTCATGGATCAATTCTAGTTGTTCTTGGAGGTCTTTAACCTAGTTCTTCAACTTTTTTTTACTAGATATCAAGTGGAGGTTCACTATTCTAACATGTTTCACCTCTTTCCTCAATGACATAGTCCATTTGATTAGTTGTTGTGTGTTATCTAGGGTCTTTTATACCCTGTCGACCCGTTCTTCCCAAACCTCTTTCATCTTCTCAAACTGAATCTTTTGAACATTATGTTTCCTTGCTTCATTTTTCATGACTGATATTTCATGATTAGATAACCTCAACTGTTCTTCAAGGAGTTCAAACTCTTTTTTTTCAATGACTTTCTCCTTTCCTTTCTTTTGCTTGCTAACTTGATCTTCTTTTGCAGGACATGAAAGGTCAATAATGTTTTGTGGTTGCTGGACAATGTTAGTGGCTGGATGAACTTCTTTACTACTTTCCAAGAGTTTTTTAGCATGTATTGTCATGGGATTCCTAGCCTGGAACATAAAACCTACATCCTCACCTTCAAATTCTAACTTCTTTGTTGATTTTACTTTCTTGAGTTTCTGTCCACCTTCATCGATATCCTCAGCCTGGACTATAGGAGTCTCTTCAATGTCAATGGCATGTAGTATGTCTTCTAAATTTCCTCTTGCCACTATTTGGCTCCTTGTAATCCTTTTTCTGCCTTGTTTACTCATATTTTTCTCTTGTTTTGCAGGGTTTATCATTATTGACTTTTGTTTTGTAGGTGGAACAATGGGTGTATCAAATCTCTGCAACTACTCTGTTTCCATCATCACTGGCTCACTCTGCTTTGCCCCTACTGGTTCAATTTGTTCTGCCACTAAAGGTGATGGTATACCTCTAGATTTGGGAGTTCTTTTGACGCAGGGCCAACCCTGCAAACCCAGAATCTATATTGCTCTGCCATGCGTATAAGAATGCATCTCATATATTGCCCAAATGAGACTCCGATCTGGGCAATATCATACAATAACTAATCTCGGAAGCTCTTCAAACATATGTTCACCACTTTTAATACAATCCCAATAAAAAGACTTCATGCAGAAGTTTATCAACACCATTCAATTCCTTCCAAAGATTTCAACAGAACCCAATCTCTATTCGAATTAACAACCAATCTGAATCTCATTCAGCTATGTCATTTCAATTCACTTCAATCCTTTGAATAAATTACCATAGGTTTTGTTCAACGCGTTCCTAAACCATTCTTCAGCCACTAATCTAAGTTTCGATCAGATTCAAATTAATTAAAGACCAAAGTCCCAGAGCAATCTGGTCATGCAATCAACATACCTCCAACCAAATAAACGCAGGATCTCAGCGCCCATCAATTTGGGTCTTCGTTTACTTCAGGATTCCATTTTCCACTGCAACTTCAATTACATTCAACGCTACCCAGCAAACTGTTCACCGAACACTTCACTCACGTTACTTCAATTTCAAATTAAAAAGAATTACCTCTCATCACGTGGCTCCGATGTGATATCAATTGGTATATCACATCTCCAATACGTTCTACTTTCAACATACACCGATGTAACCAATCGGCGATCGCAGCTTGCAAGAATGGAATGTTAATTGACTATCACCGATTCCATAATGCCGACGCGATGTTTCCAGACCCGATTCACTATTCCAGCCTGCCATATAACCTTTTCGCATCTGGTTTTTATCCAATGCGATACCAATCGCAATCGGCAATTTCCATGACTTGAATACCTATTGTCAAAAGTTCATAGCTCCGACCCGATTACAATCGCTACTGTTCCGATCCGACTAATCGGAATCGAAAATCGCTGATCCTCCGACCTGTTCCAATCGGTGATCGGAGATCGCAATTGCGATGCACTCTTGCCTTTAGAATCTTCAGATTTTCCGATCCGATTGCAGCACTAGACCCGATCTCATATCAAAACTAATATGTATATCAATTCACCTCCGCTTAGAAGTTCTGTGAGTCGAAATTTACCCAATTTTCTGTGTTAAAACTTTTTCAACGCATTAACCTCAATAACACCAGGTTTGACTTAACACAAGAATTCGATAGTTAAAAATAAGAACGCACACACCGCAACCATTTCAAACAATTGTACATAATCATATAATACTCATATTACCACCAATTATCATTCGATGTGCACAAACCACAATTTCATTCAAAGAATGAAACAGAGTTTCGACCTTTTGCCCCAATCACACAAGGAATTCATATGATTGCAATTACACTACGCATAGAATCATGACTAGATCCATCAATTACACAGTCAAGCGATGATAGTGTTTCCACAATTTATCATCCGGCAATGCATAAATTATAATTGCATTCATAATATTCAGAACAATAAAACAGAGCCTGTGTTACACAAAATTATACAGAGAATGGTCTCTGTTATCCCCAAAACACAGTTCTTCTCTCCTTCTAAGCTTTCGCTCTTCACCAAGACTTATCCTAATCTACTCGTTCTACCCAAACTTCACACTAACTCTAACTTAATCTACTTCTCTAAAATAATCCCTCGCTCTTTCCTTTTTAAAACAAAGGAAATATATATCTAAATTAACCATCTCCTCCACATTTGGAGGAATAATTTATATATTTAGAATTCATACCCTATCCTAATCTAAACAAACTAGTCTACTTGGCTTGATCTCCACGTAGGGAGGATCACTTGCCATTTATTCCCAATTTCTGTTCTTAATTAGGCCACTCTTAACTACTTACATTTAATTGAAATTAATACACAATTAACACCCAAGTCTTCCTCCAAACTTGTATTAGCCACAACATGTGACCATTCCATCACATTGCTGGCTAGGTCTAGATGCTCCTGCATCAGACTCCCAAAGTTTAAATTAACCATGATCTCCTGATCATGCACTTCATGTTCGTGTCCTCCTGGATCCCATACTTGATTTGATAATTTGTCCTTGGTTACTGCTGTTGTTGTTTGTCCTTCAAGTCTCCCGCCTTTGTGGTGTAATGCCTCACTGTCTGCTGTTGTCATTTTCACATATTTTGCTGCTGTTTTGCTCACTCTAATTTGCAATTTTCCATTCCCTTCACCTATACCATTTCTTCCAGCAAATCTTCCTTTCTTCTTTTGTCCTGTATTTGTTTTACTAGAATGTTGTAGTATGAGTTTCCATAACTCATTCAATTCTTTGTCCATTTCACTTCTTATGTATTGAATACTATTCCCTTGCAACTGATTGTGTTCTTGATTTAGAACATCATAATTTTTGTGCCAATAATCTTCAATATACATTTCTGAAATGTACAAATGCCTTTTCCCAGGTTCTTCTTCCGGTTTCTCATTTATGACTTCATCATTCCTTACTTCAAACTCCAGCATACCTTCCATTAATCCGATCTGTTCTTCTTGGTTCAGATCGACTTCACACTGCTCTTTTCCTGCATATAAATCTTCATCAAAATTAATCAACTCAATAAACACAAATGCTTTACCTGGCTTCCTCATCAAAAGATTCGACTTATACAAATTTGCCATCTCATCTGGAAGTTCTCTCAAAAGTTCTGTACCATATTTACTAACTGCATTGTTCGCAATATCTGTCTTTAATCCTCCTACACTCTGGCTTTCTTCAAGATCAATGATCTTCAATGACTCAGTGTATCCTTTGAATTCAAAAATTCTTTTGCCATCCTCCTTATTCTGCATATGACTATGAGTAGTCATTTCTTCAACAGTCTTCAATAACTGTTTGTCTTTCCTCAAGTCAATGTGACCTGCAAACACACAACAACCTTCAGTTTTCAAAATACAATACCTTCCATTTTCTTTTGATGCTTCAAGCACCAATCCTCCATCATAAATCTCTTGGATTTCAGTGGATCCTTCTGCGGTGACTTCAAATCAATATGAATTTGTTCAAGTTTCCTGAACTCGTTCATTAGCTTGCCATTCAACCTCCGTTGCAATAGCTTCCATTTCACCCTTTTCTTCAGTCTCCATCTGTATCTTCGGTCTTCACTTATTTTTCTTTGTACTGCCAGACCAATTTTTGGTTCTTCATTCTGCTGCCAGCTTCTATACTTCTGCAATTTAATGCTTTCCTCAAATTCATTCTCATGTAGCTGATCATTCCTTCCAAATTTCTGGTTACTTCCACATTCACCTTCATATAATCGTTGTTCAATTTCTCTGATTTCAGCATCATATTTATTAATGTTGTCTTCCGCACCTTTTCCTCCATCAGGTTCTGTAAGCTTCGTTTCTCCTTTGGGTTCCTTGAGTAATCTTTCCAAAAATTCTATCTCTTTGTGAAATCTCTCCAACAGTTCATCACAATTTCCATTCTCAGCTTCATTCTTTTCCTGACAATCCTCCTGAGTTGACCTGTTTTCCACATTATCATATTGCAAACATCTTTCATCAATTCCATTAAACAAATTCATTGGTTTACCTTTTTGTAGTCCCACTATGGAATTGTCTTCAGACTGCTGGTCTATATCAACCTCATCTGACTGTTTCACACCAAACAGGATTTCATCTATGAACTCCTTCTGTTGCAAATGATCAACACCTTCTTCCTCTAAAAAGGATTCTTCATCATACTTCACCTCAAGAGCTTCATTCCTGTTTGTGACAATTTCATCCCACTGTCCATCGTCCTCTGCATATCCTGCAAACATACACAAACTATAAGAATTAAAATCACAAGGCTTCATTGCCTCATCTGCTTCCTTTGTCAACATATCTTCGAATTGTCCTGAACTCTGCCAATAGTCCATGAGATCTTCAACTGACCTCTCATTATCCTCTTTCCCTAACATCTCACCCTGTTCTGGTCTGCAAATGGAAACTTCCAATTCTACCTCTGCTTCTCTGAGTTTCTCTGATTCCTCTTGAGCACTCAATATCTGCTCAATCTTTCTCAATTCTTCTACTAGCTCTGACTTCACTTGCTGATTTCTTCTTTCTCGTAGCCTTGGCCACTTTACTCTTTTCCTCATGGTCCAAACACTTTTCTGCAGCATCTTCATCAATATTCCAATCTGGAAACCTATCTCAACTTTCTCTCGGTCAAACTCTTCTTGACTTATCCACATGCTTTTTGCCTTGGCATCTTCCCTTCTGCTGTGGCTTCTTTGTGAACTTCTGCTATGACTGTCTGTAGTCATTTTCTCCTCTTCTCTTTCCATGAGCTCCTCGCACCTCTACAACAAACCTCTGCAACAGTAAGTCCTCCTTACTGCAATCTTACCTCACTAAGCTCTCCTCACTCAGTCTTTTGGTAAGCACGATCCCCTATCTGGAATCTTCTCCTGAGCAACACCTTTGCTCCCTCTAGGCTTCTGCAATCTCTCACTCTTTCTTTCGAGAACACCTCAATTGTTCTCTCTGTCCAATCTCTTGTTGGATTCTACAGGTTCACTGCCACTTCTGCTTTTAAGAACGCATTTGGTTCTTCTCTCACAACTTCTCTTGATTTATATTGCTGCAGTCTTTATTCTTTCTTATGCTGTTACCTATGCTTTAAATGGATTTCCTCTACAGTTTACTCCTGTAATCTGGTACTAAAATTCATTCAGAGAAACAAACATCTTTAATTTTTACAGAGCCAAGCTCTGATACCAAAAATGACGCAGGGCCAACCCTGCAAACCCAGAATCTATATTGCTCTGCCATGCGTATAAGAATGCATCTCATATATTGCCCAAATGAGACTCCGATATGGGAAATCTCATACAATAACTAATCTCGGAAGCTCTTCAAACATATGTTCACCACTTTTAATACAATCCCAATAAAAATACTTCATGCAGAAGTTTATCAACACCATTCAATTCCTTCCAAAGATTTCAACAGAACCCAATCTCTATTCGAATTAACAACCAATCTGAATCTCATTCAGCTATGTCGTTTCAATTCACTTCAATCCTTTGAATAAATTACCATAGGTTTTGTTCAACGCGTTCCTAAACCATTCTTCAGCCACCAATCTAAGTTTCGATCAGATTCAAATTAATTAAAGACCAAAGTCCCACAGCAATCTGGTCATGCAATCAACATACCTCCAACCAAATAAACGCAGGATCTCAGCGCCCATCAATTTGGGTCTTCGTTTACTTCAGGATTCCATTTTCCACTGCAACTTCAATTACATTCAACGCTGCCCAGCAAACTGTTCACCGAACACTTCACTCACGTTACTTCAATTTCAAATTAAAAAGAATTACCTCTCATCGCGTGGCTCCGATGTGATATCAATTGGTATATCGCATCTCCAATACGTTCTACTTTCAACATACACCGATGTAACCAATCGGTGATCGCAGCTTGCAAGAATGGAATCTTAATTGACTATCACCGATTCCATAATGCCGACGCGATGTTTCTGGACCCGATTCACTATTCCAGCCTGCCATATAACCTTTTCGCATCTGGTTTTTATCCGATGCGATACCAATCGCAATCGGCAATTGCCATGACTTGAATACCTATTGTCAAAAGTTCATAGCTCCGACCCGATTACAATCGCTACTGTTCCGATCCGACTAATTGGAATCGGAAATCGCTGATCCTCCGACTTGTTCCAATTGGTGATCGGAGATCGCAATTGCGATGCACTCTTGCCTTTAGAATCTTCAGATTTTCCGATCCGATTGCAGCACTAGACCTGATCTCATATCAAAACTAATATGTATATCAATTTACCTCCACTCAGAAGTTCTGTGAGTCGAAATTTACCCTATTTTCTGTGTTAAAACTTTTTCAATGCATTAACCTCAATAACACCAGGTTTGACTTAACACAAGAATTCGATAGTTAAAAATAAGAACACACACACCGCAACCATTTCAAACAATTGTACAGAAACATATAATACTCATATTACCACCAATTATCATTCGATGTGCACAAACCACAATTGCATTCAAAGAATGAAACAGAGTTTCGACCTTTTGCCCCAATCACACAAGGAATTCATATGATTGCAATTACACTACGCACAAAATCATGACTAGATCCATCAATTACACAGTCAAGCGATGATAGTGTTTCCACAATTTATCATCCGGCAATGCATAAATTATAATTGCATTCATAATATTCAGAACAATAAAACAGAGCCTGTGTTACACAAAATTATACAGAGAATGGTCTCTGTTATCCCCAAAACACAGTTCTTCTCTCCTTCTGAGCTTTCGCTCTTCACCAAGACTTATCCTAATCTACTCGTTCTACCCAAAATTCACACTAACTCTAACTTAATCTACTTCTCTAAAAGAATCCCTCGCTCTTTCCTTTTTAAAACAAAGGAAATATATATCTAAATTAACCATCTCCTCCACATTTGGAGGAATAATTTATATATTTAGAATTCATACCCTATCCTAATCTAAACAAACTAGTCTACTTGGCTTGATCTCCACGTAGGGAGGATCACTTGCCATTTATTCCCAATTTCTGTTCTTAATTAGGCCACTCTTAACTACTTACATTTAATTGAAATTAATACACAATTAACACCCAAGTCTTCCTCCAAACTTGTATTAGCCACAACATGTGACCATTCCATCACATTGCTGGCTAGGTCTAGATGCTCCTGCATCATCTTTTAGGGGCAATGGTATCCATTTCAAAACCACTAACAAACATAAAAGAAGACCAGTCTCTGCCTAGTCTTTGTAACTCATCTAAAACCAGCAATTTTATTAAGCCATGATGAGAAAGTGAGGTTTCACTTCCCTCGGATTTAGCTTGAACTTTATCTTCCATTTTTGCTAAGCTTTTGTGTAAATAGAGAGGTAGATCAAGAGATATCTTACCAACAAAGTGTAGGAGAAGCTTGAAGTGGTAAGAATAGACTTTATGATATCTCCCTTCACAAGTGAAATATTTCTGGATGATAAGCAGTGGCTTTAAGAAATTATCCTTCATCCAACTCCTTGGAATGGCATTTGTAAGTTCAAATTCACTATTTTCTGGCTTCATAAACTCTTTACATTCCTCCATGTTGAATTTGAACCCTTTGAACCATTTTTATTGTCCTCTTGGAATCCCTATTGCTGCTGCAATGATCTTTGGTGTTATAGTGAGATTTAGCATTCCCACTTTTGTAGCCGTTCCATTGAAGTTTAGGGAAAATTCTTTAGAAACCTGTACATGCCATCCTTGTAATATTTCACAAAACTGTAAATATCCTGTTCTTCAGAAAACCTATACATCTGTTGGGTATTCATTTATTAGGTTCATATCTGATGGCTCATATCTAAGACAATGGCCACCTTTATTTGTCTTCATTTTTGTAGTCATGGTTCTTTAATGTATTCTCTACCTTGCTTGATAATGTCTTCTCTACCTCGCTTGATCAGTGATATTTTCAAACCTTTGAAAATACCAGCAACAACTTGGGTTTAATGAAATAGCTCTCTAGAGCTCAATAACACGCAAAGAATGAATGGAGAATGACAAATGACTCAATTTGGAAAGATTTTGAAGTTCGATAACCACTTATAACATAATGATGACTCATACATGCTTAGAATGGTGATGATGACTTCAGCCCTGAATATGTACTGTTACATCAATTTTTGGTCATCTAACCTGTTACTATTAGATGGACCAAAGTACACCATGTAAGACCAATTTTACCGTAAGTAAAATTGCTTTCACTATGAAAAATAACTTAGTAAACCACATTTATTAAGTTGTTTATGGTCTAAAAAGGAAACCCCATGAGGAAATATTAAATAAATCCATATTTGTTTGATTTTCCTCAAGGAATAATTAGTTAAACAACAATTTAATTAGTATTCCTGGTCATATTTAACCCAAAATAGGAAAATTAATTAGATAAATCATTCTTTATCTTATTATTTTCTAGGAATAATTATTTAAACTTTATTTAAATAATATTCCTTGTTAAATTTTACTAAATCATTTATAAATAATTGAATAAATCATTATTTATTTAATTATTACTCAACCACATCCTTAAAATAATAAAGGGATTTGACCAAAGTCAAATTCTTTTTCCCTCCAACAAATATAATAAAATATTCCATAAAATTTGGATCTTGATTTGATTAATAATATTTTAACTATGCACCAATATCTAGACTAACTCAATATTTTCTTATAAATAGAAGGGGTTTTCCTTTCACTCACTACCTTTTGTTGCCTAAATATCACTTTGGTTCTATACTTTTGGTTTGACTTTGATCCTCCATCATTGTCATATTTTGCTACCATTTTTCTTGTGAGCTCCCTTTGAGTTCCATTTTTTGTCTAGGTTTTCTACACCATCAAGAGAGAGGGATTTTAGATCTGAAGTGCTGAGGATTTACAAGAACCCATCCCATTGAGGGGGTCTGGTAGCATATTTCTATGTTCCCTTCCCAGGTGTCAAAAAATACAAAAAAATCTTTAAAAATATTCTTGTCCTGTCTATCGGATGCATGGAGCAACTCTTGCTTTTATTTATTGCTTAATGTATTTTAATGCATATATCTATATTTTGTAGCATTTATCTTGGTCAACTAATTGCAGATCTAAAGAAATTAGAAGCCATCTTTGCTGTTAGGGCTGTTTGTTATGCACAACTAAAGTGAACCTTTTTCGTACGCTTGTGATTAAGATTCATACTAATAACTGGTGACTCCATAAGGGTTTACGATTATGACCTCTGTCATTTTTCATATCCGTGCATGACCAACTGCTTCAAACCCTAGAATTTCTCTTCATATTCTTGTTTTGATTTTCTTGATGTTGTTTTAAACCTATAAAACCCTAAAACATTAAAAATTCTAACTTCTGTGTGTGTTTCGGACCTATTGCATAGGTGACAGGCATCAGCAACAACTGAGATGAAAATTTTTTCTGAAACCCGCCCCCAAGAGTGCTGGAAGTGTAGGTTTCACTTTTTGGGCCAAAACCCGCAACCTCTACAGAAAACATGATAGAAACTGCGACCTGAACTTTTTGCAAAAATTTTTCTGAGATTTTAATGGGTTTGTCTTGGCCTCTATTCAGGGTTGTCTGACCTCCATATTCATCCATTTTGGACCTGTACTTGCTCTGTTTTACTCATCAAAGTAGGAACCTAGCCCCCTAGGGCTTCAATACCCTCCACCTTTCTAGGAGGAGTTTTAGCTGCTGCAAGTCATCTGACATTTCAGTGTGTTCAGCCATTTTTCAGATCTGATCCCTCATCTTTAGATCCACTTCAGATTGGTTATTCATCCATCCAAAACACCTCCTTTTAGTTTTTTTTGGGTCTTCCTATAGGGTCCCCTCTGCTTCCCTCCAGGTTGTAGCCTTTCGCCACCTCATTTAAAGCAATTTTCCCTTTGATTTTTTGTTGTTTTTCTGCACCTATTTCTAGCAGATTTGACCTTTAGATATTTGTCCCTCCCAACTTTAGATCTATTGGCTATTTGTGTGTGTTTTGACTAGACTTTTTCCCACCCATAGACTAGTTGTTGAGAGGCCCGCATCCTTGGGTTTAGATTAATGAATAATTAGTTGTTTAGTTTATGTTATTTCAGTTTCATATATTGTTATCTGCAGGTTTATTTACAGTTATACAACACACTTTTTAATTGTATCTACAAATGACTGGGTTTAGAAATTAAAATTTACACACTTAACACAAACACCCTAAGTGAAGAAGAGCCTGGTTAACATTTCTAGGCAAAGACTTTAACATTGTAATCAATTTATCTTGCACCTCTCTGCCCTTGTTTTGACATTGTAATCATTTGATCCTACACCTCCTTGCCCTTGTTGGTCTCTCTTCCCTTTGTTTCATGTTTGTGATTTCATCATTGCGCCCCCAAGGAGTTTATCCTGAAGACTTCTTGGCCTTCATCCTGAGTTTCCGGTGGGAAGAATTACTCATCCGCGTAGGATTTGAATTAGTCCTCCACCGAGTCTGCACTCTGACTCCTCTTCTGGTTTATTGGGTTTCCCTTCTGGTTCCATCCCCGGTTCTCCCCCTTTCACCTTCACCATGTCTAATTCAGGACCTAACGCTGGTGGTAGCCCCGACCCTAATGCTGGGAATACTACTAGTGGGACTGCAGTAGGAACTATCTCGGCGGCTCCCTTGCTCCCCTATATGGCAGGCCTCAGTCTTCCTGATTTTAACCAGTTGATCAATGACCTTATATGCCATGAAACTAGTTGGCCTACTATGCCAACCAAGCTCCCTTACAACATCCACAAGTTTGAAGGTCTTGTTGGAGAAGATCCTACCAACCATGTTCGATATTTCCACATGTGGTGTTCATCTAAATCCATTACCGATGACTCCGTCTATCTTCGGTTGTTCCAATGTATGCTTACTGGAGAAGCTTCTAAGTGGTATGTTGATTAGGCCTCCTCCTCTCATACTAATTTTGTGACCCTTTCTTGGGCTTTTATGTTTTATTTCCAGCTTCCCCTTCGTTATGACATTGGTACTAAAATTTTGACTTCTTTCCATCAATATTTTGTGTTTAAAATGCAACAAGATGATGGAGCTTAGTGAAATGAAGTCGCCTTCACTAAGTGGGCCCGCAGGCTATTTTTGGCGCAAAGTCTATTTTTAGACTATGTCTATTTTTAGACATATGGAGCATGGTCTAGGAGTTGCAGTATGCTATTCTTGGATGAGTGGTCGAGTTGGTAAAAATAGATGGACCTCTATTTTTAGACATACAGGTCGAAGTCTATTTTTAGACTGCCTGTCTAAAAATAGGTCAATCAAATATTATTAGCCCTTAATAATATTTGGACTCTAAACTTCAGTTTATTCTCTTACAACACTTCAGTTGGAGCTACGGATGTGGCCCATGCATCTGAAAAAAGGAATTATGCTATTCCTTGGGGTTTGGTGAGCTCATGCATGGTTGACTTCAGTTAGGACTTCAGTGGCAGAAGTTTGGTGGAGTTGATGAGACAGTTGGTGGAGTTGTGTTCGGTTTAACTTAGTTGAACTAGTTGTGATTAGTTTAATTAGCTAATCAACTAGTAATGAGTGGAGTGAATTAAATATTATTTAATTCACTAATTATTAACTCATTATTCAACTCAAGAACACATCAGTTCACTACAGTGCATGGACAGTTCAGTGGAGACCAGTGGAAGAGGTAGATGAAAGGGTTTAGATAGCTATCAGTTGTGACATTAGTTGTGCATGAGATTTGCACCACACTTGGAGGAAATTTCCCATGAGGATTGCGCTGTCAAGCAAAGGATATTCGAACCTTGGATCTCTCATTAGACTAGCCTTGATTGCGCAATAGAGGCAGGCAATTAGTGGATGAGTTTTGAACCTGTGACTTGTTCAAAACCAAGCTAGTTTGTGTGTAACTTTATGAGATAGTAATGAGTACTTGTGAGGAGTATTGTGCCATGTACTGTTACATGTTCTCTCCATTATAATATACAAAATAGCTGAGGGGTTTTCAGCTATAAGCTTTCCCCATTACATATTGTGTTTATGTGCGCATGCGACTGTTTCAATTTCCGCAAATTGATGATTGATTGTAGAAGAGATTATGTGTTGCATATGAATTCGAATTAGTATGTGATCAGGATAGTCTCGGTGGATAAATATTCATTTTTCAGCAAATTTATACAGTTTGCGACCTGCCTATCTGATCATGTCCAAGGATGGTGGAGAAGAAAGAGCCTATGTTAAGCCCGTACCTTCGAAGACCATGTCTACATGGACTGGTTCCTTAGATACCTTTTGCCTGCTATAGGCAAAGATGTCGCATCACATTTCCCTCAAACCGAAGAAGATGTTATCCACATTGCGTTAAAATATGACTCGATCTACGCATAATCTAGTTATGTTTATATCATCTTATCAGATCTCCCTAGACCCAGTGGTGTCAATGCACCGGGGGCACCCCATGTCGCCGACGGTATCATTGGAGCTCTTTCTCATCCATATGCTCATCCTCCCATGGGTTATGGCTTCCGTCAGGGAGGGGCCAGCTCCTCCAGCACTTTTCCCCCTCCCAATAGCATGTATCCAGGATACAACACGCATCCTCCTTTTTCCCAACCTGTTTACCACAATGTTACCCAACCTCATTATTATCTGTATCCGCAACCTGGTGCTCTAGCCCCTCAATCATTAGCACCCCTGCCTCCCTTACCTTATCAACCCCCGGAACAACAGCCACCGCCCCCCCAAGGGTAGGTGTATGCATAGCAGGGCACAACTAATCCTTCTACTTCCAAAAAGAAGAGGAAATGCACCCAAAATCAATCTTCCCCTGGTAATCTTGGACCTAATCCCCAAAGTAATACACCTAACACTGCTAACCAGCAATAGGGAACTCAACCCAAGCAGGACAAGCCTATTCGCATGAATAAGCTTTGTTCTTGTTGTGGTGTCTATGGTCATTACACCCATGATTGTCCTATTTTACCATAGATGTGTCAGATGTGGGAGACTCAAGCAGCATTGCGGGGACAACAAGCCTCCCCTTTCATTCCTCCCAGCATTGTGCCTAGTCAGCCAACTCTGTTTACTAATCCTTTCCCTCAGCAAGGATTCATGGCTACCCAACCACCTAAAGGTCAGGTGGTCACTCAACCTCATCCATCTGGTATCTCCAATTACTAGATTCTCATGATGAAATTTGACCAACCCATTACCGTTGACCTCAACCTTCAGACTCGGTACTGTTAGTACAACAAGCCTCTCACTAAGTCTGCCCTCGGGCCCCCTTCTTCAGGTTCTACAGAGCCTCTTTCGAAAACCAATGGTCCTTCATAGATCCCTCAGCCTAAGGCAGAGGTTCATACCAAGATCCCCAAGGGACCATTACGTTGAAATGCTGCTTCTGGAAAAGCTGCCCATTTGTATAATATAGTAGATGATTTGGCACAATCTCCTGCTGCCATCTCAATGCTGGAACTCTTCTAGTCGTGCCCTTCACAATGAAAATCTCTACTAACTGCCATGGGTGCTGTAGATCCTTCATATGATCATTTGATCATCTTTGATGTTGACCGGTCAGAACAACCTCCCCTTCTTGCTTCCGTCGCCTTCCAAATCCCCATCAAGATCCGGAATGCCAAAGTTTCCCGTTGTATCATTGATGAGGGGGCATCCACCTGTGTGATGTCTGCTTCGGTTTGGAAGAAACTCAGATCACCTGATTTGAACCCTTCCACTGTCACCCTTCGAGTGTGGGATGGCCACTCCTCCAAGCCCATTGGCATGTTCCGCAATTGTCCTATTACTCTTGCGGGCAAGACTTTTTGCATTGACATAGAAGTCATTGACGCCCCATTAGATTACAACATTCTATTTGGTCGTAGATTCACCTATGAAATGTATGCTATCTCATATGCGGTTCATCGCAAGATGTCCTTCCCTCATAATGGAAAGATAGTCACCATTGACCAGTTGACATATTACGAACTGAAGTCTCAGACCTCCCCTGAGTCCATCATATCTTCAGTGACCAATAAGAAAACCATCAACCCCTCGAACAGTGTCTCACCTAGAGTCTACAAAGACTCCTCTTTGCTTGGTTCATTCCCTGGTCTTCCTCCTCCTGTCTCTGATCCTAGCTCATCGAAGATTTGCATGATGCAATCGTCTCGGGCTTCCCTCAAGCAGCCCGCTTCGGCTAGTGAGCAGCGTTGCCCTCCGTAATTTTATCCTAGCACTTCAACTTAGCCTTTTGGACCCCCTCCTCCTAAGCCTTCACCTGCAGCTAGTATCCATGAGCCTCTCTACCCTCTTGGCATGGTTCCTCCTAGCCTTAATCATCTTGGTGCCGTCCTGCCTGGCCATTACCCCTCCAGTCAGATACCGTTCCTAGCTCCCCCTCTTGGAGTGTTCTCAGTACCTATCATGGCTACCTTATCCCTTCCTAACCTGACCCTGGGGATTCTCGTCTAGTACATTGATCCCCCAGCTGCTACCCATCTTGGTCAACCCAAACCTTATCTTTCTTTGACCCTAGTTCAATTGGTCCCCATGACCCCTCCCGCTATAACCTTGCCTCAACCACATCAACAGGAACCTCCTCCTATTGCGATAGCTTCAGGTAAAAAGGGCAAAGCTTGCAAGAAAGCATCAAAAGAAAAGGCTGCCCCGACTGACCCTGCTCCTCCTCAGCCTCCAAAGCCTTGTGCTTCATGTGATGTTGTCGGTCATGCCACCCATCATTGTCTTGAGTTGCCTCGTATCAAGCCCATGGTTAATGTTGCGTTCCCTGAGTCTACGGTCCCTGAAGCCTCTATTTCTTCCTCGACTGCAGCTAAGAACCCTAAAAATATTCACACCAACCAACCTTGCACTTTGTGTGATCTCCATGGCCATTATTCCCACCGTTGTCCCCGCTTCACGCATTTCCGCGCCTCTTTGGAGGTAGTTCGGGAGTACGAGATTGAACAAAACTAGTCCGCCTCTCCCGTCCTTGCACATTATGTTTTGGGAAAACTTAAGGATTTAACCTCTCCCATTGACATTACCCCTCCTAATGTCGAGATGACAGAGCCTGCAACCACCATCCTCTACCTATCATCATTCATGAGATTCACGGTGGAAGCTCCCTCTGAGACTCCCCTTCTGTTTCGCTTGACCTCCCTTCAGCGATCACCCTGGGCTCAACATCAATGGATCCCTTATCTGCTTGTTGTTCCATCACCCCCCATGACGATACACATGTGGACCTTTCTTCTCATGATGATGAGTCAGGTAGCTTCGCCATGTCATGTGGTCTCCCTTCCTCCAGTCACCCAATATTCTACTATGATGATGACATCATGGAAACCTTTTCCACCCCTGAATTCATCTTTCCCACCCATAAGCAGAATGGCACCATTCGTTTCTATGGTGAATTTCGCGGCTTGAGCACAAGCTGCCCCCAAGGTAGCTCCCACACACCACCTTCTCGTCAGTGTGTGGGCAGTAGACATCCTACCCAGATCACTCCCTCTAGCAGTGTTTGTTCAATTTCTACTTTGCGCTTAGGTTGCCAACATTGTTCGTCATCCTCCCATTTTTTTTCTTGTGGTACCTTTTAGATGGACCCCCCATCCACACCTTATATCGGTTATGCCAATTGTGCAAGTCGCTACTCCTGGAATCTAGCCTCGGCAGGTTGGGCCATTTTTACCCCCTTACATTCGCTTGTTCTCTCGAACGGTGTATGCATTAGTACTACCACCAATAACGAGGCCGAATATGATGTAATGCGAGGTTTATTAGTCAATTCCCTTTCCCATCGCATCCTCCACCTTCATGTTTGTTTAGATTCTGTGTTTATTGTCATGCAATTGAATGGTGTCTATCATGTGCATAATCCTATCCTTTTTAGAAGATATTTATGAGTGAAGCTTTTGATGCATGAATTTGAAATAATTACATTCAGTCACGTACCTAGAGCACAAAGTCACTATGTAGATAACATTGCAAACAATATTCTAGATTGGCACTTAGCACACGTATTTAACACAAGACAATAACATAAAAAACATAAAAACGATGCATATCCATTATATGTGTCGTGTAAAATGTTTTAGAGTCCATTAACTCTGATACATATGACATGCCCATAGCATGTTACACAAACTCAAAACTGGGGGCACCACCTGCCCCTACACCTAATCACTATCTAGAGGATATCGAGCCAATGGCTCTGCTCCTGCAAATCATAGATCGCACATCCCCTGTCTGGCCATCGCCATGTGCCGCATGACCTATTTCCACTCTAAGGGTAGACCAATACATGGCTCTATATACTGGTCATCTAAGTCTTTCTAGCCGCACTCTGAAACATTGGTCAGAAGCCTCTCCCATCTATGACGGATGTCCTCCAGGAGGGCCACTGCATCCTCATTTTGTGGTGCTCTCGATCCACTAGGTCCTGTAGCTCCTAATACTACAGGCCACCATATACCCTGATGGTTTTATCGGTGTTGTATCTGCATACCAAAAGTGAAAGAATCAGTACGATTTACAATATTTTGAAACTTTACAATGTACATAAAAGATTAGCAACTTGTCACTTACCATCGGGCCCCCATACTCGAACAGGCAGCAGTGGCAAGTCCGGGTCCCCACGATAACTCATCCCACTATGTTGAGATTCAACAAGATGATGAGCTTAGTGAAAATGAGTCGCCTTCACCAAGTGGGCCCGCAGGCTATTTTTGGCGCAAGTCTATTGTTAGACTATGTCTATTTTTAGACATGGTGATCATATTTTAGAAGTTGCCGGATGCTATTTGTGGATGGTTGGTCAAGTTGGAAAAATAGATGAAATTATATTTTTAGAATATTGGGCGAAGTCTATTTATAGATCGTTGATCCAAAAATAGAAGTGTCAATTATTATTAGCTCTTAATAATAATTCGAAAATAAACAACAACTTATTCTCTTGGAGCACTTAATTTCAATGCACATATTTGGAAAATCAGTGGGCTGAAGGAATTATGCAATTCCTAGGGTTTACTGGTGGTTCATGCATGGAGGACTCAGTTAGAACTGAAGTGGAAAAGTTATGACAGAGTTGGAAGAGTAGTTACAAGAGTTGTTATTTAGTTTAACTCAGTTAATGGAGTTAAACTCAGTTGAGCTAGTTGTATATAGTCTAATTGAATGATACACTAGTGAGAGTGGAGTGAATTAATTGGTTAATTAATTCACAAATAATAACTCATTAATCAAATGAACAATATAGAAGTTAACTATAGTGCATGTCAGTTCCAGTGGAGATCCAGTGGAGAGATAGGTGAAAGGGAAAGATGGACTATCTGTTGTGACTATAGTGATGCATTGATTACACCACACACACATTGGAGTTTCCAATGAGGATTGCGTAGTAAAGGCAAGGGTAATTTGAATTCATTCAGAGCTGTTCTTCAGTAGGGATTGCGCAGTGGAGGCAGGCTATCAGGTGGCAAGAAATCGGCGCATGGATTTGCAGATTTCTTCTGATTAGTGTGTGATGATTGATTGTATTGAGAGCTTGATGTACTAAGATTTGTATGAGATGGTTACATGATTTCGAGATACATAATATATTATAGTTGGGGTTTTCAGCTTCATGATTTCTCGTTAAACACTGTGTTATGTGCGATTGTTTTTATTGCGTCATGTGTTTGCAATTGAGTTTTAAAATTTCCACAAAAGATTAACAGTGGAAGGATTCTGTATTTAGCAAGAAGATAAAATATTGTTAGATCAAGAGAATCTGGATATATACATGCATATTGTATATAATTTATACATGGTATCAAAGCAGTGCTAATTCTTGAAGATTGCAATTGTGAAGAATTGCTGAGTTTGTGCTACTGGACAATTCAAATTTGCTGCAGAAAATTATTGGTGCGACAGTTGAGTATACATTGAAATGTCTTTCAATGGGTTGCGATTGGAGTATGCCCTTGATGGGAGCTTGAATTACATAGCCTGGAAGGATAGGATGGAGGCGGTGCTGGAGGATAATGGACTGAAGGTTTTCATTGATAGCGATGTTCCTAAGCCAGGATCTAGCGATGCTGCATTACTTGACGCATGGAAAAAGAAGATAGCAAAGACACGAAGAATTCTGTTGGAAGGTGTGAAGGAACATATTGTGTCCAGCCTTCATGGGAAAGCCACTCCATTTTTAATATGGAAGGATTTGACAGATTTGTTCCAAAGCGGTAGTGACCAGAGGAAGTTGGCGCTAAAAGATAAGCTCAGAAAAATAAAAATGGAGAAGGGCGACAGTATTCCAAAATATCTCACGAAGTTTGTCCACTATAGGGATGAACTGGAAAGTGTGGAGATTACTGTTGATGATGAAGAATTGGTGATATTGGCTCTCCTTGGGCTTTCGAAGAGTTGGCATAGCTAGGAAGACTCTGTCAATGGACGAGAGAAACTGTCGGGATGGGAGTGACTTTGGTTGGATCTTGTGCAAGAGGGGATAAGGTGAGGTACCAGGGATGGATCTTCATCAAAGAATGATGATGAAGAGAATTTCACTTTGGCTGCCAAATCAAGGAAAGGGAAGTGGAAGAAATTTCCTTCAAAATCTGATGCTAAAGGAAAGAAGCAGGATTTGTCCAAAGTGAAGTGTTTTCACTGTCATGAACATGGGAATTTCGCCACTAACTGCCCACAGAAGAAGAAGAAGAAGGCTACTGGAGTTACAGCTGGAAAGGCCCTAGCCCCACAATTTGAACTTGATTTCTCTTTTATTGCATGCTTGGTTTTAAGCTATATGGGATTGGTGTGGTATCTTGATAGTGGTGCATATTTCCATATGACGGGAGACGAGGAGTTGTTTAGTGACTTGGAGGAGAAGGACCTTCAAATGCATATAGAGATGGGTGATGATGGCTGATACAATGCGACTGACATTGGGACCATTACCTTTGAGAGGGATTTCGGTAATCCATTCTTGTTGAAAGATGTTATGCATGTTCTAGGTCTAAAGAAGAACTTGGTCTCAGTCGCAATGTTGGAAGACAAAGTTTATGACGTTGTTTTTAGCAATGGAAAAGCTTTCCCATGAAATAAAACAACGGGTCAAACCAAGAATATAGGGATTCAAGTTAAGAATCTCTACAAGCTAGAGGTAGATGGCTGTGCTGCAATGGTGGGAAAAGTAGAAGAAGTGGTGAGACGGGATGAGGGAAAATTATGGCAAAGGAGATTGGGCCATCTTCACCATGGCACTTTGAAGATTTTGCAATAGATTTATATTGGACTTCCCAAGGGTAATCTTGTGTAGTCAGATCAGTGTAAGGGATTTACTATGGGTAATTTTGTGAAGACCATCTTTCATGAGAAGGAGAACCGTGCTTCGGTGATCCTGGAGAGAATTCACACAAGCGTTTGTGGACCTTTCTCAATTGCTTCAACAAAAAAACACAGGTATTATGTTATATTTGTTGATGACTATTCTCATAGATGCTGGATCTTCTTCATGCAGAAGAAGAGAGAAAAATTCTCAAATTTCTGTGAGTTTAAAGAATTGGTGGAGAAGGAGTCAGGGAAGCAAGTGAAAGCTCTACAGAGCGATAATGGTGGTGAATACATCTCGGACGAATTCAAAGACTTCTATAGCAAAGAATGAATTTGAAGAGAACTCATAGCACCTCATAACCCATAGAAGAATGGGGTCACTGAGAGGAAGAACATAATGATAATGGGTGCTGCACAAGCGATGCTGCATGACCAGGGCCTATCGAAGCACTTGTGGGCGGAAGCATGCAACACTGTAGTTTATGTGAAAAACTGTTGTCCTCATAGAGTACTTGGCATGAGTACACCTGAAGAAGCTTTTACAGGAAAGAAGCCTAATATTTCTCATTTGAAGATTTTTGGCTCATCTGTTTACATTCATGTGACAAAGGACGCTAGGAAGAAGCTGCAGCCGATTGCAAAAGTTGTGATATTTGTGGGGTACATAGAAACACCCCATAATTATCGTGTGTATTTTCCAGATAGTCAGATGACTTTGGTGTGACGGGATATAAAATTAAATGAGGTGAAAGCCATGAAGTTGTCACTTGAGAGGGAGCTACACAACAGAGGAGGAAGTTCTTGTTCCCAAAGATGGGCCTCTATATGTGGATCAACCATAGGAGGAGATTCATGGAGTGGAGGATTCCACTCATGCAGAACCAGACATTAGACAAGGCAGAAAGCGTACCACATAAGCTGAGAGACTAAAGCTTGATGCGGCACAAAATGTAGGATTCCCTACATCAAAGCACAGATAGAGACATTCACCTAATCGATTTACTCGATACATGGCTCTGATGAGCAAGTGTATCATGAAAAAGCCATCTTATTTTGAAGAAGCAGTGCAGGAGCCCACATGGGTAGATGCCATGGTGGAGGAGTATGACTCTATTGTCAGAAACAGTGCTTGGGAGATTGTTCCAAGGCCGGTGGGTAAATCAATTGTAGGATCAAGATGGATCTACAAGGTAAATCAAGCTGCTGATGGGAGCGTCGAGAAGTATAAGGAAAGATTTGTTGCCTGGGGCTTCTCACAGATCAAGGGGACTGATTATGAAGAAACCTTTGCACTTGTTGCACGATATTCTTACATAAGTACCATCCTTGCTCTCTTAGCACAGATGGGTTGGCACATTCATCAGATGGATGTGAAGATTGCGTTCCTTAATGGGATCATTGAGGAAGAGGTGTACATTGAGAAACCTAAAGGATTTGAGATCTTCAACAGCGAGTAGCATGTGTGCAGACTCAAAAGAGCACTGTATGGGCTGAAGCAAGCACCTCGTGCTTGGTACACACGGATCGACAGCTATTTCACTGGACTTGGCTGCACCAAGAGTGAGGCAGATGCAAACCTGTACCAAATTGTGCTAGAGGGTAAGTTTTTAATAATTGTTCTTTATGTTGATGATTTAATACTAACAGGTGATGAGCAGTTGATACACTCATGCAAGGTAGATCTCGCAAAGGAGTTTGAGATGAAGGATTTTGGCCTACTTCATTATTTCCTTGGATTGGAAATATGGCAGCGGGAAGGTGAAATATTTGTGTCTCAAGGCAAGTATGCCCGGGAGATACTAGAGAAGTTTCACATGCAAGGTTGCAAGCCTATCGACACTCCTCTTTCAAGAAATTTGAGGAAAGAGGATGCTACATCGGCGGAGGTAGTGGATGCCATTGTTTATCAATAGTTGGTGGGTTCGCTCATGTATTTAGTTAATACAAGGCTGGACATATGCTATGTGGTGAACTAGCTTTCACAAGCGATGGTTAAGCCTACCAAGCTCTTTTGGAAGACAGGTAAGCATGTCCTAAGGTATCTTAGGGGCACATTTGAGTATGGTTTATGGTACAGACAGATGGATGAGGTGAAGTTGCATGGCTTCACGGATGTAGATTGGGCAGGAAGCCCAACAGACAGAAAGAGTACATCAAGAGGGATTTTCTGTATCGGATCTATGGCAGTTTCTTGGTACAGTAGGAAACAAATATCCGTGGCACTTAGTTCAGCGGAAGTAGAATACATGGCAGTAAGTCAAGCTGCATGTGAGGCTATCTGAATGAGGAAGATCCTGGTCGGTTTGTTCGGTTCACATTTAGATCCTACAGTGATACATTGTGATAATCATAGTTGCATTAAACTCTTGATTAATCCTGTGTTTCATGATAGATCTAAAAATATTGATATATGGTATTATCATATTAGAGATTGTGTACAACGGAAGATCATGTTGCTTCAGTACATTCCTACGGAAGATCAGGATGCAGATATTCTGACAAAGGCACTCACCAAGAGCAAATTCAAATACCATAGAGGCAGGATCGGGGTGAAGGATAATCCCTATCTTGTTGAGAGGGAGTGTTGAGATTCAACAAGATGATGAGCTTAGTGAAAATGAGTCACCTTCACTAAGTGGGCAAGCATACTTTTTTTGGCGCAAGTCTATTTTTAGAAATGGTGATCATATTTCAGAAGTTGCAGGATGCAATTTGTGGATGGTTGGTCAAGTTTGAAAAATAGATGAAATTCTATTTTTAGAATATCGGGTGAATTCTGTTTATAGATCGTTGATATAAAAATATAAGTGTCGATTATTATTAGCTCTTAATGATAATCCGACAATAAACAACAACTTATTCTCTTAGAGCACTTAATTTCAGTGCACAGATTTGGAAAATCAGTGGGCTGAAGGAATTACACAATTCCTAGGTTTACTGGTGGTTCATGCATGGAGGACTTAGTTAGAACTTAAGTGGCAAAGTTATGACAGAGTTGGAAGAGTAGTTACAAGAGTTGTTATTTAGTTTAACTCAGTTAATGGAGTTAAAGTCAGTTGAGCCAGTTGTATCTAGTCTAATTGAATGATACACTAGTGAGAGTGGAGTGAATTAATTAGTTAATTAATTCACAAATAATAACTCATTAATCAATTGAACAATACAACAGTTAACTACAGTGCATTTCAGTTCCAGTGGAGACCCAGTGGAGAGATAGGTGAAAGGGAAAGATGGACTATCTGTTGTGACTATAGTAATTCATTGATTGCACCACACACACATTGGATTTGCCAATGAGGATTGTGTAGTCAAGGCAAGAGTAATTCAAATTCATTCAAAGCTATTATTCAGCAGGGATTGTGCAGTGGAGGCAGGATATTAGGTGGCAAGAAATCGGTGCATGGATTTGCAGATTTCTTCTGATTAGTGTGTGATGATTGATTGTATTGAGAGCTTGATGTACTAAGATTTGTATGAGATTGTTACATGATCTCCATGATAAATAATATATGATAGTTGGGGTTTTTAGCTTCAGGCTTTCCTGTTAAACAACTGTGTTATGTGTGATTTTTTTTATTGCTTAATGTGTTTGCAATTGAGTTTTTAAATTTCTGCAAAATATTAACAGTGGAAGGATTCTGTATTTAGCAAGAAGATAAAATATTGTTAGATCAGGAGAATTTGGATATATACATGCATCTTTTATATAATTTCTACACACTATAGGGATATTCGTCTATGTACAATGGCATCTTATCCCAATGAGAAAAGAACTTGGGTCAAAACTCCTGTCCAACTGCGCCACCTCCTCCTCTACACAGTAGCTGCCCCCACTGGCACATCCTGGGCTCCCTCAGGCCCTAGTCCTGGATTTGTATGCGAGGTTGAAGTGTCGGGATCTTCTCAAAGAAGAGCGAGCACAACACTGTGCCATATGCATAGTCATGGTTCACTTGCTGCTTGCATAGCGAAAATTGTCATTTCAACAATGAAAACATCATCTGGGCCCACCCATAGTAAGTCCCACTCAACACACTCTCAGAAAGTATCATTTTCCCTCTAGTGATGTGGTGGAGTGCCTAGTTTCCCAGGATCCGCATCACCGCTGCGACCATAGCAAGGGTCTCTAACCTCTCTAGATCCCTAGTCAATATCTGTGTCCCCTTAACATGGAGACCTGGTCGAAAATGGCGCTCTACAAACTCCATGATTTTCTACCCTCATGGTAACACTGGGTGAGTATTACCTACCATACTAAGTGGTGGGAGACCAGTTAGAAAATCTATATCCTGGACCATATGCTTGATCTGGTGCCCCTGCACTATAAAGACCTCATGGTCCAGATCCCAATAACTGAAAATCCAGGCCAAAAAGGGCTCCCTAGCTCTCATAAAAGGGTTCTCCACAAACTTCAGGACCCCAAACCTAGCCAATACACTGCGAATACCATGATCCTCCCAGATCTCCGATCGTAATTTTCCCAGGTCTCTCTCTCTCTCCAGTTGATCCATAATTCTGCCATATCTACACAAAACCATCATATTTGTCAGTATAAAGAAAGGAAAGACTGCATTCAAACATAAAAACCCAACTCTCAGCCAAAAAATAGCACAAACAAACCCCTCTCTGTCAGGTCGCACTTTTCAGGCAAATTCCTAGGACAGGTTGCACTTTTCTACCCAAAACCTGCTACCCAGGTCGCCAATATTGCCCCAAAAAATGTGACCCGACCGTGAAGAGGAGCAGGGGTCTATTCCGGAGCTCTTGGCACCTAAACTGAACTTTCAATCCATTGAAATGAAAGAGTAGGATTAGGCCTCTTACCTGCAACTGACATATCTCGATACCAACGGTCGGTTTGTCCGCTACGATCGCCGCAAGATTTAGGGCCTTCTCTCCTCTCTACATTCACCACAGCTACACTTGCAAATGAGTGAATTTGGATGGAAAATGCCTTATTAAAAGAGAAACCTCAGATTTATCTTTCGCCTGCTGCGACCAAAACGTAGCTCAGTTTGAAAAACTGTCTGTACCGTTGGAAATCTCTCACCGATCTCTCAAATGGGTATCTTTTAGTTTTTTGTGATTTTATACTTCACTAGGACACATTTTGTCCAAGAAGCGCCACTTCACCACTCCTCAAAATCGAATTTCTTCACTTGCAATACTTGTACTTGGGGCACCACTTTGCCTCCATACTTGTCCATGTTCGTGTCGATTTTCGTCATGAGTAACCATCTTGTACTCATGTCTTTATGGTCCCCACCAGACCTGTTCTCTGTGGCAACAACATCGAGTCGCCCTTATTTAGAGCATCCGAGTTGAGTCATCATCACATCCATGGAGTCTATCCTTAGTCCTTTTGTATCTCGCCATAGTCCTCCATCCTTCATTTCTTGGTTCCTCTCTCGTGTTGCACATTATGGCCACAATCCTACTGTCCCCTGTCTCCTTTGATATTGTGTCAGTTGCTACCAGGTCATCCATGCCCTTTATGCTCTAAGAAGGGAAGTCGTCCATCCACTACTCAGTACCCCCCATTTCATCATCATCCCTGGTGTCAATTTTCCAGTAGCTCTACTATGTTCTCTCGTGCCTTAGTTGAGTATCCCTTATTACCTCACCTATGGCAGACCTTCTTTTGTCTACATCAGATCATTCATTCCAGAAGACAGGTCTAGAGGGTGGCGTACCTTGGTTCTAGCTTCCACTCTTGTTCGGTGCCTCGGATCGGGCAAAGGGACTCATTATTGCCCTTCGAATTGATTGTTTCTCAGCTCCAACTCCTTACATCATGATCGAGATTCATATACTTGATGGTTTAGTGATGCAACAGATTGTGCCGGTGATTCTCGGGTGTGTGTGAGATGTTTCAGACCTCATGAGGGGGTGGCCCTTCAGGTAGCCCCCCACATGCTCGGATGATCTCTTCATTATAGCCTTTGATGCAGCTTCATATATTTGATGATGTCGGCCTCAGCCCCTTGGAGCACCATTTTAGTTTACATGTATCAGTCAGATTTTCAAAGCCCTTTCCTTTTTACATGGGCAATTTGGTTGTACTTATATCTCATGTACTCAGATATTATTGTATAAGTCCTGGCTGTTATCCCAGGCACAGTATGTATGTGGGATTCATTATCATGTTTTTATTTGGCTCATTTTTATGCCAACATGTACTATATAGTTCAGTCCCTTTTTTACTAGACACATTATTCTTTGTACTTTGTCTCGGTGGGCATAGGTATGCCTCCCCCGCCACCTATAGCATAGGTACCCACTCATAAAAGAGACTTGTCACGCCTGTAAGTCTTGCTTCCTCAGGGTCTAGTCCTCTGGCACATTGTTCTACCTTATATTTCTCTCTCTTTGACTTCCCCTTCGGTGTCTAGTGATTGAGTTCTTACAACATACTTCAGTCATACGATTAGCTCCTAACGCTCGCACGTTGGGGGGAAATATGTTACACCAATTTTTGGTCATCTAACCTGTTACTATTAGATGGAACAAAGTACACCATGTAAGACCAATTTTACCCTAAGTAAAATTGCTTTCACTATGAAAAATAACTTAGTAAACCACATTTATTAAGTTGTTTATAGTCTAAACAGGAAACCCCATGAGGAAATATTAAATAAATCCATATTTGTTTGATTTTCCTCAAGGAATAATTAGTTAAACAAAAATTTAATTAATATTCCTGGTCATATTTAACCCAAAACAGGAAAATTAATTAGATAAATCATTATTTATCTTATTATTTTCTAGGAATAATTATTTAAACCTTATTTAAATAATATTCCTTGTTAAATTTGACTTAATCATTTATAAATAATTGAATAAATAATTATTTATTTAATTATTACTCAACCACATCGTTAAAATAATAAATAAATCATTTATTTATTTACTATTTACAAATAAAGGGATTTGACCAAAGTCAAATTATTTTTCCCTCCAACAAATATAATAAAATATTCCATAAAAGTTGGATCTTGATTTGGTTAATAATATTTTAATTATGCACCAATATCTAGACTAGCTCAATATTTTGTTATAAATAGAAGGGTTTTTCTATTCTCTCACTACCTTTTGTTACCTAGTGATCTATACTTTTGGTCTGAATTTGATCCTCCATCATTGTCATATTTTGCTACCATTTTTCCTGTGAGCTCCCTTTGAGTTCCATTTTTTGTCTGGGTTTTCTACACAATCAAGAGAGAGGGATTTTAGATCTGAAGTGCTGAGGACTTAGAAGAACCCATCCCATTGAGGGGGATTGGTAACATCTTTCTATGTTCCCTTCCCAGGTGTCAAAAAATACAAAAAATATTTAAAAATATTATTTTCTTGTCTATTGGATGCATGGAGCAACTCTTGCTTTTATTTACTGCTTAATGTCTTTTACTACATAGATCTAGATTTTGCAGCATTTATCTTGGTCAACTAATTGCAGATCTAAAGAAATTAGTAGCCATCTTTTCTGTTAGGGCTGTTTGTTATGCACAACTAAAGTGAGCCATTTTCGTACACTTGCGATTAAGATTCATACTAACATGTACCTTGATCTTTACCCTAACTGACTCAAATGGCATCTAACTTATCCTTTTAAAATAATTTTCTAACACCTAACAACTAATTTTACATGACAAACATAAAACCTTACTTTTGTAGCGTACCTAGTGTATTTCTGGGCATTTTTGCTACGAAAGTATTAGTCGTTTCGTAGCGAAAAGTGGAATTTCTCTGTGTATTTCACTACGAAAGTGTGGTTTCTTAGCTAAAATGACTCTTTCAGTGCTATAGCCTTGGGAAATGAAAAATGTCAGAAAATCGTGATTGATGTGAAATGAGAGGATTTGAATGAGGGTGGGTTTAGACCTTAGGATAGGCTAAATAAGAGAAATTAAAAATTTTCTTTGACCAAGTAATGAAAAATGAATCCTATAAACCTACCTTTGACACATGAACCTCTAGGACTTTGTCAAATGATGCTTCATTTTTTTTGAGTGATAAAAAACTCATTGGTGTAGGTTTCAGGAGTAGAAAATCTTTATAAATAGGTCATTTTTCAAATTTTATCATAATATAGAGGCCCAAGCCATGGAAGCTGGACCAAGGAGATGTAACCCAACAGGGGTGAACACCTTCATCAAATACCTGTGTTGCTGTGTTGTATGGTGATGTACTATACCTTTATTTGTTGTTGTTCAACCTTTATTTTGTGTTAAATTGTTCATAAAATTAACATGAAAAACACTAATGAGACTTGATAATTTGCAAGAGAACTTGAACCCTTAAGCACACAAAAGACATTGTATTCAGAATCTGAAAGAGTAATTAGCGCAACAACACTAACATACTTCATTTAGATGATCTTTGATATCAGAGCTCTTGGTTTTTAGGTCTTTAGATTTTGTTGTGTAAGAAGGGGTCAAATTTTTTGCAAGTTTGTGTCATGCTTACAAGGTTAAAACTCAAAAGAGGAGAAGGGAAGCTGGTTGAGAGCCCTGTAGTTGGGTCAAGAGGAAGAAGGGCATGGTTGCAAAAGTATTCAACACCAGCATATCCTCAAGTTGCAGTTGAGTCTTCAGTGAGAATGTCTCACAAAGGAGAACCTACCATGACAGAAGATGAGAGAGCATTCATAAAGGCATTTTTTGATATGACTGAGATGGTTAAGGTCCTCTATGAGGAGAGGAATTTAAGGATGCAAGGAGAAGGTTCTAGGCCTCCAAGAGGAGAGGGTTCTTCAAGAGGAGGAGGCCATGAAGATGTTAAGAAGCCACCATCCACTCCACCATCATCCTCACCACCATCTACACCTTATTCTTCGTCATCTTACACTACCACAACCTTTCAATCTATTCATCCACATACCTCAAAAGGAGCTGGTAAATCACATGTACTTAAACTTACCAATGTGTAATGGTGAAGTGAATGCATAGAAGTTGGATAATTGGATTCGTCAATTGGAGGTTTATTGCAGAATTCAGAACCTTCAAGAGGACAACATAAAGATTTAGTTGGATTCCTTGAGAATGGAGGGCACAACACTTTTATGGTGGGAAGCAAGGACTCAAGATGAGATTAAAAACCATGGTAAGATCTCAATGTCTTGGTAAAATTTTATTGCTTCCATTAAAAGGAAATTCTATCCTCTAGCTTAAATGAAAAAAGCCATTATAGGCTGGCAGAATTTTAGACAATTGAAAGAGAAAAGTGTGCAATATTACACTCATGAATTGATATGAATGGAGTATGCTAGTGTTGTTGTTCCAATTACTCTTTCAGATTCTGCATTCAATGTTTTATGTGTTTTTAAGGGTTCAAGTTCTCTTGCAAATTATCAAGTCTCATGAGTGTTTTTCATGTCAATTTAATGAACAATTTAACATGAAAACAAAATTTGAACAACAAAAAATAAAAGTACAGTATATCACCATACAACACATCAAGGAAAATTTTAAGGATGGAAATTTATTTTAAAATTTAGAAAATTCTGTAAATCTCACTAATACATAATATGTAATTTGTAAAATATTTGGAAATGTTTTTTTACAAGTATTCAAAATTCAATAATTTTACTTAGTCTCTATATAAAATTTTGGATATTTTTAAGGTAAAATAATTTTATACTATAAAATTTGGGCAAGTAACTATTAGAAAAAATGGAAATTAACGAATCTTTTTTTCAAAAAAACATGGAAAATTAGCCCACTTGCGAATATTAGTCCCTAAATTTTTCCCTGCAAAACATCAACACATGTATTTGATGAAGGATTTCACCCTTCTGTTGAGATTGCAACAAGATGATGAGCTTAGTGAAAAGAGTCGCCTTCACTAAGTGGGCCTGCAGGCTATTTTTGGCACAAAGTCTATTTTTAGACTATGTCTATTTTTAGACATATGGATCATGTTCTATGAGTTGCAGGATGCTATTTGTGGATGGTTGGTCAAGTCGGGAAAAATAGATGGAATTCTATTTTTAGACATACTGGGCGGAATCTATTTTTAGATTGCCAGTCTAAAAATAGATATGTCGAATATTATTAGCTCTTAATAATATTTAGACTCTAAACATTATCTTATTCTCTTTGAGCACTTCAGTTAAGTGCACAGATGTGGCACAGGAGCTGACAGAAGGAATTACGCTATTCCTAAGGGTTAAGTGGAGCTATTGCATGGATACTTCAGTTAGAACTCATGTGACAGAGTTTGGCGGAGTTGATTGAGGAGTTAATGGAGTTGTGTTCAGTTTAACTAATCTAAACATAGTTGAAGTAGTTGTATTTAGTCTAAATGATTAATACACTAGTGAAGAGTGGTGTGAATTAATTATTAATTAATTCACTAATTATAAACTCATTAATCAACTAAAGAATACATCAGTTAACTTCAGTGCATGGACAGTTTCAATGGAGACCAGTGCAGAGATAGGTGAAAGAGTAGGTTAACTATCAGTTGTGACTATACTGTTGCATATTTGCAACAACCAGTGATTGGAGGAGCCCATGAGGATTGCGCAGTACAAGCCAGGTGGTTTATCTATTTAATGAAGCCATCCCATAGCATTGAAAATGCAATAGAGGCTGGCTATCAAGTGGCTAAGGATTGGAGCATGTGTTTTGCTAGATCTAGCTTGATAGTGTGTAGCAATTGAGGGTGTGCATGAGAGCTTGTGAGGAGCTTTTGTACTATGATTGTTACATGATCTCCATGACATATAATATACAGATAGTTGGAGTTTTCAGCTTTAAGCTTTCCCATTAAATACTGTGTTCATATGTGTGATTGTTTGTGGTTTTAATGTATGCATGCAATTGATTTTATTTCCGCATGTGATGATCAATGGTAGAAGAGATTCTGTATTATGCATGAAGCTAAAATAGTGTGTGATTAGGAGAATCTCGGTGAATAATATCTCAGTTATTCAAATTTCTACATGGTATCAAAGCAATATTGATCATTGGAGCAATTGCAAAACATTGAAGCGGTTGAGTTTTGTGCTGGTGGAATTCGAATTTGCAGTAGTGTTTTCTTGGTGTCGAAGTTGAGATGTCTTTCAACGGATTGCAATTGGAGTATGCCCTTGAGGGCAGCTTGAATTATATTGCATGAAAGGACAGGATGGAGGCGGTGCTGGATGACAATGGGTTGAAGGAGTTCATAGATGCAGAAATTGAAAAACCTACTTCTAGTGATGCTGCCATACTTGACGCATGGAAAAAGAAGACAACAAAGTGTTGAAGGATTCTGTTGGAAGGTGTGAAGGATCACATAATGTATAGCCTTCATGGTAAAGCTTCTCCATTCTTGATGTGGAAAGATTTGACAGATTTATTTCAAAGAAAGAGCGACCAAAGGAAGTTGGCACTCAAGGATAAACTCAGAAACATAAAAATGGAGAAAGGCGACAGTATGCCCAAGTACCTCACGAAGTTCGTCCAATGCAGGGATGAGATGGGAAGTGTGGGGGTTACTGTTGATGACAAGGACTTGGTGAGCTTGGCTCTCCTTGGGCTTCCGAAGAGTTGGCATTCCTATCAGGACTCTGTCAATGATCGGGAGAAATTTCCAGGATGGGAGCGACTTTGGTCGGATCTTGTGTAAGAGGAGATAAGGCGAAGTACCAGGGACAGATCTTCATCAAAGAACTCTGATGAAGAAAATTGTGCTTTGGATGCCAAAGAAAAGAAGGGGAAGAGCAAGAAGCATGCTTCTCAGTTCGGTGTGAAAGGCAAGAAGCAACACATGTCCAAGGTGAAGTGCTTTCACTGTCACCAACATGGAAATTACGCCACTAGTTGTCCATAGAAGAAGAAAAATAAGCAAGCTACTGGATCTGCAACTGGAGAGGCCTTAGCCTCGCAGTTTGAGTTGGATTTTTCACAGATCGAATTCTTGGTCTCAAGTGTGATGGGTTCAGTGTGGTTTCTTGACAGTGGTGCATCTTTTCACATGACAGGAGATTGAGATTTGTTTACTGATCTGGATGAGAAATATCTTGGAGTGCACATCGAGATGGGCGATGATGGTAGATACAGTGCGACTGGTATCGGTACCATTTCCTTTGAGAGGGAGTTTGGTAAACCCTTCGTATTGAAGGAAGTGATGCATGCTCTAGGCTTGAAGAATAATCTGATCTCTGTGGCGATGTTAGAAGACAAGGGATATGATGTTGTCTTTAGCGAAGGAAAGGCTTTCCTGCGCAGTAAGGCAACTGGTGAGACCCGAAGGATAGGGGTTCGAGTTAAGAAACTTTATCAATTGCAGGTAGATGGCTATGCAGTAATGGAAGGAAAGGTAGAAGGAGTGGTGAGCCAGGATGATGGCGAGTTATGGCACCGGAGATTGGGCCGCCTTCACCATGGAGCTTTGAAGATACTGCAAAAAATTTCTATTGGGCTTCCTAAGGTTACTCTTGTGCAGTCAGATCAGTGCAAGGGATGTACCTTAGGAAAATTTGTGAAAGCCACCTTTCACAAGAAGGATAGTCGCACAACAACGATCCTTGAGAGAATTCACACAGACGTGTGTGGACCTTTCTCAGTAGCTTCGACATCAAAGCACAGGTACTATGTGATATTTTTTGATGATTTTTCTCGTAAGTGCTGGATCTTCTTCATGCAGAAGAAGAGCAAGACATACTCAAAGTTCTGTGAGTTCAAGGCACTGGTTGAGAAAGAATCAGGGAAGTAGTTGAAGGCTCTTAGGAGCGACAATGGTGGTGAATTCATCTCTGGCAAATTCAAGGACTTTTGCAACGCAGAAGGAATTCGAAGAGAGCTCATTGCACCTCATAACCCACAGTAGAATGGGGTTGCTGAGTGGAAGAACAAACGATCGTGGGTGTTGCACGGGCGATGTTGCATGATCAGGGCCTTCCCATACACTTGTGGGCTGAGGCATGCAATACTGCAATATATGTGCAGAACCGTTGTCCTCATAGGATACTTGGCATGAGTACACCCGAGGAGGCGTTTTCTGGTAAGAGGCTTGATATTTCCCATTAGAGGATTTTTGGTTCACCTGTTTACATTCATGTGATGAAGGATGCCAGGAAGAAGCTGGAGCTGACTGCAGAAGTTGGGATATTTGTGGGGTACACTGATACACCCCACAACTATCGTGTTATCAAATTTCATGAGGAGAAAGCCATGAAGTGTTTGCTTGAGAGGGAGCCACACTTGCATGCAGATGAGGAGCTATTAGTTCCTAAGGATGAGTCTCTGGATGTGGATTAGCCACAAGAGGAGGTTCATGGAGTGGAAGAGACCACTCATGCAGCGCCAACCATTAGAGGGCAGAAGCGCACTACAGAAGCTGAGCGATTGGCCCAAGATGCAGAGAAGGTTGTAGGAGCACCTACATCACAGCGTAGACAGAGACAGTTACCTGACCGGTATACTGGATACATGGCTCTTATGAGCAAGTGTATCGTGACAGAGCCATCCTCTTTCGAGGAAGCTGTGAAGGATCCTGCATGGGTAGATGCCATGGTGGAAGAGTATGATTCAAATGTTAGAAACAATGCATGGGAGATTGTCCCAAGGTCGGAAGCGAAATCAGTGGTGGGTTCGAGATGGATCTACAAAGTGAAGCAAGCAGCTGATGAGAGTGTGGAGAAGTACAAGGCAAGATTTGTTTCCTGAGGCTTTTCACAGATTGAAGGGATCGATTATGAGGAAACCTTTTCACCTGTCACAAGGTATTCTTCCATACGGATGGTTCTTTCTCTCTCAGCGCAAATGGGGTGGCACATTCATTAGATGGATGTGAAGACTGCGTTCCTCAACGGAGTCATTGAGGAGGAGGTGTACATAGAGCAGCCTGAAGGTTTCGAGATCTTCAAGAGCGAGTCGCATGTGTGCAGGCTTAAGAGAGTGCTGTATGGGTTGAAACAAGCACCTCATGCTTGGTACACATGGATAGATAGTTATTTCACCAGACTTGGATTCTCCAAGAGTGAGGCGGATCCAAACCTATACCAGATAGTGGTGGAGGGTAAGTTGCTGATCATTGTACTTTATGTAGATGATTTTATTTTGACGGGTGATGAGCTGTTGATACTCTCATGCAAGGATGATCTTGTAAAAGAGTTTGAGATGAAGGACTTGGGCCTCCTTCTTTATTTCCTGGGATTGGAAATTTGGTAGCGCAGTGATGGACTGTTTGTTTCTCAAGGCAAGTATGCCCGGGAGATACTAGAGAAGTTCAACATGCATGGCTGCAATCCTGTTGATACTCCTCTTCCTAGAGGATGGAGTAAGGAGGATGCTACTTCGGCGGAGGTAGTGAATGCCACTGTTTATCGACAGTTGGTGGGGTCACTTATGTATCTGGTCAATACACGACCCGACGTATGTTATGCTGTGAACCATCTTGCACAAGCTATGGTTAAGAATACCAAGCTCTACTGGAAGGCAGGCAAGCATGTATTGAGATATCTCAGAGGCACATCAGGATATGGATTATGGTACAGACAATCAGATGAGGTGAAGCTATGTGGCTTCACAGATGTAGATTGGGTAGGGAGCCCAATGGACAGAAAGAGCACATATGGAGGGATTTTCAGTATCGGGTCGACAAAATTTTCTTGGTATAGTAGGAAGCAGAGATCCATGGCATTCAGTTCAGCAGAGGTCGAGTATATGGCAGCTAGTTTGGCTGCATGCGAGGCTATATGGATGAAGAAGATCCTGGTCGGGTTGTTCGGTTCACACTTAGATCCTACTGTGATTTATTGTGATAATCAGAGCTGCATCAAACTCTCTGTTAATCCAGTATTTCATGATAGATCTAAACACACTGACATCCAATATCATCATATCAGAGATTGTGTGCAACAGAAGATCATGTTACTTTCATATAATCCCACAGAGGATCATGATGCTGATATCTTGACGAAGGCGCTCACCAGGAGCAAATTCGAATACCACAGAGGCAGGATATGGGTGGCAAATAATCCTTATCTTGTTGAGAGGGAGTGTTGAGATTGCAACAAGATGATGAGCTTAGTGAAAAGAGTCGCCTTCACTAAGTGGGCCCACAGGCTATTTTTGGCACAAAGTCTATTTTTAGACATGTGGATCATGTTCTATGAGTTGCAGGATGCTATTTGTGGATGTTTGGTCAAGTCGGGAAAAATAGATGGACTTCTATTTTTAAACATATTGGGCGGAATCTATTTTTATATTGCTAGTCTAAAAATAGATATGTCGAATAATATTAGCTCTTAATAATATTTGGACTATAAACATTATCTTATTCTCTTGGAGCACTTCAGTTAAGTGCAAAGATGTGGCACAGGAGCTGACAGAAGGAATTACGCTATTCCTGAGGGTTAAGTGGAGCTATTGCATGGATACTTCAGTTATAACTCATGTGACAGAGTTTGGTGGAGTTGATTGAGGAAGTTAATGGAGTTGTGTTTAGTTTAACTAATCTAAACATAGTTGAGCTAGTTGTATCTAGTCTAACTAATTGATACACTAGTGAGAGTGGTGTGAATTAATTATTAATTAATTCACTAATTATAAACTCATTAATAAACTAAAGAATACATCAGTTAACTTCAGTGCATGGACAGTTTCAGTGGAGACCAGTGCAGAGATAGGTGAAAGAGCAGGTTAACTATCAGTTGTGACTATACTGTTGCATATTTGCAACAACCAGTGATTGGAGGAGCCCATGAGGATTGTGCAGTACAAGCCAGGTGGTTCAATTTATTTAATGAGCCATCCTACAACATTGATTACGCAATAGAGGTTGGCTATCAGGTGGCAGAGATTGGAGCATGTGTTTTGCTAGATCTAGCTTGATTAGTGTGTAGCAATTGGAGATTGTAATGAGAGCTTGTGAGGAGCTTTGTACAATGATTGTTACATGATATCTATGACATATAATATACAAATAGTTGGGGTTTTCAACTTTAATCTTTCCCATGAAATACTGTGTTCATATGTGTGAATTTTTATGGTTTTAATGTGTGCATGCAAATTGATTTTATTTCCGCATGTAATGATCAATGGTAGAAGAGATTCTGTATTTTGCATAAAGATAAAATAGTGTGTGATTAGGAGAATCTTGGTGAATAATATATCAGTTATTCAAATTTATACATCTTCCTGGGTTACATCTCCTTGGTCCAACTTCCATGTCTTGGGCCTCTATATTATGCTCAATTTTTCAAATTGTCTTGTTTACAATGCTTTTCTGTCGCTGAAATCTGCACCAATTGGTTTAGAATGCCCAAAAAATGGTCATATAGCCTCTTTCTGATCCTGATTTGGTCAAAAACTCCAAAATTTATGACCATTTACATTTCCTCCACAATTTCAGGCCTAAATTTAGCTAACTCGAGCTAAATCCAGTTAGTTGGAGTTAAACTGGCAGTTTTCGCTGAAATTGGCGGTCCACCAATTTAATATTCATTAATTTAAGTAAATGTGGTTAGAGCTAATTAAGAATTGTTTATCACTAATCCCATGCTTAAGATAATCTCGAATTAGCTGTGGATTGGGCGCTAGTTAATACAAGTTTATGGTTAATTAAACAAGGTTTAATTTTAATACTCTGCATTATGAGTTATATCAGCTTGTGTTTATGAGCTTTGGTCATATGATTCGGGGGCTAGCCCCCTCTCCCCCCACCATAATACATTACAAACATTAAATACATGTGGAGCGGTAAACAATTAAGAACTAACATTGTGGTAGAGTGGTAACTCATGGCGCTGGTTTGTGGGAGGTTGTGGGGTTGAATCCCGATGCCTCTGCCCAACTCAGAACAAAATTTTGATCCACTTTACACCATAGGGGGTGGCACGTGGCAGCCTTAGGATGCACCACATGTCCTCACCCAATTGGCTTGATTTCAAACCAATAAAAATTTACCACATAACCCGAATTCTCAGCCAATGAAATGCTGCCACTTGGAAGTCTAGTATTCGTCGGAGGAAAATTAAAAAATTGACCCTGCCCAGTCAGCATGCCACATTAGTAGTACGGACTACTGACTGGGCACATGTATGTCTTTAATTTTATTTTGCCTGTTTAGCAAAGCGAACATAACTAGTTTCCGGGAGCATACGAAGTCCATTTTGCACGAAACGAAGTGCACCAAATTCATAATGACAAGCACTATGTAGTCATTCAGGTTTTGAGCCATTTTGATATCTTTGATTTTTGAGCATAAAAATGAGCCCCTAATCATTCCTCCCCACTAGAAGCTTTTGGACCCCAAAAGATCATATTTATTTGCTGAACAGGTTAGGGTACAATTCCCTCACCTTCCCAATTTAAATAAATTTGGACTTCAAAATATTTGTTCCATTAAGTCCCACTCGAAGATAGTTGACACTTCCTCTTGTCGATGTCCTTGTCCTCTTGTCAAGTATCGTGTCTTGCTATATCTCAACAAGAAATATCGAGAAAAATATTCAATAGATGGAAGTTGGACATTATCTCCTTGATCTTCAATCAAAGGAGGCTCATACAATCTCAAATTTTCAACATTAACAACTGAATAAATTTTCATGTATGAAGGCAAATCAAGCTTGAAGGCATTATTACCAATATTTTCCAGAATTTTGAAAGGAACATAACGGATTGGTTTCAACTTTTTACCTTCTCCTTGAAGCCTTTCCTTACTAATGTGAAGCCAAAATTCATCACCAACTTGAAACTTATGATCCACCCAATGTTTGTCGTGCCTCGATTTGTACTTGCCTTGAATTTTCTCTAGTTGATCTTGCATTGTTTGATGAATCAAATAAATTTTATCTATGAAATTCTTTTCTTTATCTATATCTCTATGTCCATCGATAGCTACATCTTTCCCAAAGATGAAATCCAATGGCGATTTTGGAAAGTATCATGGACATGCCTCAAATGGCGATGTTTGAGTAGAGGAATGTTTTGCACAGTTGTAAGCATGCTGAATGTAATGAAACTGTTCATCCCACAACTTAGGATGTTTGCTGCAATATCCTCGAAGAAGATGAATGATTGCTCTGTTGACCACCTCGGTTTGACCGTCTATTCGTGGATGAAAGGCTGTAATATTCTTCAACTTAGTGTCCATGAAGTCCCACAAAATTGAAAAAAAATTCCCAACAAATCGAGAATCTCGATCACTTACAATAGATGTAGGCAACCCAAAATGAACCCAAACATTTTGAAAGAAAATATGAGCTTTTTTTTCAATTGTAACTTATTTTTTACATGGCATAAAACTACACATTTTGCTGAACCTATCCACAACTACATACAAATAATCATGACCTCTTTTCGACAAAGGGAGACCTCCTACAAAATCCATAGAAATACTCTCCCATGGACGTGAAGGAACCGTGAGTGGTGTGTACAATCCTAACTTCCTATTAATAGGCTTACTGACTGCACATAATGAACGACTTTTAATAAAAAGTGTCACACTTTCAAGCATTAGAGGCCAATAACAATACCTCTAAAGGTTTTCCACTATTTTTCTTACACCAAAATGTCCCACAATAAGAGAAGTGTGTTCTTCCCTTATGACATTCACTCTCTCACCCTGTGGAATACAAAGATTTCCAAAATTATACAACAAGTTGTTATGAACATGATAATAGAATTCCTCAACTTGGTGAATGTTATAGGAAAAACTACCCTTAGGTTTGGGTTGAAGGACCTAACAAACCAGAAAGAATACCATCACAAGAAGCACTCAAATTACAAGTCCTAATTCTTGAACTATAAAACTGAGGATTGGTGACCTTACCCGTGTGTCCTATGTTTCGGGTCGATCCCATAGGTTGAAAACCCTCTGCTACATCTCATGCTTCAAGACCTGCAAATCAATCAAGACAAAGCATAAAAAATAGTTGCACAACATATATATCCTAGATTTTAGCATGTTAGATCATATAATCTCATTAAAAATTACATGAAATAAACCATTACAAGATCATTGAACATGTATTAGAGACATATAACACAAAGACATCAAGAACTGGATAGAGCTTCTTTTATTGATAATATGTAAACAAAAAGTGGAAAAATCACTTGAGATATGCCATGGCTCCAAGAGAAACCGTGCTCTAGATCCGTCCAGCCCCAGCCTCACAAAGCTTCTTCCTAAACGGTGCACAAAGGATGTCACATAAAGAGGGGGTGAACATCACAAGGAAATAAAGGTTTCCTGAACCTAGTAAGTGCAGGAGGCATAGGGAAATATCAGACTTGATTAGGGCTATAACAAGCTATAATATCAATAGCATTCTCTCCTCTCCCTTAGGACTTTCCCGGGAGAATACTGCAGTTCAGGACCCACCAAGCCTCGACTAAGCTAGTAAATAACATGCTCACAAAGAGCATCATCCTCCTAAACCAGAACCATACCAATAGTAGCTTCTTCTGCAACGAGATACAAAAGGAAGTCTCTTCTATAATCAGGTGGAATCAATAATGGATCAGAGGTCAATGCCTCTTTCAAAGCATCAAACGAGCATTGAGCGAAGTCATCCAAAAAGAATGGATCTCCTTTATTTAAAAAACTCATAAATATTTTCATCACCTCGACATAATTAACGATAAATCTCCTTAAGAAATCATATTTTCCTTTTATACTTTGAAGCTAACGAATAGAAGATGGGGGAGGAAACTAAAGTATTGCCTCAACCTTGAAGGGATCTACCCTAATCCATTTAGTATACACGATGAATCCCAACAACCGACTGGATGTGACAGCGAAAACACACTTATTAGGGTTCAACTGAATTTTATAATGACGACATTGCTTAAAAACTTGTCGAAGATGAGAGGGATGATGAATTCTCTTTAGATAATGAGCAGCTAAATCATCCAAATATGCTTCGATAATATGCTTGATGTCATGGAAATAATAGGACATGGCCCGCTAGAAAGTAGCTCCAGCATTTTTAAGGCCAAAAGGCATCTTTTTGTATGCAAATATACCCTAGGGGAAAATAAAAGAAGTCTTGTGCCGATCTTCAAGACGGATGGTAATATGATTATCTCCTAAGCAACTGTCCATGAAGGAGAAAATATCATTCCCCACACACTCATCAATAATGTGATCAATAAATGGTGTGGGGTAATTATCCTTCGGACATGCCTTATTTAAATCCCTAAAATCAATGCAAACTCGGATCATTACTTGTTTCTTGTCCACATGCACTGGATTCGAAACCCACTGAGCTAACATAACGCGGTATATGAAACTCACCTTAAGAAACTTCTCAACCTCGGCCTTGATAGCTGCTTCCTTCTTAGGTTTGACTAGACGAAGGTACAGCTGTATAGGCTTAGCATTTTTGTAAGTATTGATATCATGCTGGACAATAGATAGATCAATTCCAGGAATTTCCTCAAAAGACCAAGCGAACACATCCCGAAATTATATAAAGAGATCGGTATAAGTCTAAATCTCTTCAGGGGAACATTAAGCTCCAATGAAGACATTCTCAATAACATTACGATCTCTGGAGATGTTCACCAGGATAGTCTCAGAAATGACAACCATGGTCCCTTCAGCAAAAACCTGTGTTGGAGCTAAGGGTTTCAAGATCGGGTGAATAGGACCAGAAGACGGAGGGCTAGCCAGTCTTGTTTCAACTTCTCGCAAGTATGGTAAAAAATAGGACCAATTATGGAAATCATCCCACGGTATTTCCACGCCATTCATTGCTTCAAGGATAGCCTCCTCAAATGGAATAATGGTACCAAGGAAATCCCGAGCAGAAGATGAACTAAGTGTCCAATTAGAAGCCACATCTCTGTCCAACTCCTCTGGTGA